>VXAX01007522.1:467373-479928 GCA_013399835.1 Leptocoma aspasia | reverse complement strand
TGGCCGGGAGGTGCGGGAATGCTCAGAAAAGCGGGAATTCCGGGAGATGCGGCAATGGCCGGGAGGTGCGGGAATGCTCAGAAAAGCGGGAATTCCGGGAGATGCGGCAATGGCCGGGAGGTGCGGGAATGCTCAGAAAAGCGGGAATTCCGGGAGATGCGGCAATGGCCGGGAGGTGCGGGAATGCTCAGAAAAGCGGGAATTCCGGGAGATGCGGCAATGGCCGGGAGGTGCGGGAATGCTCAGAAAAGCGGGAATTCCGGGAGATGCGGCAATGGCCGGGAGGTGCGGGAATGCTCAGAAAAGCGGGAATTCCGGGAGATGCGGCAATGGCCGGGAGGTGCGGGAATGCTCAGAAAAGCGGGAATTCCGGGAGATGCGGCAATGGCCGGGAGGTGCGGGAATGCTCAGAAAAGCGGGAATTCCGGGAGATGCGGCAATGGCCGGGAGGTGCGGGAATGCTCAGAAAAGCGGGAATTCCAGGAGATGCGGGACTGGCCGGGAGGTGCGGGAATGCTCAGAAAAGCGGGAATTCCGGGAGATGCGGCAATGGCCGGGAGGTGCGGGAATGCTCGGAAAAGCGGGAATTCCGGGAGATGCGGCAATGGCCGGGAGGTGCGGGAATGCTCGGAAAAGCGGGAATTCCGGGAGATGCGGCAATGGCCGGAAAAGTGCGAACGCCCGGGGAGAGCGGGAATTCCCGGGATGTCCCCCAGCATCAGGGATCTGGTGTCACCTGGCGGTCGCATCCCGAAAAGGCACCGGGCGCGGGGCACGGCAGGAAAGCGCCGGGTCCCACCTTCCCAGCTCCTCTGGAACTGGAATTTGTGACTCAAGGGCGGCTGTGAGACCCCTGCTCCCCCCAGGAACAACATCCAAGGTCCTGGCCCTGCATTAGGTGCGAAGTGTCATTGACTGAGCAGCCACATAAACCAAAGTTCTCAGGGTTACCCAGCTCGGGCTGGTGCTGCTGAGGAATATTAGAGTGTAAATAGAAGAGAAATATAAATACTTCAGGGTTAAAAATCATCGAACAAGGAGAGAAGATAGAAGAGGAAGAAAAAAAATCACTGCATGGTAGAGAAGAGAATAACTGTGTAAGAAAACATCCCTTGTGTCAGAGAGAAGCACCAGAAGGACTGGAGAAGTTTCTTCCAGTCAGGGATCATAAAGCCATGGGATCTTTAAGGTTGGAAAGGACCTCTGGGGTCATTAAGTCCAGTGCCAGCCCAGCAGCACCACCAGTGGTGTTCACCCTTAAACCCTGTCCTTGAGTGCCACATCCACACAGTCTGAACATTTCCAGGGATGGTGACTCCACCACTGCTCTGGGCAGCCTGATCCACTGCCTGATAACTCTTTCATGGAGAAATTTTCCCTAATATCAAGTTTAAACCTCCCCTCGTGCAACTTGAGGCTGTTTCCTCTCATCCTGTCACTTGTTGGAAGAGAGACCAACTCCCACTTGGCTCCAGCCTCTGTGTTTGCTGAGAAGTTCAGGTGCCAGTGCCATCCCTCGACTGTAATGGATAAAAATAATGTAAAATGAACATTGGGACCACACCTGAACAGCTTTAGGAGCAACCACCCCATCCTGACAGTGTCCATACCCTCAGAAAGTAGAGCTGTGCTGTGCAAATTGAGAGCCAGAACACCTCAGCATTTTCCCACCAGGCTGCACTTGCAAGAAATATTTCTGTCACTGGATGTTCTTGTTACAAGGTGTTAAATTTGGCTAACAAATATACTGCTCCTTTTTTAATGTAGAACACGGCTGCACTTCAGTCAGCGTTTCTCCCCTCATTAAAAAGTAAAACAAAACCTCATCAGCACAAGGTGATTTGCATACAGAGGCTTCCCTGCCACATCTAAAACATGAAGTCATATTTCATTGAAAAACCCCCAAAAACGATTATGTACTCACTTCAAAGGGCTTATTTATTATTCAGCATTTGAGAGGTTACTAAGAACCCCAGAAGGATTTGCTGGGTTTGTTTCTGCAAATACTGTCACAAATGTGCTCCAGTCACTTATTTTTGTGGTGCTTATTGTCATGGAAAGATGAAGTTAAAGGTCACACGGCTCTCAATCCACATGGAGGTTCCTAAAAAAGCTTGGAGAAGCTTCTGGCTGATGAATAGGAACCAGAAACCTAAAATGTGGCGAAACATAGGTGGCCTTTGTCCAGAAGGCAGCTGCATTCTAGGAGGAACTTAAAAAATATGACACACCATGGAGCTTGGAGTGAGGAGTTTTTGGTGTGTTTCCCTCCTTTTGAAAAGGTTACTAATGAGCTGGGGATCATCAATCAGCCTCTCTGCCTCTTCCTTTTGTTTCTCCCTTTGTTTCCCTCATCATCCTCTCCAGTGGTATCTGCATTGTTGGCCACTTCTGGAGCAGCTCTAGGGATGGAGAGACACCAGTTAAAAGCTCTTTACTGCACATTTTACCCTGTATTTTCTAATCCCTTTTCCAAATTCCATTCAACTACAGAGTCCTGATCTCAGGGGTAAATATGGCCTCGAAGTAAAGTCCACATAAACTTCAAGGCAAAAGGAATTTATAAGATATTGGACAGAGAAGCAGTATGATCAAAGTAAAACATAAAAACCCCCCATTTTTTCCAGACTCAATCTTTAGGTGCAAAGGAAAATAACTGAAATTGGCAGGAGCACATTCCTGGTTGGTTGTTTCAGTAAAAGCAGCTCATTATTTGAAGGAAAAAGTTCTTCCCCCAACCTAAAAGAAATGGAGATTTACAGTACAGTACCCACCTGGCTTGGGATGACAACAAGACTTTTCAACAAGGTACCCAAAACAGTCAGAATCCCAGAGTCTGGAATATTTTAGTCTTAGAACTATAAAAAAGAATCACAGAATGGTTTGAGTTGGTTAAAGATCTTGTTCCACCATTTGGAACAGGGGGTGGATGGGCAGGAACACCTTCCACCGTCCCAGGTGCTCCAAACCCCATCCAAAATGGCCTTGGACACTTCCAGAGATCCAGGGACAGCCACAGCTTCTCTGGGAAACTGTGCCCAGAAAGTGTGGAGAGTCCATGGCTGAGCTCCCCCTGATCCAAAGAGGTCTGTAACTCCCATGTGCCACCTCTGAGGAGATTCCTCTCCATTCCTGTAGGAGATGTGGGTGTGGAAAGGAGCTCAGATCACCAAACTGGCTGGGCTTGAGCACAGAGCCTCCTCTGCTTGGCTGTTTTCAAAGGCAGGATCCCAGGCAGTGTTTCTTGTAGTCAAGGAGAATTTGAGTTGAAAGGAATTTTAATTGTGTCCCAACAAAGCACTGTGGCATGGAAACAGGATAGAAAGCTTGGATGCACGTTCTGGATCTGGTTTATAATGAGAGGGTTTGGGGCCCAGGCAGTACTAAAAAGATTTCCAGGGTTTTTAAGACCTATGGCCAGATCTCCTGGGCAAAGTTTCCTGTCATATGGGACTGCTCTACCCAGGCTGAACTGCACAGTTTGTGAGGGAAAAAAACCCCAAGGATGATCATTAGTCTGTGGCTTTGCACTCTGCAGTTTTTTCTGTGTTTACCTGCAGGAGTTGTGACCAGTGGTAACAGCTTTGGCACCTTAAAGAGTGTTTGTTATTGCCAGAGGAAATCCTGCACTACCTGAAAGTGTTGGACATCTGCCACTTACAGGTTTGTCACAGAATCCCAGGATGGTTTGGGTTGGAAGAGACCTTAAAGCCCATCCAGCTCCACCCCTGCCATGGGCAGGGACACCTTCCAGTGTCCCAGGTTGATCCAAGCCCCATCCAACCTGGATTTGGACCCTTCCAGGGATCCAGGAGAACCCTCAACCCAAATGAGGCTGATGTAGAGCATCTTCTGAGGTTAATATGCCAACCATCAAGTGTAAACCAACTCCTGCTCTTCTAGAAGAGCTGTGTTCCCAAGAAGGGACACTCAGGAGTGTCATCCAGCCTCTGAGAACCCTGAGGGTTTCAGCTGTGTGTTACATTCACATTAATATATCAAATATTATATCTGCACAGGCTTTGGAGTGAGCTCTAAAAAGCACATTCCTAACAGTGTGAGGCTTGTTAAAGGCAGAAACTCTTCTCTTCTCTTCTCTTCTCTTCTCTTCTCTTCTCTTCTCTTCTCTTCTCTTCTCTTCTCTCTTCCCTTCAAACCTGTTTCAAGAAAAATGTCTAGATAGTGTAATTCCTACAAGAAAAAATTGGAAATTTATCTTCCATTTAAAAAAACTTGGTTTCAGATGAGGCCTTGTGCCCTTGGTATTTATAGAGAAATAGTTGCAAATTTGGTTATAAGTGACAAAGAGGATGGGTAATCCTGACAGATCCTGAGGCTTCATGTCTTGAGAAAATCATATAAAACCTACTTCTTGAACAAGTTTCAAAATTTGCACTGAAACACATGAAGAGAACTCTGAAAAGGCAGTGGACACTGAGCTGAGGGGGAAAAAAAGACAGCAAGCCCACTCTTAAACCTGATATATCACCAAATACCATAGTGATAAATGCTGTAAAAAATTCAGAGGTGTAGGATGGACACATCAAAGTGGAATAAGAAGTTTACAACCTCATCTACCCTATGCTTACTCTCATCTATTAACCAAGCTCCATTTATGTGTCCCAAAGCAGAGACAACCTTCTTTTCTCAAAATACCCTGCAAAAGTGGAAAAGGGAGAGTCTGACTTCAAAAGCTCTCCAACACTGTAACAGTAGATCAAGTGTATTTTAATTAGAAAAAGGTTCAGGCTGCAGAATACAGGTCTGGCTCTGGACCTGAACTGCTCTAACATGCAGCCTGGCTGTCATCTTTCAGCTGGGGCCTCTTACTTTTACTGTGGAAATAAAAATGAAAAAAAAATCCTCCACTGTACCATTGGTACGAGTCCAAATTGACAATAAAGTTGCTCGAGTTTCTTGGGATTTACCCTAACAGGAAGTTTTATCGCTGCACATCAGCGTTAGTCATGCCTCAGGCTATGAGTCAAGTCAAAACAAAGCAACCACCTCTTAAATTGTGACAGGAAAAGAAAGTAAAAGTGAAATTTGGAGTATGCTGTAGTCAATAACCTGATGTTGGCTTTAACAGAAGGAGGGTGTCACCCAGGAAAGTGTCTGTAGGAATTCCAGTCCTCGTTTTATTTTGCACATAATACACATTAAATAGCAGTTCTGAGAAGTGCAGCCCTTAGGTAAACATAGTTGTTACTTGATTTAATTAGGATTTGCACTTTGAATCAATCATTCTTAAGGGAAAGAGGTCACCAATTATTTTACCTTTAGATTTGGAGATTTTTGCCATCTGAAACTGCAGAAAATTCATCAGCTTTTCCTAACAGTAGGTTTCTTCTACATATGCTACATGAACTCAAAAGCTCCATTGCTTTGCTGCAGCAGCTTTCTCCATTCTTTCAGTCTCTTTAGAGATAAACAAAGTTACTTTTAAGCAACCAGGAAGTTTACCTGAGCCACTGCAGAAAGCTCACCATAATAAAATACTATTTTATCAAAATTTGGCAAATTCCCTCTCCTCGTTGTTGGCATTTGAATGTAAAAATATCCAATAATGCATTTTGATTTCCAATTGTTTTGGTTATTTCACCCCTTGGAATACCACAGCTCTAGTCCAGATGTATTTTAATCTTCCTTACTGCCCCTGCCAAAGTTCTGTTTCCCATTTTCTGAGTGCTCTCATCATGAGCAATATGTCTATGTCACTTCCTCCCTGTATGTTCAGGCTTTTCCTTGACTCATGCAATCTGGAAGAAGCTAAGCCCAAAGGAAAATTCAAGCCCTTTAGGGTTGCTATTTTTAAATCCAGGAACTTCCGTGGGGCTGTTTGAAAAGGAGATTCCTTTTGAAGATAATAAACAACATGCGAGAAATAACATTCACAGCTCCTCTCCAAAGGCTCGTGTCCCAGCCCTGGAGCAGGCCAGCAAAAGTGACACTCCAAAAAGCATAAAATATCCAAAGAGAAGCCACAGACAATCAGGTTTCCACAGCCTGATGCTGTGGGGTTTTGAATTATTTGCTGAAACTTGTGGACTGTGCCCATTGATCACGGATGCCCCATCCCTGGAAGTGTCCAAGGCCAGGTTGGAGCACCCTGGGATAGTGGAAGGTGTCCCCAAGGCAGGGGGTGGGACTGGGTGGGCTTTAAGGTCCTTTCCAACCCAAACCATTCTGGGATTCTGTGATCTGCATCACCAGGCTTCTGGATCTCTTCCTCTCTCGCTCTCAAGGATTGGCCTGACCTCCTGCAAACACATCTTTGATCCCTATGGATGCAAGGCCAACTGCCCACGAAACAAATCCTCCTCTTTCCACATAAAATGGGGAGGAAGGGAGTGCCCCTTTGAGCCCAGAGACGAGAGGCAAAGGTGTCCCAGGGGCAGCACAGAGATCAGGAGTTCATTACATTCCCTTTGGTTTTTCCTGGGACTCTGTGAATTGCCATCCCCCTTTTGAATCAGTCCCTTCTGGCAGTGTCACAGTGCAGCTCTGAGCCCCACCTGGGCACAAGGTGAGCTCACATTTAGAGCAGGATGAGTGGCAAGCAGCAGGAACGTGTTCAGAGTGCTTCTCTGCTATGGAACAGCAAGAGCCAGCCAGGTAAGGCAAACACACTTTGGGTTTCTGCCAGGATCCAAATGCTGAGATTCCAGCTGAGAATCCTTGTGGCATTCAGTGGTGCCAGGCATTGTGCTGGGATCCCACTGCAGAGTGGAATCAGGGGTAAAACCCCTGATGCTGCTCAATGCCCCGATCCCACTCACATTCCTGTTTTACTACCACTTTTCTGTTGCTTTTGCCTAAACAAATATTTCCAGCAGAAGCTTATCTTTGAAAATCTTGTGGTTTATAGTTTACTATGAAAAGTAATGGCAGGGTTTTTTTCTGTGCTAGCAGTATGTAGTAAGGATTTTTCCATGTTATTAGGAGCCAGTTGATGGCACTTTTCCCCCTGGCTGACTCTCCTCTACCTGGACACTTATTTCCATGAAACTTTCAGGAATGTCATATCTGAGATTGCTGCCCTCTGGTAAATCTGCTTGAGTTAGACAATGAATTGCAAGGTTTGATAGTGAACAACACACAAACACAACACCCTTGTCTGATTGCAACAAAATTTCCTAAGGAAATGAATTTTTTTTTCCAATCAAGCGAGGAAAGGCATGCACTGAGCTGGACTTCGTGGCTCTCAGGGACTGTTCATCATCACAGCCAGAGCACAAGAATGTCTGATACTGCAGGTGAGTAGATTTTGCTCTCAAGGCTCATTATTTACAAGGCAGTAACTCCGTGCAGAGCTTCTTACCAGCAGCTGTAGCACTTCTTTATTCACAATGTAAATGTGCTGTGTAAATGCTTGTAAAAGTTTATGAGCTCCATTCCCTCCAAGCACTTCCAGCCCAGGTATGGTTAATAAATCCTGCATGTGCACTGTCTCCAGCCCCTCCCCAGCCTTCCAGGGCAATAGTGCACAGGCAAAGATCTCTCCTGCACCCCCTGAGCAGTGTTAGGGGTTTTTTGTTACCTAACTCTAAAAGACACAGTCCCCTTGTAAAGAGCTGTACCAGAGATTTAATTAACTTCACTTTTTCCACCCACCACCTGTAGCCTCCATCTCACACACTCCCAGCTTTAGTTATTGACGCTGCTGAGTGCCCACACCACCATCAATGATTTCTTTATTTCTCAGGAGGTTTTTTTAGGGTGAAATTCAGCAGCCTGGCTCTCCTCGATCTTCTGGAGAATTCCCACTAGGTGGCACCGATATCCAACATTCCCTCTCCACCCTGCCTGTGGATTCCCCTTGCTTTGCTCCAGGTCTTCTCTTCCCCTTCTTCCCCCCNNNCCCCCCCTTTTTTTTTTTTTCCAGCATTTCCAAACTCTGAGCTCATTGGTTTTAATAACTACAAAAACAAACAGCTCACGGGATTTTTTTCCCTGTCCTTACAGTGCTGGATGGATCCAAGCCAAAAGCCAAGTTACTTTTTTTCACAGACAAAAAAGATCAATTTCCAGTGGTTCTGGAGTCTGACTGGTACAGCCATTAATTATTTCTTTTAGGACCTTCATCATTCGAGTCCTTAGAGGTTCTTTACTTTGTCATCCTCACTCTTGTGCATAATAAACTTAACCTCTGCAGGAATACCCCGATCCCACAGACCAGGGAGCTGGGAAAGAGGGAAAGCTGGGAGGAAAACTGATGTAGCAGTGACTGAGAGCTGCCAGCAGCCATTCATCTTCCAGGAAATAGGAGAATGCTTCAAATGAGGCTTTGGTAGCAAATAAAACACTATAATTCTTTCAACAGGAAGTAGTCAGGAGTAATTCTCACTAATAGGACTGAAGTAATTTTGGATACCTTGCAGAAGAGATTGAGATTTTTCAGCATGTCCTTCTCAAATTCAGCCCTTTTCTCCACTCCTTCATACTCTTATACATTCCCAAATAAATATGTAGAATTCCTTTGGACTGGAACTAATTTTAGTTTGTAATGCAACAGCAAAGCCCTTCCAAGACTAACAATCAGGAAAGAGAGTTATGTTTTGGGAAAAAAGCCTGCACACATTTTCCTGGTGAATAGGAAGAAGCTAGAAGTCAATAACTTCAATTCAATTAAAACTACTATTTGGGGATAACCCTGTAAAGGACTGGAAAAACAGCTTCTATTTCTGAGTTTGCCAGGCCATGATAATATCATTAACAGAGATAACAGTCCCATGAAAATGAATGTGGATATGGCTGTTGAAGTCCTGAGTTCATTTTAAGCTCATTTGAAATTCTTTATCTACATTTCTTCAGATGTTAAACATAAATTCCTGAGTGGTGGTTTTTCTCTCCTCAAATTAACTTTACAAAGTAAGAATTTCCAAACTCCATTTGAAAGTCTCCATTTCAGATCCTTTAAAAATCACAAGGCCATCCCAGACATAAACATCAAGGAATGTCCATTAGTTCATCACTCACTATCTTACAGTACAATAATAATGTAAACAATTATGAAGATGGGATTTCTGGAAGGCCAGGCAGCTTTACAGCTGTGGGATATCAGACCCTGGCTTTTGTTCAGGTGCTGGAAAAACAAAGACTGTGGGGAAAAAAAAAAAGTGGATAAGTGTGACAAGACTGGAAAAAGCAGGGGATGGAATAATTCAAAATTCACTGACCTATTTACTCCTGCATCTGGCCTCTGTCCAGCCCGATGGGAAATGCACCAGGAAAAAGTAATCACTGGAGATTATCCTATGTATGAGAGAAAACAATGTCTGCAGTCAGCCTTCCCAAGCTCAACAATTCCCTCTAACTCATAAAAAGCAGAATGCAACTGCTGTCCTTGGAAACAGCAAGGTGGGGAAGCCCCCTTCCCTTGCAGCCAGGACAGAGAATTCCCCATCACTCCAGGCACGGAGAACCCACCAGGCTCCCGTGTCCTTACACCTGGATTTTCCTCCCATTTAGGATTTTTCCCTCCTGTTCCCACCTGGCTGCAGGCACAGCCCCAGGGCTTTGATGTGCAGTTGCTCATCCTCAGGGCAGCCCGAGTTGTTTGTATTTCACCCACTGGTTCAGAGGGATCTGCAGCATCAACAAACCTCACAGAAGCAAAGTACAAACAGATCCCTGTGAAAATGCACAAAATGTGCCGCTAAATCAGTGCCCAAAGGTTCAAATATCTTGGCCCTTAATTGTGGGAGTATCCAGATTATCATTAGCACTCAATCATTATTATTCCTCTTTTTTCTTCCTCAGGAACAGGGGTTTCCAATTGCTAATTTCTCATCAGGTGGATCACCTGACCACTGTTTAAAGTCAATTCACCGTTTAAAAGATCTGGGATCCTACTCTTTATTTTAGGTGTTTACTACTGTTTTTATGGAAGCTGCCGCGTTGAGAACAATGGGGCATGTAATGGCATGAGGAGGGTTTTTTTCTCTGGGGATTGCAGCAAAAGGCTGATCAAATTTCAGTGTTTCTTAGAGGTTGTTCTGCCTTGACAGGCAACAAAGTCACGTACAGCCATTCCAAGTGCATCCTGCATGTGTCACGTGTAAAGTGAATTTGTAGCTCCGTACATTTGAATGCATCTACTTACCTGCATGAATTATTTACAAAGGATAATGGTTTTGAGCCAGTAAAATGACAAGACTGTTTTAAGTCAGGAAGCGCCAGGAACAAGATAAAGTGACAGTGTATCCTCAGTCATCTCCACCAGGAACCACATTTCTCACCTCAGTGGGGAAGTGTTTAAATTACTCCTTGTACCCCCACAAAATTTTCTCACCAGTGTTTCATCCCCATTCCTACCATGAATGCTGAAGGATTTACAAAGAGGTGTCTTTATGTGCATCCATGAAGTAAAGTCAATCATCATCTCCTATTCCACATCCAGAACTGGGGGCACCAGAACATAAATGTCAAAGCTCTGATAACTTGGAGCGTCCAGTTTGGGATGCCTTATGTTTGATTATTTTTCCCTCAGAATATTAAATAGCTTAGAACTTTCTGTATTAAAACACAGCCCTCCTGTTCTCACCTCCAATCTGGACATCAGCAGAATTCAGCTGATTACTCCAGCTGGACACTCAGACACAGCTCAGCTATAAAAATCCTGACTTCCCCCAATGTCACAAACCATTACTTCAAGCAGGGGTAAATTCAATTTTCCCAGGAGCATTCACCTCTTCAAGCCAATCTTTTTATTCCTGCAGCTCCTGATCACCAATAGACGACACTGCATGTTAAAACAATTTTTGTATGTCTTAGTAAGCTTTAGCCACTGGACAAAAAGGTTAAAGATCTGCAGCTGGAATGTACTTTGTAGCTGGAGAGGTAATAACAGATGCCTTGCCAGGACAATTCTTAACTTCTGGCAGCCAAAAGCATGTTCTGTGACTTGTTTGGGACAACCTTCACTGTGCATTTCCATCGCTTGGGATCCCTGATCCACTGATTGGGAAGATTAAAATAAAATAAAAATAAAGACCTGCTGCCTGAGCTGCTGTGCTCATTACACCATTCTGGAAAAACTCAAAGCTGTTCAATGATCATTTTTATTAGAGATGTAATAATTGTGGCATCAAGTTTAATAAAACTGACAGTGAAAAAAAATTACAGAAAAGAGAAGAAAATTATCTTATGAGGAGGAAAATAAACAAAGGAAACAAGCAAACCAAAAAATGTAGTTCTGTGGTGTCCAAATTACAGAGGGGTGCACTTCCCACATCTTGTAGTTGATGATCTGAAGGAAATGGGATTTTTCTGACATCTCCCCCCTGATCAGGTTCTCAGTTATCCAGGTCTGAGTACAAGGAGAGGAACTTCCAGGGTTATAATTTATACATTTTTCAAAACTTAGAGGAACTTGACTTTGCTCAACATTTCTTGGTCAAATCTGATGGAATTGGCCAATGCTGTGGCCAACGGCTGGTGCTGAGCAGCACAAACTCACGGGCACTTGGGTTGCACAAGTCTCCTTTGCCCAGGAAATGAAACCAGATAAATGATAAATAAAGGATAAATAAATGATAAATGGCTCTGTGTGAATTCCTGCCACGAATTCCCTCTGCAGCCTCCCAGCTCCCCGTGGCTCAGAAACCACTCATCCCTCATCTCTCCTGATTAGATCAGTAATGTAGCCAGAGATTAGGCCCAGTAACATTTCTCTCCTAGCAACTAATTTAATGCTCTTTAATATATTACAGCCTCTTTTAGGTCCAAACCTTTCTATTTTGGGACTTGCAATTCAAATTTGCCTAATAGCTTCACATAATAGTCCCTTGCTCCCAATAAATTCCTCATTTCAACTTTAATTGGTTTGTTCGTGGAGAATCACAATTTACACGAGCTGAAGAGATCTATCACTAGCAGCTACTGAATATAAGTAATATTTGATTAAACAAAATGAGATAGTAATTTGCTTTTTTTCCCCTAGTATTTGTTAATGATGTTGCCAATTTCTACTAGCAGTTAAAGTATATTTACCCATAATCAATTAAATGTATTTGGAATAGATATTAAATAACACTGTGGGTTCAGTGTCCTTTTAAATTTACATTTTATCATTTTAAACATTTTAAAGTGTCAGCCAATTGTTCTCCGGTGCAAAGTAATCAAAACTAAAGACCCAGACTGGTTTTATGAGTGGTGATGTAAGCAACAAGTGGAAACACAAAAAATTAAATCATTTGAAGAACTGTAATACTGAAGTATAAATTACCCCCAGTGATTTGAAAGTCTCAGTCCAAAAATAAAGAATTATCTCATTTTACTCAGCAGAGCCCAGCCTGAAGAGCCTGGAAATGGAAAAAGCACAGGACAGCTCTGAAGGAGTTTGGTAGAGGGAGGGGAGCTGGAGCTTGGGTGATACTAAGAAACTTCCCGGAAATATGTTTTGTGAAAGAAATGGATACTCTAAACCAGCATGAAAATACCTCAGCTTTAAACACTCATGGTTGGAAGAAAAGATTTTAAATGTAACTTTGAGTACCCCAGGAAGCTTCCTAAAGACAAGGGAAAAGGTCATGATTTTTTGCCTTTTTTTTT
>VXAX01007522.1:351511-466019 GCA_013399835.1 Leptocoma aspasia | reverse complement strand
CTGAGGGGATGCGGGATTCGGGGATTCGGGGCTGCGGGGCTGAAGCCGCAGGCTGGAGGGGCGGGCGGGAAGCGCGGCCCGCTGCGGACGGACGCGGCGGGCACCCAATGCGCTCCGGAGGGAGGGCAGAGCCCCGCGGCCCGACCCAATGAGGCCGCGCCCGGAGCGGGACTTCCTTCGGGGATCCCGCGGTGGGGGAGCCGCGGCCGAGCGGGGACACGTCAGTGCGGGGCCGGGACCTGCCTTTGTTCCCCGCAGCCCCCCCGGCCCGGCCGCAGGNGGGACGCGGAGCATCCCCGGCATGAGCCCCGCTGCTGCCCGCACCGCAGAGACCGCCCCGGGCGCCGCGGCCGTGCCCAGGGGCTGAAACGCTGGGCCGGCCCCGCCTCCGCCGTCCCTCCTTCCCTTCCTCCTCCTCCTCCTCCTCCTCCTCCTCCTGCTTCTCCTGCTCCTCCCGGGGCCTCCGATGCCGCCGCCTCCCGCCCGCTGCTGAGCCGTGACGGGCGGGGGCCCTCGGGACCCCGCCGGGGACATGGGCAACGGGATGTGCTCCCGGAAACAGAAGCGGATTTTCCAGACGCTGCTGCTGCTGACCGTGGTGTTCGGGTTCCTGTACGGGGCGATGCTCTACTACGAGCTGCAGGGCCAGCTGAGGAAGGCTGAGGCCACGGCGCTCAAGTACCAGCAGCATCAGGAGTCGCTCTCGGCTCAGTTACAAGGTACTCCCTCGGCAGGAGCCTCTGCTGCCCTTCCTCAAGGCTTGCAGAACACCCTCCTCCTCCTCCAACCTCTCTCAAAGTTTGTCTCCTTCTCCCCCTTCTTCCCCTGCAGCCTGTGGGGTTGTAGGGTCTCCCCGCGCTGGGATCCCAGCCCCGCCGAGGTCGGGGTGAGGTGCTGTGGATTCCTGGGGAGCTTTCGTGCCCTCTCGCTCCCACACATCCCGTAGTGACTCTTATTCCCAAAGGACTGCACATCGCTTGGCAATTCCTGGCATAAATGGGAAAGGCAGGCGTGCAGAGCAGACTGTGTCCAGTCTGGGATTTCTGTGGGCTTCTCTGTTGTCTTGCAGGGTTTTATGTTGAGCATCCATCTGCAGCTCTTGGGCAGCATAAACTTTAAACAGCTCCGGGATGGAGGAGAGAGTGTTCTAATAAAGTGGTTTTAAAGGGTGATTTAAAAGTAAAGTTTAAGCAAGTTACTTGGGTAAGGCTGTTCTGTTACTTTTGGAATAACTTTGAATTTCTTGACTTAAAGTTGCCACATAAATACAGGTCCTTGTGTATCTTGGTTTAAGGATGCAGCAGATGTGGGTGTCCTCTAGTTGAAGATGAAAAGTTGTCCGTGTCTGACATCTGCATGCCAAGAAATCAGAAGCAAAGCAGCAGGGATGTACCTGAAACATCAGTGGTCTGGGAAGTGAAAGACCTCAGCACCCCTCTAATTGTCAAGTGCAAGGTTGTCAGGTCAGCACAGACAAAGCCCAGAGCCAGCTTTCAAGTTTTCTCTCTCAAAATAGTATGAAAGAAGAATCAGAGGGATCTGCTGTAGCAGCACTAAACTTCAGGGTGATCCTCAGCCATGCTTTTCCCTGTGGAAGCATCCATCAGAGCATGCCTGGCAGCACAGTGTGTGTGCAGAGAGCACAGAGCTGGGTTTGTGCTGTTAGATTCTTACAGTGATTTGTTCCTTCAACGTGTTCAGTCACCAGCTGACACCATCCTTACTTAGTGTTTCAATTTCAGGCCATTTCCAGGTAATACCAGGGAGCTCTTTGCCAGAAACCTTCATTTTAGTCTCAGAAAAGGTGTAAATGTTTGGCTGGGAAGGGGATGTGTGGCAGATGGCTAAAGGGCTACTCTTGCTAGGCTGTGCATTTGCCAACAGAGGACACAGGAACATCTTGTTCTCAAGCTAAAATTTGACAAGTTGGCTTTTTCTGTTGCTCCAGCTTTGCCAAAGAGGAGCTTGCACCAGACTTTTTCCTGACACAGAGGAGAGATTCTCTGGATCACGTATGTGAGGTCTGGACTGTTGGTTTGAACTTGCCATGCTTGAAACGTGATTTTGAGTAGCCATCATCTCTCCAAGCATGTTCATGGAAGCAACAGGCAATTGTGGGAGCTACATTTTCTGTAAATCTCTTGCTTGTTTCAGTGTATCAATGGGAAATGTGAAATATGGACCAGGATCTGATAACATTAATAGATTTGATGATCCATGCAATAAACTCACATGGTTCTGGGATCCATGCCAGTGTATCAAGCCCATTAAGCAGGAGAATTTATCTATGCCAAGTGTGGTAGCAGTAAACCCTGTTTAAAAAAATAATCACTGGCAATTAAGTGACAGAATAGAAGGAAAAATAAAGTGTAACAATAAAAAATGGTTCTTTAAATTTTCCTGTGTTCTGGAAGTAGCTGTTACACCTAAGAGAGGGTGAAAGCCCAGAGAAATACTAAATGTAGCAGCAGCCCCTAGCTGCCTAATTTCCAACTAAAGCAAAGGGAAGTTATATTCCTAAGGACTCTGGAGGATCTGGGAAATAAACTTTTCTTCCCGTCTTTCTGCAATGGCCTCCCCTGCACAAGCACCTGGATTTTTGCAGCAGGACTTTGTTGGTAAGGAGAACAGAGAATTCAGAGCCTGTGCCTACACCCAGCTCACCTGGAGAGACACAAGCTGACTGGTGATGTCCACCACCAAACCCATTCCTAACCTGTCCTGTTTAACTCTTTGTTATGGAACAACAGGAAGGAATTTTCTTTAAGCAGGGACTTGGAAACAACATAAAATGCTGACAGCAAATCCAGTTTGCAGGTGCAGTATCTGACTGCACTTTGAACTTCTAATTTTAAGTGACCTGGATTTTAAATCAACAGTGTTCCTGTTGCCAAATTAAAAAAAAAAAAACACCAAACAAAAAAGAAAACCTCTATGAATATCTAAGCTACATCTCCTAAGATTATTCTTTGAGTTTATTGCTTTATGAGAACAGTAAAATTAAAGTATTGCATTGGTAAACTAATGCAGCTTATCTTTTCCATGCAGCATAACCAGTTTCTCTATAGATCCTGGACTAGAGATAACTTTGGGGCCTGAAATATAATGGAAGCACTCTGAAATCTTTTGAAAATAAACCAGGTGAAGGGCAAAGTTAAAGGAAAGGAGGGTGCAGCAGCAACAGGGATTGATTTCTTCTTGTTCAACTCTCTCCTGGGTGATTGAACAAGACTTTAAAGCTGAGCAGAGAAGGATACCTTGGGCTTCTATTTCCTGAACAACCATTTCATCAGGAGGCTTTTATAGGTTTAAATGTAAACTACAAAAATAAAAGGCAAGTTCTAGAAGTGGTGTTTTTGAGACTGCTGAGGCTGTATTGTGGCAGGCTGGCTGTGCCCCTGGAGGTCTGTTGGAGGGAATCTCTTGGAGGGCAGTGAAGAATCTCCTGCTGTCTGACTTCTTGTAGGGTTTTGTTGTGGCTGCTGGAGCCTACAAAGGCAGTTGCTTTCCTGATTGCACACAGAGGAGCTTGGGAGCTCCCCTGTCAGGGCCTATGAGTGAAACTTGAGTCCATTCATGGACACTCCTGAGTTTATGGACAACAGTGGCAGTTTAGGCCCTGAATGCCTTTGATCTGCCCAAAATCTGAATCAAGATCCTCAGCTGTAGCTCAGAGTGCAGCTCCCTTCACTTCCTGCTGTCCCCTCTACTATTTTTCATGTTCTTATGTTTTTTTTTTTCATCTATGGAGGTAATAACAACCTTCTTTTTGTATTTGCCAGTTCTTCGTGCCCGAATGAGCTGTTCTTTCAGTTTTCCCATGAAAAGCCAGCTGTCTTAGATTTTTATCTTTTTCATTGCCTTGTTTTGCTCAAACACAGCAACACATGAAGGAGGCTCAATCCCCTGGGAATACGTGGGAAAACACCAAGGCAGAATGCACAGATCCCTGGGAAATGGGGCAGGAGGAGTCTCAGAATCATTTAACACACACACCTGATCTGAAGAGAGCTGCACATGCCCGTGGGTTTGGGGAGTTCTGCTCTCCCTGGTTCTCCCTTCAGGCTCTCCCTGGTGCTCACAGCTTCAGCCACTCTGCTGAGAAGTGTTTGTGCCCCTTGGCATCAGCCCAGGGTACCAAGGGAAGGATGGCAGACCTGGAAAACACAGTAACTGGGTTAGAAAGGCTGGGACCTTAAACTCACCCCCTTTAGAGGATCAGATTGCAGAAGATTTTGTAGAGGAATATGAAACTTTGGTATTTTTCTCTAACAAAGTTCTGCTGCGCTTGGAGAAAGTAGGGCTGATTTTGTAATCCACAAAGGGAATACCAGGGGCAAAATTTAGAGAGGACACAAAATTTTTTGACTGCTGAGAAAACCTAAAGGCATTGTTATATATAAGGTCTTTCACAGAGAAGCTGATCTTCCCAGTAAGCTGATTATTTTAAAGTCTCATTCTCTGAGCACTATATACATTTGAAACATGGAGATAATCTTACCTTGTATTTCTTAAAGTGATAAAAGCAAAACTTGATGCTCTTTGCCTCCTTTAGAACCATTTCACACTAAGTCTTGAACTATTGGCCATAGAGGAGCAGGCATCAATTGCTAGAACAGAACCACACTGAGAGCTGCAGGTGAGCCTGATTGTACCTGACTGCTACAGGATTCAAAGTATCTACAGATGTCTTTGTAGCCCTTGCAGCTTCTCTCTTCTCATCCTCTGGGTGTTAAGTAACCCCTTGTGTACTCTTTTAAAATCTGTTTAATCTGTTTTAATCCCTAATCCTAATAACAGTTTACACTTAGTGCCTCTTGCTACCTTAATTTTTTCTGCTCTTCCTGTCAGTCTTGACGTGTCTGATGGCTTTGTGCAATCCCTGTGCAGCCTGGGACTGTCCTGTGATCTTGGCAGCCAGCCCAGCAGGGACTCTGGCCTTGAGAGTTTTCCCTACTGTGCACAAGGTGTGGATTTCCTCAAAGGTTTCTGACCCAGTGCTGGAAAGCACCAGCTGTAAAGCAAATGTAGATTCCTCTGTGCCTGTTGTGCCTGTTGTCCTCAGTGAAGGCTCCCTGGGGAGTGACCTGCTGGGAGTTGGTCAGATCCGTGGTAGCTTTATGTGTTAATTGCACAATGCACTGCAGGGCTGGATCACAGTTCTGTGTCACCTTAGTGGTTAATATTTATCATTTAGCATGCAAACTGCCCAGATGCCAAAGCTGCTCTGACATCACACACTTCTGGGTGTATTTCACTCTCACATCCCTCTTTTACAGTGCCTTAGACTTGTACCTTGAGTTGGCAGAGCTGGGAAGAACCAGCACTGCTTTTAATGGCTTGTTTTTCACATGCATCTACTGCAGCTCCTGTGTGTTTGCTTGTTCTTCCTAAAGACAGAATCCTGAATTCCTGTCATTCCTCTGACTTCCAGGTTGCACATAACACTGCAGCACTTTGACAGTGTTTTGTTGCTGCCTGGGAGATCCATGGTAGCACTGTGAGAGGAGAAGTTGGTTCTGTGTGTACTTCCCCTGAAATGGCAAGTGCAGCACCCCAAATTCTGCTACCTGGCTTCCTGAAATGGAAACCTTTGGTTTGTAACCTCCTCTGAGCACCTGGCTGTTGTACCTCCATTCACATTTTCAATGGATATTTAATGTTCTGAATACTTAAAACACATGGAATGCTTGAAATTGTGCAGAATTTTAGTATGTAAGAGGTATATGGTGTAATGTATGTTTATATATATATATATGCATTTGCATGTACATATAAGTATGTATAAACTAGATAGGTATGTGCCTGTTTTGCAGCTCAGCCTCAAGATTTTGGGTTATCTGGAATTATCCAGCTTTTACTCATAACCCAAGTACAGAAAAGGAGCTGGAGCTCTGTTCAGATCATTAACTCAGGGAAGTTTGTTTCCAGGTCCACAGTGGAATTTCCATGTCCAGCAGCTGAATTCTGACCTGAAAAATAAACTGGGCACGTGCCCATATTTATATTTTTCACTGCTGTAATCCATGCACAAGTGCTCTTTTCCATGTGACCATAACAGTTCCAGAGTGAATTTCTACCCTGGCAGCCCAGCTGGCCCCTGGCTGAGGGTCACAGGGCAATCTGAGGGAATATTGAGCAGGATGAGGTAATGGGGTGGGTTTGTTCCCTGGGTTTTGGTGTTCCCCCTCCCCAGTTTGACACAAGACCTGGCAGCTAGCGTGATGCAAAATAGTTCCAAATACTTGTTACTGATGGTGATTTTTGCCTCCTGAAGCTTGTCAGTGCTGGAGCTGAGTGGCCACTTCAGAGCTGGGACAGCAGGAGGGAGGCAGGATGGGTTGGTGGTGGTGAGTTTGCATTCTGGCTTCTTGGACAGTCACATTCCTGCCTGACTGAATTCCTGAGCCTTAAAAATGGTGTTCCAAGCACATTGTCTCACTGGGCTGGGTGTTTGCTTGTCAGCCTGTGAGTTTGGGTGGGGCAGCTTATGAGTAAGGTTTCCACCCTCTCGGAGATTTGAGTGCCCATTATAGCATCTCTGATGTGCTGGTGAGGATATTGCCAGCAATTTGTGGCTGACAGAGTTCACTTTGCTCCTTTTGGAATGAGATCCTTGCAGGGAAAAAGTCATTTAATCTGCCCTGCTGAAAGTCAGGTGCTGCTTTGAGGTTTGATGGTAATGAAAGCTAAGTAAATCAGGTTACTGGAAAAAATGAGCTCTACAGAACAAGTAATTAAAGCTGAATCCTTTGTTGGGTGATTTTTTGGGGGATTTTCAGGATTCAGGGGTGTGAATTTTTAGTCATGTCAGAGCCTGAGGTGAGCACTTGAGGAATTCAACCTGTTTGGATGCTGTCCTTGTTTAAGGAAGGGTCTTGTGAGCTGAATGCACTTCTGATCTTTTTATGGTCACGTAGCACGACCCAAACCTCTTGAGATTTTCTACTATGTATTTTTAATTAATCAGTAAAAGAAACTGCAATTGCTCCACCTCATCCTCTGTGTTTTCCCCCTTCCCTAAAGCACCTGAAATGAGCCTGCTATCTTATTTTCCTGAGGTGACTCAGATCCCAGAGTTTGGCAGTCATTTCCAGGGCTTAATTACAGACATGATGAGAGAAGTATGGCCTGCCTGGGCTCCTAGAGGGCAGAGTAAGGAGCCTGCTCCCATCCACACCACCACACTCAACTAAGCCATTTTCAGTCAAAAAATGAATCACTAACTCAAACTTCAGACTTCTGGGTGCAGTTTGTGCATCTATAGAGTGGGCTTTTTTCTTCAAGCTGTGTTTTTTACTGATTTCTGAATATAGATATTTATGTACATCCTGACACCGTGCAGATACAATCACTAAACCTTCATAAAATTGAAAACACTTTTTGAGAGAAAGAACAGGCCCTTGTTTCCTGGAGCTGAGGGCTGAGCAGACCCAGAGATTCAGAGAGGTGATATGAGAAGAAAACTGTTGTCTCTGCAGCTTTTATCAATGTTTATGTGTTTTTTCTGCTAATTTTAGTCTAAAATCACTACACAGGTTTTGTTTGAACTATTTGCATTTATCATCACTCAAAAAAAATCCTTTATCATCTACTGGTGTACAGAAAACAGCAATGCAAGGTGGGATGCTGATCCCACCCGTGGTACCAGGGCTTGGAAGAAACCTTTTGTGGAGTGCACTGGAAATCGTTTCTGGAAACATGATCTCCTTCCTGATAAAAGTCAGGTCTGAAGCCTATCTGTGAGGGATTAAATATTTAATCACATTTAATACCCCTTCTCCAACTTATTTTTAGCAGCAGCTATTACACTTTACTCTTTGAACATGATAAATCCTTCCTTCTGTCCCAACTTACCTTAAATCTGTTGTTTCCTACAGGTGTTATTGACTTCTAAGAAAGTCAAAATGTGAGGCAGGGTGCAGTAAAAGGATTCTATTAAATGTAGATGTTTGCTCCAGTTTAGAAATTAATTTCCCTGTCATCCTTACAATTGAATAGAGGCCACAATGATCTCTTAGAAGTACAAGTGTGTGTTTCTGGGGTGCATTAATGTGCCAAATTCTCCAGCATTTCCCATTTTTCAGAACTGCAGTGAAGGCAAACTAGAATTGCTTACTGGAACTTTTTAGTTAAAACTTCTTCCTGGAATACTCAGTAAGTCAGAGGAACAGGTTTATTTTAATTGATGGCTCATTTTTGGTGCAGGATCTCTGAAAGCACATGTTAGGCTTTCTCTTTAAAAAATCCCCTGAATGTAAAGATCCAGATATTAAATACAAACTTTTCAAATTATTACTGCTCTGAGCAAAATAAACAATTAGGGAATTCAGTCAAAGCAAGGGTCATTTTTAAGCACTATTGCCAATGCATGGTGTGGTTTTGCAGGAGGAATTGGACATGGCTGGCTGTAATTAGACAAAACCATCACTTGATCATGTGAGTAAATTGCAAAGTGTGGGAGTTTGTTTGGAAATAAAGGTAATTCTCATAGTCCACACGGTGCCAGCTGTGGTTTGCAGAGAGCAAAATGAGAGCAGTCCATCCCTGCCTGGGGGTTCCACAATGAAGCCTCTCACACACTCAGTTTCACCTTACCTTGGTTTCTATTTCTGCCCTTTTTGTGGAAATTCAAACCAGAAAACTTCAAGGGCATAAATTATTAAATGGCTTCAGTATTTTGTTCAATATATTGTAAATGTTGTGCCTTGGAGCAGCCTGGTCTATTGGAAGTGAAGGTGTCCCTGCCCATGGCAGAGGGGTGGAACAAGCTGGGATTTAAGGTCCCTTCCAAGCCAAACCATTCTATGATAAATAGATGGGTTTTTTTGTAATGTTGTTTTCTTGCTATGTACTTAAAACAAAGATTTCCTAGTCTTTATTTTGGGAATACTTCCATTTTCCCCAAGATACTTGCGGTGCCACTGGAATATCCATTTATTGCTGAAGCCTCAGCTGAGTCTCTGAAATAGATGGAGCTCAGACTGTGCTGGCTTGTAGCATGGTGGGGAATCCTGCTGCTGCAGCTTGATAATCTGTTTCTGATAAGATTATCAGCAGTGAAATCAGTGGGTCTTGTTGGAAAGCAGATTCACTGATTTAAATACAGGGCTGGAAGCTTGGGGAGCGGGCCTTGTTATATTAATAATATCTCCTCCCAGCATGAAATGTATCAGAGGAGTCACGAAATGTCATCTAAGGTCAAAATTTTAATTATTGTCATTGGATTAGAGAATTTATCCTACACCCCATATTGAAGGGATTTCTCTTTGACTCGTGGGAGTGCTTTACTCTCAGCAGAAAAGCTTTTTCCATGGGTTCACAATTTAAATGGTTCTATTTGCAGGGACAAGAATGGGGAAATAACTATTTTTCTAGCATGTCTGTGTTCTGCAGACCTTTGCAGGGTCACTAGAGAGGTGCCAGTGTGGTTTCCCCATGCTGCTGGTTCAGTTCAACTCTGCCACAGTGTGAGGGAAAACAACACTGAGTGTTGCCAAGACCACTGAAATCTGCTGGTTTTAAGTGAAAGATATTACTGTAAGCTCAGAGAAAGATTTCAGAATTGTGTAACAAGCAGTCATGTTTAAATTAGTAAAATTTCTTGTATCATGTATATTTAAATTCCAGTATAATCTTAATTTTCCAGGGAGCTGTGGCACTTTAGACTCTGGATCATCCTTCTGACAGACCAAATAATTAAAATAAGACAGTCACAAAATTGCTGATAATGTAAACTAGGAAATGCTTTTTTTTTACATGTACAATAATGGCTTATTTTGCTTAATAATAGCTTTATTGCTTCGAGGTGCAGAGCAAAGATAAGAGAAGGAACCTTGACTGTTAAATAATCTCAATTTCATCACCTCCCTGGCTCCTGTGTTGTAATTAACGTTCAGCACTGGTCGGAGTGGTGCAATCTGGGAATTCCACACCTCCTTTCTCCCTCACTTCCTTTTCTTTATGGGGAAAACCTTGAGGACTTGATTTTATTGGGGTGAGTTCCAGGAGTTGCAGTGTTTCCTTGTTGAAGGTGAAAGATCTTTTATAGATCTGTGAGGTTACCAGTTGAGTTTCTGGGCTCTGTGAGTTTGGGGTATTTGTTCATTTGTGTAGGTTACATTCTATAGGTAATTTCAAGAGTTAAGCTGACACCTGCAGTAATTCTAGATTTGGAATAGTGCCTGTTACCCATTAAGTTACAACATTTTCCCCCCTTTTTTACCATTCTATTAAATGTAATGTAGAAATAAAGTTCAATTATTCATGCAAAGATCAGTGCAAAATTACAAGCTTACCCTAGGAAAAATTATTTGTGCATCCCAGCAGTGGGATTTTGTCAGATCCCTACTGGGGTGGACTTTTCTATAAAACCTGCTTTTCAGTGTATTTATTTCATTCAGATTCTTGCTCAGACATCTTATATCCAGGCTGGCAGTGAAGAAGGAGAAATTCCTGCTGTAGTAACAAGCCCTTTGTTTGGGCTCTTCCTAAAGTTCCTAACTGGTGGAAATAATTCAGATTTATGGGAGATTAACTCCAATATGTACTTATAAAATCTGACCTGCAACCTACCCCCCAAAGCAGCAAGTGAGAAAACATGGGAGCTGTGCTTTGTTAATATTTATTTTTCATCTACACCTTCAGTACTTTGCACTTTGTGGACTTTTATCAGAGGGAAACGTGCTCAGCCAACCAGTAACTGAACTCAGAGGGCAGAGGTGAGGGAGGAGGCTTTTCCTTGCCCTTTTTAGGGGCTGTTTTGGGACTTGTCCAGCTTTGTCCCAGTATCTCAAGGATTACTAGTGAGCAGGTAGAGGAGAGGATGCACTGCCTGTGTTCAGAGCCTGCAAGTGCAGGGTGAGACCCAGAGCTGGGCAGGGATCCTCTGAGCTCTGAGGGGTCCCTAAACCCCAAATCTGCCTTCTCCTGCCCCTTTCTCCTGGCCCTGTGATGGGTTTGCTGTGCAGGGTTCCCCCCACACTCACACACACTTGTTAAAGCAGCAGGAGGAGCTGTGGAAGGTGCGCTTGCAGAGAGAGAAGTGCAGTGGAAAATGTTCCCTCCAAATCCATTTGTGGTTTCGTGTGTCTGCCAAAAACCCCATTCCACCCTGATGGCATGGGAGGGGAAGCCCATTATGGATTTTCGTTGCTCTCCTGAGCTGCTGTGCTGCCACTGTTCCTTCTGCACAATAATTCAGCATTCACCACTTTCAGGGCCTGAATAAAACCATCACTGTAGTGCTGCTTTTTTTTTTTCTCCTTTCTCCAAGCCTGCTGGTGACTTTTTGAATATTCAGGGGGTGTTGATACATTGGCTCATCTTGACTGATGCCCTTGACTTTAGAAGATAAATAGCAAAGTGGAGATAGGTGCCAGGGATTGATTAGCAATCCAGCTTCAGAGCTAAAACATAAACACTTGTAGATAAGGCTGCAGAACGCACCTTGGTGGAATTAAGAACATTGTTTTAAGGTGCAAGAGGAATTTTCTGTGGCTGCCAAGATACAAATCTTTATTTGATGCTTCTTGTTGAAGGCTTGCATTCATCAATGGTTTATTCTCAGTAAATGAGTTTCCTGGTTTTGATGGAAAAATCACTAATTGTTTTAATGCAGATTAATAACTCATTAAAAGAATGCAAACTGTAATTTGGGCAGTGAAAGCTACTTGTGTTAAACTGAGCTTAAACACATATAATTGTACATTTCCATGAGTTTTAATTGATATCTTTCCTGCAAACTTGTCTGTTTCAGGTAATGAGAGGGGAGGAAAGGGTAAACAGGGACTGATGTGCCATATCCCATGTCCAAAGCACAGGCTGAATGAAATCCTGCTTTACTGACAGCCAGATGGGGGAATTTTGTGCCAGAGGACGTTGGATGTCCTAAACACACCTGGATACAGCAAACAAAGGCAGAAATGTAAACCCCAGTTTGGGATGGTGTCTGCAAAGGAAGCAAGGGCAGCTTGGACAGTTCTTCGGGAGTCATTTTTGCTGGGAGACAGTGCAGAGGAACAGTGGATTCCCAGTTTTTGGAAGAATTTAGGGTGGCTCCCAGGTTCCCCATGCCTCAGTGCCCTGCAGAGGAACAGTGGATTCCCAGTTTTTGGAAGAATTTAGGGTGGCTCCCAGGTTCCCCATGCCTCAGTGCCCTGCAGAGGAACAGTGGATTCCCAGTTTTTGGAGGAATTTAGGGTGGCTCCCAGGTTCCCCATGCCTCAGTGCCCTGCAGAGGAACAGTGGATTCCCAGTTTTTGGAGGAATTTAGGGTGGCTCCCAGGTTCCCCATGCCTCAGTGCCCTGCAGAGGAACAGTGGATTCCCAGTTTTTGGAAGAATTTAGGGTGGCTCCCAGGTTCCCCATGCCTCAGTGCCCTGCAGAGGAACAGTGGATTCCCAGTTTTTGGAGGAATTTAGGGTGGCTCCCAGGTTCCCCATGCCTCAGTGCCCTGCTGCACCCCCCGGAGCTGTCCTGGCCCTGGGCATCTCCCTTCCCTCCTTGTGACACTGCTGTGCTGCCAGGAATTCCTCTGGCAGAGGAGCTCTCCTGTCTTATTTCCTGGTCTCTGTGCGAGCAAGGCAGGGGAGGAGGGAAACGTGGAAAATGTCCCTGCATTCCTGAGAAGCAGAGAGGGTTTGGTGGCTCCACCACAGCTGGCTGCCTCCAGGAACAAATCCCTCAGCTGGTTGTCACATTCCGTGTTTAGCAATGCAAATAACCCAGGATTTGGGATCGACAAAGGGTGGAAAAAAGGGAAAAAGTTACTGTCACAAGGGCTACAAACAGCCCTTTATCCCATGACCTCATTCCACTTGTATTTTCCTGGTTCATGCTGTGCCAACACTCCCTGGGTGTGTTGGGGTGGATGGTGAGGTTTGTGTATGTTACTTTTTAAATGAATTGTGTACAAAATTTCTCTTTTCAGTTGTGTACGAGCACCGGTCAAGGTTAGAAAAGTCATTGCAAAAGGAGAGGCTGGAACATAAGAAAGCAAAAGAAGGTAAAAATGGACTTTTCACTTTGACATTTAACTTGATTACAGTAGAAAGTAATTTCAAATGGTTTTTCTTCAATTTTAAATCAGTTGGGTAACATTTAAGCAATATATTAGGATCCACTTGGCAGAGCTGTGCTGCTCTTTCTAGTAGTTCTTTTTTATTTAATCTTTTTTAATTGGGTCTTTTTAAAAGCAACTATCTTTTTAATTCTATTTACAGATGTCTGCAATATGAAGTAATAAACACAGAGAATATGTTTGTATCCATGTACATAGGAAACCCAACACATATGTGGGGTATGGGCACGTGTAAATCCTGTCCTGGCATGCCAAAAATTCAAAATTTCTACCAAAACCATGGGATCTTTTCCTGCATTCTATCAACTGGAAATTAAACTCGGAATCAGTACTTTTCCATGTGCTTTAGGGTGAGCACATGCTTATGCACCTTCCCCTGATTAAAACTAAATTCTAGGTGTGTGTGAGGCAAACATAAATTGTATTTCTTACACCTCTGTGTGCTCTCTGTGGAAGTTCAGCAGGATTCAGTGCTCTGACTTTCCTCAGCCTCTAAATTCACTGCAATTTTCAGGTTAGAGCCTCTTCCTAAAACTGAGGGCTCAGCTGCTGGATTAAAAAATATGACTTTAGCAAAGCTGACAAAGTAAGAAATGATTCTCACCGTGCAGGTCTCAGTGGGTTTCTGGTGCCATCTAGTGTAGAATGCTCCTGCTGCTACCCGAGGGGGAGAGGCCTTTCCAAACCCTGGAAAGAGAGAGGTGGAGAAATAAATGAGGAAATGTTTTATTATTTCCAAGAATACACAGTTTATAAATGCCCTTTTCCTTTTGAATGATGCTCCTGGGCCTCTGCTGAGAGAGTTCACGTATCAGATTTAATTACCTGTCTGTAGATTTGAGCCTGAACTCTGCATTTCTCACCATGGTGTGAAACCTTTAAGTGAAATTATTTTATGAAACTTTTTAAAGTTTGTGCATTTTAAAAATTTGTGCATTTTGTCAAATTCTCCGTAGGTTGTTTTTCTTTTTCTTTTTTTTTTAAGATCCTTTGAAAACTGTTTCTGCATGAATATTCAGCTCTTGAAGAGAATTTATGTACTCAACAGTCAAGTTATTCAAGCACAGATTCTCATCTTCCTGGTGTTTTTTTTTTCATCAGTACTTTCCCTTTTATGTTGCAGATTTTCTTGTTTATAAACTAGAAGCGCAGGAAACACTAAATAAAGGAAGGGTAAGTCACCATTCCTAGTACAAGTTTTTAATAGCTGATGCTATTTGAGTTGCAAGGAAAAGGAAATACTTTGCAATTATGACTGTTCAAAGGAAGAGATCTTGCAAAATACTAATTGAAAGAGCCCTCATTTATCCCAGTTCTACTCTGCATTCATGAGTGCTCTCCAATTCCTAATTATTTGAGCTATAGTGGGAGATTCTAATACCTCTCCAGAAAATTAATTTAGAAAATAATCCCCTGTTTATATTATGGTAGTTCAAACGTAATGTTGTTTTATTTAAGGGGAAAGGGGAATAAGAAGGTGTTAGAAATCTTTTTGTAGCTTAGCCCCCGGGGAAAAGAACAGTGACAGCTTTCTAACACATGGGCTTTGAACTGGAAAGCATAAAAACATCAAGAAACTTAGTTTTATATACCAAGTGCCAGAAGGAAAGCTCTGTCTGGCAGAGGACCCAGAAACCTGTAGAGAACTCTTTATAAAGCAAGTAAATTAGGATTTTATGGCTATTTCGTGTTGAAACTGGGGAGCAGTTTGGGAGCTGAGGAACAGGAGTTAAAATAGGTTCTTGCTGCAGTAGGTGCAGAGTGTGGGAGCTTGCACTGCTCCAAAGCCAGGGGAGAGATGGGTTTGTGTCCTGGGGAGCTGCATCCCTTGGCTGGTGGCTCCCAAAAGCTGCGTGTGCAGGGCTCAGGGCAGTGCCAGGGGTTTCACACCACTGCTTCTGCTTCTCTCTTGCAGCAAGACTCCAACAGCAGATACAGCGCGCTGAGCGTGCAGCACCAGATGCTGAAGGTGGGTGACAGGGACAGCAGAGCACCTGTGCAACTGCTTCTGCTGGGACACACAGCCTGGCTGGCTTCTGGCACCACTGCAGTGCCAGGGTGTGGACAGTGCCTTCCTCTGACTTCTAGAAGATGCTTTCCTGCAGTTTTTCCTAGTCAGGCTTTCCAGTGGGTCATTTGATCTTATCAGATGCAATTACTTGCAGGGAATGCTGACTTATCAGCCTTCATGTAGTTTGGCACGTAGGGATTTTCTGAGACACATTCAGCAGCTCCCAGGGGGACAGTGCAGCTCTGGGGTGAGGTGACACAGCCCTGGAACAGCAGCCTGCTCATCACAGAGATCATTTTGTGTTTGGAAGGAGCTGCAATGTGCATGCTTTGAATAATAACCTTCCTGTTATGAATGCTTCCTATTCATCTGCACTTACTAAACAAATTGCCAAAGACAATATTAGCCAGATCTGCAGATACAGAGCTGTTCCAGTGTCCCAACTTGGTACTTGCAGAGTCAACATGAAGAACTAAAGAAGCAGCACGCTGACCTTGAGGAAGATCACCGAAAACAGGGAGAAGAGTTTAGCAGGACATTCAGTGATCACAAGGAGAGATACCTACAGCTGCAGCAGGAAAAGGAGCAGGAGATTTCCAAGCTGAAGGGTAAATTTAACCTGTGTCTGGCTGCCCACATTAAATTGGGTGTTTGGCTTTGTGTTTTGTGTGGTGTGAGAGAGGCATTTTCTCTGTTCTCACTCACAGGTCATTTGTGCATCAAAAAGTTCAATTTTATTGCTGATTTTCTGAGGCCTCTCTCTGAAATCTGTTCATATGTGCTTTGTGTTTCTGTCTGGGTTACAGAAATAGCAAAAAACCCAGCACTTAAAAGCCTGTCGAGTGTCAGAGGTTGCTGAGTCAGTCTTTAATTTTTAATTCTAAGGCTGATATAAACCTGGAAAAAAAGGTTTGCCTCTTCTTTTTTTGTAACTGAAAGGCAATCTAAGAATATTTGCCACTGCTAGCAGAGATGTAATTGTGCCTCTTTCTGCAGTGACTTTATTTACATTTTATACCTCCTTTTTCCCTGTATGTACCAGCTCCTCTGGAGCACGTTGCACCTGTACACTTGGGTGATGAATTCAGTTTTTACTCTTGGCACCCAGTTTCCTGTTTGAGATTCTGGGCAGTTTTCAGGCTTCTTCCATCCTCATTACACAGCTCCATGGAGCAAAAGGATGGGGCTGTGTCCAGCAGAGCCTTCTCTGCCACCTGTCCCTGACACAGGGCTTGGTTCTGGAGCTGATTGCAGCTTTGGCTGCACTGCAGGCAGAGGTTGTTTGTTGGCTCCACGTCAACACCATGTAAAAAGTGGGAACAGAAGCCTCTGTCCCTGATCCCAGAAGCTCTTGGAGCCATCTGGACATCCCTTCCAAAGGAATAGCTGGGTCCTGTGACAGAAAAGTCTCATTTGCCAGGTGTGATGTGGGGAAGGAGAGGAGGGTGCCTTCCTCTCTGCCTTTCCAGGATTCAGATTTCCACAGGGAATTTTGCCATCTGCAGCACCCAGCAGGAGCAGTGATGCAGAATTCCAGGTGCAGGCTGGGTGCACTGATAGAAAATTTCACCAAATGTTACAATTTTCTGCTTGAAAATGGAAAGCTTTTAATAGGGCTGGGGAGAGAGGTAAGAAAAACACACCATACAATTATTCTACCTAATTCTTACTACAGCACTCGTGTGGGATTTTATGTAGATTGTGTTATAGTCTTAATTTTGGTGCTTAGCCTGGTGTTATAAATCCAACCAGGTTTAAACTCCGTATTTCTTCTCATTTCTTTTCAACAGAATCCCTGTATAACTTAAGGGAGGAGAACAGGCAGCTGAGAAAAGCTCACCAAGACATTCACACCCAGCTACAGGATGTCAAGGTAGGCCTTGCTCTGAGGAGAACTTTCAAGATCATTAGGAAAAAGTTTTCCCAAGTTTTCCCAAAGCAGGCTGTGCTGTAGACTCATAGTTTCTGTCATGTGGGAAAAAGGAGAGGGGTAGGCTGAACTGGATTTGTCTTTGGCCACCTGCACTTTAGGTATATGCCCATAAAAAAAAGTAAAAAAAAAAAGTATTTAGTATAGAAATCAGAATTTGGTTTTACAAGTTAAAAATTGGGTTTTGGCAAAACTCAATGCCTAATGTTTTCCATCTCTGTTTTTTTTAAATGTTCATCAACATCTACCCCTACTTTTAATTTTATTTTAGTTACACAAATCCTGGCCTCCAAATTGCCTTCCCTGGTGTGCTTGCTTCCTCTGCCTGTTTATTGTGCACTCCATGTGAAATAAATAAGTGCTGTCATTCCAGCTGAGGATTTTCTTTTCAAAAGAAATTGAATTATCTCCCTAGTTCAACCCCCCCCCAGCCTCCCTCACTGATCTTTAGAGTGAACTTTATGTGAAACATGTGATTGTTCTTCTTTTTGTGTAGCAACAGCATAAGAACTTACTGTCCCAGCACAACGAGCTTGTGGTGACATTGGAAGACCACAAGAGTGCACTAGCTGCTGCTCAGGTCAGAAGGAAAGCAGCTCCTGCCGGTCTCAGCTTCCCAGATCTGTCTGCCAAACCCCTCCTGGCCCTGCTGGCTGCATGTGCCTTTGGCATGGGGACCCCAGGAGTGCATGACACGAGGGGCTGCTCCCAGAGGGGCCCAGGGACAGAGCAGGCTGTGGGCCAGCCCAGCAGTGCATGTGTTCCTGGGAAAAAAGAGTCTCTGCTTCCCTGAGAGCTGTCAGTGCCTTTCTCTCTCTGTCCTCTCTGGTGGAACTGCTGTGAGCATCCTGCGCTCTGGCCTTCACATTTATCTCTTAGACCTGGATGCTGGTGGAAAATCTCTTCTTGTGTGTGACTGGGAAGGTTGTGAGGTTTTCATGGACTTCCAGAGTGGCCTGGAAAAAGCCCATCTGTGGCCACTCCCTGCCATGGGCAGGGACACCTTCCACTGTCCCATCCGACCTGGCCTTGGACGCTTCAGGGATCCAGGGGCAGCCACAGCTGCTCTGGCCAATACACATCAGTGCAGCAGCAGCAGAACATAGCTGGAGATGTGTGTGGAGGTTTGTAAACTCCAGGTGGAACTCAGATTAGTTTTTAGAAGAGCCAGCAGCATTAAGTTTCTTAAATGTCATTTTCAAGTGAACTATCCATGAAGCACAAACTGTTGCAGGCTCAGCTGTGCCAGTACAAGCTGTGGAGGCCACAGGGAGTCTGGAAGTGGGAGTGGTGTTGGAGCAGAGGAAGACTTTTGGTGAAAGATCAGAGGGAAGGGCAACGAGGCAGTGTGAAGTTATTTTTATTCCTGACTGATTTTCTTCATTTAGGCATTTTCACAGTCCACAAAATCGTTAGCAGCATTAAAAGCACTGAATCTTTTTTTTTTTCCCCCAGTTCTGCTTGTTGTGCCTGTCAATATGTGTAGATACTCAAAAAACAGGGAAAGATCAGGAAGGTCCCTCATAGACTGAATATCTGAAGAATCACAATCTGCAGTACTAAACCACACTAATTTTGAGCTCTTCTCCCACTGGCCACTGTGTTTGTTGTGTGGTGTGTGCTGATAACATCTGAAATTCCACAGGGCCTCGTGGAGGGGCTGATTTGAGGTTCAGCAAACCCAAAGGGAGGCTCCCACACTCCTGGCTTTGATTCAGTTCTTTAATTAGAAAGCCTGTGTCACACAAAGCCTCTGTCTGCAGCCAGGGTGTGACATTCGTCCTCTGGGGACCCTCCAGAGAAGGGTCTTGCACATGCCTTTAGAACAGAGGGTATTTCACATTTCTGTGCAGTTTCTCCTGCAAACCAGCTGCACAAAGTCCCCAAGGGATTCTTTCCCAGCTCCCATAAATGATCCCTCTATTTCTGGGTGTGTTCTAGACATTGAACACCAGTAGTCAATAATGCACTAACCTGAATCTTTAAAGTGTTTTGGTCTTTGTGCTTTTTCCCAGCCAGGCAGATTAATCATATATTTAAATAAACCCTGTTTTCTGCCAGTATCAGCACCTTTAAGCTGTGGCCTTGAATCAGAATGTTCAGTTTAGTGACTCTGCAGTAGAACAAAGTATTCTGATCTGGATGGGCACTGTTTAAATATCATGGAATGGTTTGGGTTGGAAAGGACCTTAAAGCTGATCTCATTCCACCCCCTGCCATGGCAGGGACACCTTCCACTGTCCCCGATTGCTCCCAGCCCTGTCCAGCCTGGCCTTGGACACTTCCAGGGATGGGGAGTCCACAACCTCTCTGGGCAGCCTGTGCCAGGGCCTCACCACCCTTATAGTAAAGAATTTATTCTTAATATCAAATCTAAACCTTCCCTCCTTCAGCTTAAGGCCACTCCTCCTTGTCCTGCCCCTCCATGCCTTGTCCCCAGTCCCTCTCCAGCTCTCCTGGAGCCCCTTTAGGCCCTGGAAGGGACTCTGAGGTGTCCCTGGAGCCTTCTCCTCTCCAGGTGAGCACCCCCAGCTCTCCCAGCCTGAGGTGCTCCAGCCCTTGGAACATCTCCATGACCTTCTCAGGGCTCATTGCAACATATCCCAGTGTGTTCATCTCTCTGCATGGTCACTGAGTGGAGACAAAAAAAAACCAAAAACCCAGAGACCTGAGTATTAGTTTCATGGCAGTAAATACTCCTTTTTCCTCTGAAGTTTGTCCTCTCCAGCAGTGAATCAGGGAGCATCCCCCTGGACTGACAGGAATAATCACTGTGCACTCTGCTCTCCCTTTAGGCATTCTGTTTTAGGGGTCCCTAGGCTTATGGAGGTTCTTAAACACACCCACACCTCTCCTGGAGCAGCAGGGAAGGTCTCTGGTGTGTCACCAGTTGTGTGTGCAGCTGGTCAGCTTTTATACACCCTGCCCACCCCAGAAAATCCACTTCAATTGGAAGTCTTCCTGCTGCAGAACCAGGCATTGGGGTACCAACCCTGCTGGATTCTCTTTAAAGCTTCCTGATCCTGTCCAAAGTTAAACAGCAAATGAAATTCCAACATTTTACTGTTGCATTTCAGGAAGCCTTTAGAAATTTACATCTTCCTTCTACTTCTTTTCTTTTCTTCCCTTCTGTTTTTCCCCTTGCTCTTCACCACTGTGACTTTCTTTGCCTCAGTTCCTTATGTTGGCTGTTGTCTTGTCTAACACCTGTCTAAATGTTGAGGACTTGGCATTTTCATGACATGTAGATGCACTTTAAAACTTCTGTTTCTGAAAGAACTGCACTTCTTTCTAGCAGCAAAGGAGAAGTTGTGGTGCTCTCGAGTTCCCTCGCTTTAGTCTGCCAGGAGAGCTGCATCATCCCCTTCTGACACTTCTCCTGCTTGGCATGAATAAAACAACTCCTCTTCTTTGTCCCACAGAGATGTTTTTAATACACTTTGTATGCATGTGCACTTTGGAAAGATCCTGATGGATCAGTGTCATCTAATGTTTGGAGGAAAAAATTATATTTTAAAAGCTCCCATCCCTTCTTCTCCCTGGTAAATCAAATTTTCTACCACACGTCCTGCCAGCAACTTCACTCCAAGGTGACTACATTTGATTAAGAAATTAATTTGGACACACTGTAATTAACATGTTGGCTTTAGACTCAGGTGGAGGAATACAAACAGCTGAAGGACACGCTCAAAAAAATCCCAAGTTTCCAAGATGTGGAGAAGGTGGAAGGAGGGAAGGAGCAGCCCGAGGCACGGGGCCCGTCCCCCCACAGCCACCCCCCAGAGCCCCCCAGAGCTGGGGCTGAGCAGCAGCAGGAGGTAAAGGGCTCCAGACCTCCCAGCAATGTTCTCATTCAAACATTCTCATGCAGCAAAATGTGCTGAATGTCTCTTAGCAGCGTGTGTTTGACTCTGCACCTCTGTCAGTTCTGGAGGAAAGCAGTGAGGAATGGTTTAATTGTTGAGTGGTAAGAAAATCTATTCATTGTGATCTTTTCTCACGTGACTAGTCGAGTTTTAAGTGTATTTATGCCAGCTGTTTTAAGAAGTTGCTCAAAATCTAAATTATTTTAACAAGAAATACAAAATTTTAGCTATCTTAGGTGTTACAGAAAGCTTTTAGAAGTTCTGAAGAAATTTTTATTTTATCAGGTTCCAGTGCCACATTGAAGTCAGTGTATTTATAATTGGCACACCAAGGTTCAAGCAGAAAATGTGTAATCTAGAAGTTAAGAAAAACCAGTTGTGATTTTGTTTTACAATAATTTTTGGCCAGCAGAACCTGCAAGAAATAAAAATCATGGAATCATTTAGGTTGGAAAAGAACTTTAGGATCTTTGAGTCCAGCCGTGAACCCAGTTCTGCCAAAGCCAGCACTAAACTATCTCTGAAACACAAAGCTGGCTTTGTAGAATTGTAAGAGTTTTTATTCCACTTCAGCTAAAATGAGGCTTAACTTACTCTGTGGTGGAGCTGTACAACACCTTGTGTAGCTGTGCAGCCACAAAGCAGGTAATGACCCCATCTGGCAGGAGGGGCTCATTCCAAACCAGGCATTTGGCCCTCCTGACAACAGCTCTGGGCTGCCATAAAGGACCCAGGTCTGTCCTTGGCTCTCTTGAAACTGAAATCCATAAATGTGTTGTGCACACATAATCCTGTGCCTGTTTTGCAGAATGAGAAGCCAAGGCAGAGAGAAGAAAGCCAGGAAGAGGAGCAGGAGAGGGCTGAGCCTTCCCACGTGCAGGGAAGGGCTCATGAGGGCCAGACTGCCAAGCAGCTGAACATCCAGCAGCAGCAAGAAGCTGGAGAGGATGAGGAGCAAAGGGCAGAGCACATGGAAGAAGAACGCAAAAAGGAGCTGGAAGAGGAAGAGATGGAGCAGGCAGGGCAGCCTGAGCACCTGGAGGAGGAACAGGACCAAGCCCCAGAAGAGCATGAGTGGAAAAAGCAGGAACAAAAGGAAGAAGAAACCAACATGTTGGGTGATCACCTGCAGTCAGAGGTAGGGGGCTCCTTTCTAATTGATGAAATCTGCGGTTTAAATGGAGGCTTCTCTTACCACTGCTGGCCTTGAATTGCAGTCACCTATTTCTAGGCAAAATAAAGTTTTTATAGAGAGTTTGGGATTCAGAGCACTCACTGTTTTTTAGATAAAATTACTGTCATGTCTATAGAAAATTTGGGATTCAAAGCACTTGGATGCAATAGGATTCAGGCTCAACTTGAGCACACTTGTACTGCAGTGCTGGCCAGATCTTAATGAACATTAATTCTGCTGATAAAAAGCAACAGATGGAAAAAAAAAAAAAAAAAGGAGCAGCAGACTGAATCCTGTCTCCCACTTTAAACCCAAGGCCCGTGGTAGCTGATGGAGAACTCAGCAGGTGAGAGGGAGGCTGGGATGAAGAACTGCCCTGCTTTGGTAACTTGATACATCCCAGCAAATTGCAGAGTGTTTCCTTGTCAGAGGTACCTGCCTTCTGCAAACACACTGCCAGCTCAGTGCTCACTGCTGTTTGACAGGGAATTTTAACTGCCAGACAAACATGACTAAAATAGCCAGAGGAGATCAGTGTACAGCTCTAAATAAAACCAGCAAATCCTGGATTTACATCCTAGATTGGATCTGCAGTGGAAAATGTATTTCACTGGTCTCACTTTAGGCTTCGTAAACACTTTCTCTCCTGGCAGATTAATTGTGTCACTCTGGTGTCATGAGAAGCTGTTGCTGAAGAGGTGCAGAGCATCAGAACAGCAGCAATGGGTTAAGCTGTGAAACTGGAGTTAGTCTAAGTTACTGCTGAGTATAAGAAGATGTGCACTGTCTCACTAAAGGCTAAAAGCAGCTCCCCCTGAGATTACCACTTAAATCAATGGAAACCTTTGCTGCCTTATCAGTCATCAAAACCTCCTTTTACTGTGTAATATGTTGGGAGGTTTTATTATTATTTACAGGAAAAGCATGGCTTTCCTTAGCCCACAGTCTCCTCTTTCTTCCCTGTGTACTCTACAAACACCCCAACACTTCCAGTCTGTGTTCCAAAAAAATGTTTTAACTTCAAGCAGGGACACAAAAACTTAAAAATAACTTTGCTGTAATTGCACGGAGCTTGTTTTTCCCTCTGGGCAGGTTTCTCCCTGCTTGTTTCTGATCACTGAGAGGATGATTAATCTGTGACTAACACATTTCTGTGACAGGTAATGCCAACACAGAGACAGAAAGCAGCTTATGAGCAGCAGCTGGAGCAGCAGCACCTCGGAGCCCAGAGAGCAGAGGAGGCCAAGCAGCTGCAGCAGCAGCAGGAATCCCTGCACCAGCAGAGGCTGAGAGGGCAGCTCCTGAGGCAGCAGCAGCTCCAGGAGAGAGAACTCCAGCTGCAGAGACAGACACAGCAAGGGGAGAAACTCTACAAAAACCACCTCAGGTTCAACTCTCCCTCATGAGTTTGTCGTGCTCTGGGTTTTGTGTTGTCAGCTTTGTTCTGCTCCCTTGTCCTGAGGGCAGATTTCCAGGGGGTTCTGTTGGCTAATTCCTTGAAGAGCTGGAGGTTTGTTCCCTAAAATTCAGAGTCCTGACTTTACTCTTTGCCTGACCCGTATCCTTCAGGACTGCAGACTCCAATACAGAGACACACAACACAAAGCCAGTGTAGCAGCACTAGAAAGTCTCTGTTCTGTCAAGGAAAGGTGATGTGAGAAGTATCAGATAATAGAGCATGAAACTGGGGCCTGCTCTGGCAGCTGCTGAGAGAGGCAGAGCTGCAGGTGGGGGGTTTGTTTATTAAAGCAGGAAACACACTTTTGAAACTGAAACGATGCTTGGCTTTTAATGTTCTCAGCCAACAGGCTCATTATGATAACATGGACCAGGACATCGTACAGGGGGAGGAAGAGCAAGGTATTCAGGAAGAGGAAGGAGGTAAGAGAGAATTTCTGTCCCTGCCATGCTCACAGGCTCCCTGTGTACTGCCTTGCGTGGGAGACTGTAATATTCATTTCATATCCAGATTGGATTCAAGTGAAACATAAACTTGCAATTTAAAACCAGAAGCTCAAGTAACCATGGCTGGACTGAGTGAAATAGAGGAATTACTACAGATCATCTCCACATTCCTGAAAGGAAAAGTGTCCTTTTGACTGAGCTGGTATTACCAGGCTCTGTGGAACTTGGTTGTGTTCCTGGCTCTGCCTGTGGGTTTGTTTGAGCTCTTTAAATTACAGAATCATGGAATTGTTTGGGTTGGAAGGCACTCATTTGATTCCACAGCCCTGCCATGGACAGGGACACCTTCCACTAGCCCAGGGTGTTCAATGCCCCATCCAACCTGGCCTGATCTTTTAATTTCTAGTTCTTGTTAGGAGTAAATCAATTCTGTGAGCATTATCTGTTTATGCAGAGGCTGCCCACTGCTAAAAGCACGTGTGGAACCTTGCCTGTAGGAGACTCTTAGAAGGATAACTAAAAATTGTTGTAAAATAATAATCACTTAAAAAATTCCTCAGCTTATGAACACGACAACCAGCACCAGGGTGAAGGTGAAGATGATGATCAGAATAATGCAAATGAACAGCAAGAAGCAGAACATCAGGCAGAAAATCAGCAGGCTGATGAATCAGTAAGTATGAATTAAGATGCTGAGGGTTGCAGTGTAACTGAAGTGAGAACCCACAGGTCTCGTCTGGCATAATTGCACCTTACAGAAATGAGATAAGCAGAGGTCTGCTAGGAAGACAGGCTTGACAGTTGAAAACAACCCCTAAAATCTATTTAAAGGTGTCCTTACTCATTTGGGAAGAAATAAAAGGAAGAAGCTCCCTTGTTAGAAGCAAGGTGTTTATTTCCACATTCCTTTGATCTGTGCTTTTGGTGGAATAAAGGATTTGGTCTTAGCTGGGACTTGAACAGGTACATTTGGCTTCAAAAAATACCAGCAGTGCCCAGTCAGAATGAGAGGGGATGGTATTTTTCATGCTGTCATTAATTAAAGGCCAGCTCAAGAGCCACTGAAGCCAGCTGGAGTCAGTACAGAGGTGTGAGGTCCTGAAAGAGGATGTAGGTCAGCACTGAACTGAGCTCTGATATCGACTGCACAGAGATCTGGGGCAGGAGAATCACCCTGGGCCTTCCCCCAAACTCCAGCTCACCAACATCAAGTGCATCTTCCTCACTCCCCTCCCATTCAGCAAATTAACATGTACAGTATTTGTAAGGGATATTTAACTTGTTGTCTATAAAGATGCAAAACTGCTTTTTTTATTGAATAATAAGCAGAAAATGCTCCTTTAGTGCATGGCAAAGGTGAAAAGTGTTTTGTTTTCTTGTAGACATAGCCAAGGTCAGCAGAGCAGGACAGGCTGATACTGAATGATGCCATCAGCTCTGTGGAGCTGTGAGCATTAAACCCTTATCTTTGTTCACATGGCCTTATCAGACACTGCCAGCTAGTCAGTAAACACAAGTTGTTGAGCAGCCTCTGGGACAGAAGTGCTCAGATTCTGTGGGTTTCAGCAGACCTGCACCTCTGTCCCTGCTCACTGCTGAGTGAGCCCTGATCCTGCAGGGATTCCAGCTGGTGCCAGTGGGGATGGAGCTGGCTCTGACAGCCCACACTGCTGTTCTTTCAAGGGAAATGCAGCTGGACCATGAGCTAAAAGTACTTAACACTCACTCCTGTAAATTACAGAAGGCAGCCATGGAAGATGTGAATCCTGCTGATGACCCCAATAATCAGGGAGAAGATGAATTTGAAGAAGCTGAGCAAGAGAGAGAAGAAAACCTGCCTGATGAAAATGAAAAGCACAAGGAAACGGGTCAGAAACAAGGACATCCAGGAATGGAGGAGCACTTGGTGGTGGGTAAAGGCAAAAGAGGCACCTCTAGGGCTCCTTCAGGAGGTTAGAGCTGCACATTTCAACTGTGTTGGAGCTGTAAACTCCTCCAGGCAGAGAGAGTCTGAATTTTTATGGCATTGGTCTTCAATGGGATGAATATTCCATTGTCTTCCTGCTTAGTATGGAAAGTCTTGCTTTATTCTGTGAAGTGATTTTTCTTACATTCATCCTGCTATGTTTTAATTGAGGGCAACTTTAAATCACAGAGCTGGGCTCTCACTACTGCTAATGAATGCACTAAAACTTCTCCTGCCATTATTGTTACTTTAGCTTTTCAGAGAGCTTTAGGTCCAGAACAAGAAGCTTTAATCTTCAGCCCTCTGGTTATTAGGCAAGCATAGAACTGAATTTTGATGTGATCTTTGTGCAGATGGCAGGAAATCCTGACCAGCAGGAGGATAATGTGGATGAACAGTACCAGGAAGAGGGAGAAGAGGAGGTAAGAGCACAGACCCAAGGCAGGTGTAGGCTCAGGCAGCTGAGCACAACTCCATGAACACTCAACCTTGGTGCCTTTTGGAAGTGCAGGATGAAACCAAATCACTTTGTCTGACTTTAGCAAACCTGGGAAGTCTTTGCCATTACTCTGCTGTCCCCTTCTGGGTACACTCTGGGTTACTCATGCTCCTGTGCTGCAATCCATTAGTCTTCCATGCCACACAGCATTAATTGTGCAATAATTGAAAAGATTAAGCCTTTCACAACACAAGGAAAATTTCCTGGAAACCTCAAGGTCACAGAAAACCTCATTAATCTCTAATCACACACTGCAGTTCTGAGCAAACTGCTTCCTTGGCCACTTAGTGACTCTTTAGCTCTGACTTTGATTTATCTGTGCTCCTCCTGAGCAATCCAAGCTGCAGTTCATGCAGTTGCTCAGGAAGCTGACAGCACATGGAGCTGGAGGAGAGAGGGAGGGAAGGGACTTTTTCCTTCATGTCATGCTCATTGTGCAGGCACCACCCTGAGCCACCCCACAGCCCCTCAGTAGTACCTGATTAATTCCTTTTTCTGCTTCCCACAGAACCCCTTTCAAAAAAAGCCCTGGAATTGGCTGCTGTCACTCCCTCATGGGGAGCACTCTGGATTAGCCGGGATGCACTTAGCATTCCCCAGTGCAAAATGCTGCTGCTCACATCCAAGCAGGCCACTGGGAGCTGGGCAGAGCTGGCCTTTGGCAGCTGCTCCTTGGCTTCCAGGAGCCATTTATACACAATCCATAAAGGATGTGCCCACTGTGCTGCCTGGGAGCAGGGAAGGGGCAGCAGGGACTGAGTGAGCAATTGAGAGAGAAAAGAGATCCTGCAGTGGGGATCAGTTTCTTCAGAGGGTGGGCTCAAATATTATTCACTGCTGTGCAGATCTTTCCCAAAGTGGCCCTGGTGTGATGGGTGCCCCTGGCCCAGCTCACAGGACACTGCTTGGAGCAGACAAGCACAGCAGCACTTCCCAAAAGGAAATCAAGTTCACTTCAAAACGTTCCTCTTTCAAATTTGCACCTAACATGGGAAGTGGGGCATGGAATGGAGGGAGAGTGCTGGCAGAACAGAAAGGAATGAGAGATCCAAAAGCTGAACACCAGGGACACAGATTCAGCATGACCTGCTCTGTCCAAGGAGAGCATTGGAAGAGATTGTCTGTGAGAATTGTATTTGAAAGTTAGATGCTCTCAGAGGAAGTGAGTTTCCTGATTGTTGGGTGATTATGATTCTTTTTATCCTCCTTTAACCTCTCCCTGCTCTCTTCTCCCTTCTTTAGAATCTTCATTCTGTAAAAATATCACACTGAAAACTTGCCCAGTTGTGCCACAGGCCACTCTTTGAAAGGCAATTAAACCACACAGAACATCTCTTGTGCTTTGCAGGTGCAGGAAGATCTGACTGAAGAGAAGAAGCGAGAGCTGGAGCACAATGCTGAGGAGCCCTATGGGGAGAATGAGGAAAATGTGAGTGCTGTGCAGGCCCAGGGGTCAGGGGCAGCATCAAACCCTGGCCACAACTGCTCATGGCACAGGAATGTGACATGAGAATTGTTCTAGCTTGCTTTGGGTCATAGAGCTTAACATTTCGTGCTGTCCCAGCTTCCTTTAGCTCGCCCTTCCATCTCTATGTCAATTCTTGCTCCCTGGAGGCTTTGGAAAATCTTTTTTTTTTTCTGTTTCTGCCCATCAGCTCTCACAACTCCAGCTGAAAATCATTTCACTGCCCTAAAATGAGCTATAAGGAAACTGGCACTGAATCTAAGTTTGTTTTGTTTTCCCCAATCAGGCAGATGAAAAGAATAACAGAGGGACAGACCAAGAGCAAGAAATGCAAGAAGACAACAACCAGAAAGAAATTCATGAAGAAAATTATGAGGAGGAGGAGGAGGAGGAGGAGGAAGGCAGAGCTGCTGCAGCAAAAACTCGCAGACGAGGGGAGATGTAGTTCCTCCCTTTATTTTTCCTTTTCCAGTACACAAATTCCTGTTGTGTTTTTTTTTTTTCTTAAACCAACATTTTTTAGGGTATTTAATTTAAAAAACAAAAAAGAAAAGCTTGTGTTTTCCACCTTTTGCTTTTCTATTAGGTGCTGTCCTGTGTTTATATGAATACAGTATTTTGATACTCTAGATTAGGATTTCTTTTCTATCCAGGATGTACGTAACCAGACATCCTCTAGGTTGAATTTTTTGTAACTCTGGGTTTATAGAGGCCATTTTGGATACACTTTCACCTTGTCCAGGCCTGACAGAATGTTTGGTGTCATGTCAGGTGCACTCAACACTGAAGGAATATTCCTAGTGCCTAAATCCAGGTGACTTCAGTCACTCCAGCTCGTTGTCTTCCATGGATTTATTCTGACCAAGGGCTGCTTATTCCTTGTAACCTCACAAAGTCAAGCACAGGCCGTGCCCTTTGCAGGACCAGGCCTTTTCTATGTGCAGAACAGTTATAAAATATGCAAATTTTACAAGCCTTCAGAATGCAGCCAAGTTCCCAGCTGTTAATTTTGGCAGCTGTTTAGATACGGTTCAATTATGCATTTATTTTAATGAGCATTCCCAGGTACTTCAATTACAAGCAGTACCTGGCTGCTCATGCAAATGGGGCTGTGCTGAGAGGAGCTGAAAACCAATTTAGACTTGGAGCTCCATTGTGCCAAATCAAAACACTACAGCTGTCACAGGGATGAAGATTTACAGCAGCAGCAATTTCCTTGTCCTAGTTAATAGATAAAATATTTGACCAGAACCAGAATGATGTTGCCTCAGTGCCATGTTTTCTGGAGGGTGTGGTAGCTGAGTTAACACAGTTGGTGCAAGATGTTGAACTTAAGGCCTTTACCTTCTTTTCCTTATTTATTTATCTGCTGGAAGGATTTCTGTGAGCCCCAGGGTGAGACTCAAACTCGAGCCAAAGCCCACAGAAGTTGTTTAGCCCAGCAAACATCTCCAGCACTGCATGCTGAAACCTTGGGGGGGAAATGACACAAAAATTGTGCCTTGTTGTGGGCTACCCTGAACATAATCCCAGTGCATGAATTATACAATATTTGTATTGGTACAGACACTAGTTATTTAATGTATGTTAAAGGAGAATGGGAATCTGGATTTCCCAGGCTATGCCCCATTGCTGGAAATGAGGCACAGGGGAGCTCCCCATCAAAGGCTGTGTTAATATATAAAGGGAGAGGGAGTGGGGGTTTTTCCCTTTTTTTTTGTTTTTTAATAATGATGCATAGCAATGTTTTTAGTTTAATTTTTTATATGAATGTAATTTAATTCATTTTTCTACTAACTTGATTATATTATGTTTTATAGTTGGTTTCCATTCACTGCAATTTTCCTAATTGTCCCAGATCCAGTGCTTATGTTTCATAGGAAGATTTTTGTCAGTTAGTATTTTGGGTTTTCTAGTTACCATAAATCAGATTTACCTTATGTATAAAAAAAAGTTTACATGAGACTGTAAAATGTATAATATGTACATAATCTTCAGAATACAATTATTTTGGTAAATTGGCCTGTATTTTTAATGTCATGGTTGCAGTATTTAATTATTTGAGGCATAATAAAACTTGACTGCAGTCAATAAACTAGAATGTAGTTACTGATCTTTCACATGCATGAGGGTTTGTGTCAGTTTTCCTAATGATGTGTTTGAATTTCATTTTAATACAGGAAGTAGGGACAGGCAGGGGAAGGGATGCAGCCCTGGCAGCATTTTCAGGGAAGTGGAATATTTTTGTTAATGATATTCCCACCTCTGTGCCTGACAAGGGTCAGAGTGCCAGGCCCAGGGGAACACGGGGTCCTCGTTGCCATAGGATCCCTGGAATTCAGGGAATGCCAAATGTTTGGCTAAATCAAGAATTTAATGAGTTTCTGTGACCTAAAAAGCCCCAGGCTTGGAGCAGAGGATGAACAGCAGAGGGAATGCTCAGTTCCCAGCTCACAGAGCGTGCTCCCAGCCTGATGCTCTGGGTTGGGACTCATGACAAGTTGGAATTCGAAGGGAAAAGTTCCATCACTTTGGGATTTGGCAGCAGCAGAGCAGCCATGGGCATCCCGTGACCAGGGACTCATCAAAACACTGGAGGCAGTTCAGGGAGCAGGGAGGAGCACTGGGAAAGCTCTGCTGGTGGAAGGAAAATCCATTCTACAGGGAGAGGAGAGTCCTGGTGGTTTGGCTGAGAAACCCACAGGAGCCCTCAGCCTCCCACTGAAGCACAAAACAAAACCCCACCATAAAATTCCGACCAGAAATAGCGTGTTTGGTCGTTGAGTTAATTAGTCACTGCAGCAATTAATTTAGAGGCTGTGATGAATTTTTGATCACGAGACATCTTTGAAAAGCATCTCTGGTTCAGCCCCAGCTTGGGCATCATGACAGAATCCTGCCCAGCACAAGCTGAAAGGTCAGTCAAGAGGATGATAAGAGCTGCTCTATCCACGAACAATGAAAATAAAATAACACAATGCAAAAAGTGAGCCCAGTGGAATTCATTCCCTGGCTCAGGGGGTGCTCCAGAGCTCACCTCGGAGAGGCTGTGGTTGGGAACACAGCCCCCAAATCCATTTGTCACCCAAGCACAAATTCGGGGCTGACACCTTGTATCCACCTCTGCTCAGGTTTCCAAGGCAAGGAGCCTCAGGGCATTCCCTGCCACAAACGAGCTTCCCTCGCCTTGGCGAGTCTGAGCACGTAAAATCAGAGTTTACAGGGCTGCTGGCTCTGCTGCATCAGGGATAAATGCACACACACAGCACCTGCAGGGTGAGGGCAGGGAGAAACAAGGCTGTGCATCCAGAGCAAGGTGAAAAGCTGCCTTTGGTACATCTGACACAGCAGCAGCCCTCAAACAGAGTTCCCTTCTTGCTGCAGAACTATTCATCATCATCACAACCAAAGAGAATAAAAAACCCAAATAATTTTGCTATATCTGCTAGTAAAGTTTGGGGTTTTTTTTCCCCTAGAAGTTCAGCATATTCTAGGGATCCATCAGCTCTGTTATAGTCAGAGGCTCAGCTGATGAGAACAGCAGCTTTACTTGCTCCTGTGTGCTGAAACACACCACAGAAAATCCACAGGCATTCTGGTATCAATAACTTATCATTCCTTGAAACACAGTCATTGCACCTTAATGCAAACCTTAATTCTCAAACCATTTCAAGTGCTAAACCCTGTTGCAGTGAGAGGTGCAGAGAGAAGGCAGCACAGGGATTTGGACAAGGATTTTGAGAGGAAATCTCCAGACTGGGCCCAAGTTCAGCCCCAGAGTCCTGCTGAACCTTCTGATCATGATCACCAATATAAAACTGGATCTTCTGTAGTTCTCAACCACACAGCAAATGGTTTTGTCAGTTCAAAAAACTGTTTTGCAACAGAGTTTTGATCTGGGGTGATCTCTCACTGTTTTAGTCCCCAGCCCCTGCATGTACAAGCTCCTGGCCTTTGCTCACCTCCCCTCTGCTGCCAGCTGTGTTTCCCCAGCTCCACATCTGCATTTCCACTGCACAAATTAACACTCCACCCAAGTTTCAGGTGTGGCAAATCTATCAGGACAATTTTTCCATCATAAATGCTCCATTTGTCAGCCACAGCACCCCAAAAAGATCTGGAACACGCTCCTGGTGCCCTGGGAGCTGCAGGAGCAGCCCCTCCAGGGAACGCCCATCTCAGAGCCTGGAAAAGCTGGAAAAATAGGATCTGAGAGCTGCCTTTGGTGCAGTTATGAGGGTAACTATGAGTTGAAGTAGATACAAAGGTGAGCTTTAATGAAAGGTTAAATCTCCCAGGGAGTTTTATCCACGGTCTTGTACCAAGAGAACAAAAAATAGTCATAGATGGCACTTTTGAAAAGGCAGGAGCCTTAATTAATGAACAAATGCTACTGCTGGGTGCTCAGCAGAACCACCTTGTCAGTTCTGTGAAAATGAGATTATGGAATTAATTCCCAGACTGTGTGGGATCATTATCCCACTGGTGTCAGAGAGAAGGGCAAGACCTGCAGGGTCTTCCCCACCTGTGGAAAAGCCAAGCTCAATCCTTCCCAGCAGGGGATGCAAAGCACCCCTGGAAAGCTGCAATTGTGGAGGGGGGCCCAGGGCAGCCCTGTGCAGACACTCCTGGCTGCAGAATCCATGAGCACAGCAGACATTCCAGAGGGATTCCTGCATTTCAGGCAGCCAGTTTCCCGGTCATGTGTTGTGACAGGTGAGGAATGTGACAGCTCCTGTGCATTAAACTGAAATGGATTCATATACATATATATACACACGCACAAATATGTGTAATGGGTACAGATTGCAAGGGGGAGAATCTAGGCTGGTTATTAAAACAAATTCTTTGCTGTGAGGGTAGTTAGAAACAGGAACAGGTGTCCCACGGAGGCTGTGGGCTCCCCATCCCTGGAATTGTCCAAGGCCAGGTTGGGTAAGCCCTTGAGCACTCTGGGACAGTGGAAGTGTCCCTGCCCATGGCAGGGGGTGGGACTGGATGAGCTTTAAGGTCTCTTCCAACCCAAACCATCCTGGAATTCTACACCTATGAATATACAGAAATATCTATTATATGAAGTCATTTGTGCAGAATTGTATTTACCTGAGCCTTGGGCAAAAGGCTTTCATAGATGAGCTCAGTTCTGAGTTTTCAGATTCTCCTGCAACCCAAGCCAGACCTTTATGAATATCTGTATCCCACTGACCTCTTTCCCTGAGGAACACGAGCACTATGTGGCACAGAAGAGCCAACTGCACTCCCTGGGCTGCCAAATCTCTAGGAAACAAAGGCAAACTGGAAATGGAAATGGTTCCCCTCCCTGTTTTATGCCATGCCAGATGGCTGTGCTAATGGATCGATTTGGTTGTAAAAGGAAGGGATGTGGTGCCATAATAAAAAATGTTGAGATGCCTCCAACCTCAAAAATCAATATTTCTATGAGTTTTAAAATAAATTTGTTGAAAATAATGCTGTGATTTGAAGAAAGTCTTTGTGGAAGTGTTATAATTCACAATGACAGATCTGCAAAACCTCAATCCATGTTGTTCCTGAAGAGGCATTGAGATTTATTCTGGAGAAAGTTTAAAATTAGAGTATTGGAAAATTTTCCAGCAGTTTCAAAATTGGGAAGTTGTCCAGATGGAGTTTCTCACTGGTGTTTTTGTATAGACCTTCAGGAACCCAGCCAGGAGATCTCCAAAGCCCAAAAATTTGAGTTCCTGTGGATTATTTGAGGGCTGTGTTGCAAAGCAAGGGGACTCAGTGCAAGGATGAAGATCAAGTCACAACTTTCAGCCTGCTTCACTTTCCACACGGATTTGGGCTGTTCTGTAATTAGCAGCTCTCCAGGTTACTCTGTGTGGTGGTTCCACACTGTCAGACATCCCCCTCAGGGCTTGTCCTCACAGCAACATCATTAAATTTGCAATTTACCTCAGTGCCTGCTGCATTCCCCCTCCAAAGCTTCCTGTCAGATTGCCTCAAAGAAACCTCTGGTCTGGTAGTGCCTGAATGCAGCACAAAGCCCAGTTCCAGCCTTTCTGCCCCTGTTTTATTCATCCTACTCATCTCTCCTGGCTTCCCAGTGCTCCACGTGGATCCCCATGAATGGCACTGACACCTCAGGTCTTCCCCTTATCACTAAAAACTGCTTTTTTGAGTCTCTTGGATTGAAGCCTTTGCAGGTAACATCCCCATTAAATTAACCTCAGCTCCCCACCCGAGCTGCCCCTGTTCTGAGGGACCATCTGCACCACAGGAATTACAGTCAGTGCCCTGAGGACAGAAGGAAGGGAATTTCCATCTTGTTGCATAGCAAAGGTTTCACAGCTCAAGCTATTAAACCTTACAGTGTGGGAAAAGGAGAGGAGATTATTTGACATTCCTCTGCATCTTAGCAAACTGCTGAAGATTCATGAATATTTCAAAGAGCCCTGGCTTTCCAGAAAGGTGCCTTAAATCTCTTTGGTGTGCAACAGGTGTGTGTTTCATTCCAGGTACAGCATCACAGATTAAGCTCTAGCTTGGGTTGCTGGTATTTTAAGCAGCAAAGGACAAAAAATTAAATAAAGATCAATATTTTTCCCCTTATGGGGCAATCCCACAACTGCCAATTCTGTTGGTGAATAACCTGATCTGTGATTTTCTTATCCCACATCACCCCTTCCTGTTCCCAGCAGCTGGACTTTGCTAAAGCTGCCTGCTGTGGGAAGCAGCATCCAGCTTGGCTAAAAGCACAGAGTCAGCTCCCAGTTTTGTTCCCTTGCCTCCATAAAGCTGCATTTTTCCTTCTGAGGGTGTTTTTTTGGGGGGTAATTGCTCTCAGACCCGAGGGAGCTGCCAGCAGGCCAGGTTCCAGGGGGGCTGCAGAAGTCCCCTGTGTTTATGCTGATGGATCCCTCAGCACACACTGACCCCTCTGGTGTGGCCAGTGGGGTTTGGGACCCGCTCCCAACCTCAGATTCCATCTCAGAGAATGCAGGCAAGGAAAACACAGGAAAAAACAAGGAATTGAGGCTTCAGGCCTGGCAGGGAGAGCTGGCTTGGTTTGGTTTGATAGGGATGGACAGGCTGTTCTCATTTTGTGTTATCACACTCAATAACTGAGCAAAGCATCTCCATCCTACTGCCAGGGTGGGAGATCTGCAAATTTAGTGAGTTTTCCCCATTCCTCACAAGATTTGGGCCCGCTTGGCTGTCACCTCCTGCAGGCCCCGGTGCAAACGGATTGCTGGGTCAGCTCTTTGTGTCCAAACCATTTAAATGTCCTCAGAAAGTGACAGCTCCCTCCTTCCTCAGCCTCCCCAGCAGGCAGCCAGGCTGACAGCCCAGGTAAGGCAATACCTAATAAGAGGATTAAGTAGAGAGGAATTCTGTTTAATATTGTATTAGCAATGGCAGATCCCTTCCCTGCCCAGCTCCCTCACAGGATACAATGTCCAGGCTTGTAAGGGAAGCTTATTGACATCTGATCAGTCAATAAATCTGTTCTTGTTTTTTAATGACCCCAAGAGCTGTTTCCACACGCTCACATCATCTTACCAACAATTTACCCTCGTAAATTAATTATTTCCTTTAGGGCCTTTTAAACCCTACCTGTTTTAGCTCCTTTGCAACAATTCTCATTTAATTGTAAATCAAGGCTCAGGGCAGAGCAGGGTTAAACCTCTCCAGCCCAGACAGAGCTGTGCAAAACCAGTAACAGAGAGGGAGAGACACCAGGCTGCTCCTGGGCACAAAAACTCCAACAAAAACAGCAACAAAAACCTTCCCAAAGGATCCAGGAGTCAGGTCAGAGGGATGGAGCACAGCTGCTGTGGGGAAAGCTGAGAGAACTGGGGTTGTTCAGCCTGGAAAAGAGTTTGGGGTGACCCAATTGTGACCTTCCAGTACCTGAGGGGAGCTGCAGGGACTGTTCAGGAGGGACTGGAGTGACAGGACAAGAGAAATGGCTTCAAACTGACAGAGAGAAAGGTTAGAGGGGATATTGGGAGGAAATTCTTCCCTGGGAGGGTGGGGAGGCCCTGAGGTTGCCCAGAGAAGCTGTGGCTGCCCCTGGGTCCCTGGAAATGTCCAAGGCCAGGCTGGACAGGGTTTGGAGCAGCCTGGGATAATGGAAGGTGCTGGAACTGGATGATTTTTAAGGTCTCTTCTAACCCAAACCACTCTCTGATTCTACAGCTTAGAATAAGTAGTTTGAGTCCTCTGTTGCTAAATCCTGCACATGACATTTGAATAATTTTCCCTTCTGTGCCTGAGTAAACAGGGAGGACAGTCCTCTGTTGTCATATAAGGATTTGATCAATAAGAATATATTAAAGATTCATAGATAGGTGTATTAAAGCATCCATGCTATGCTAATGTCTCCCATTTAAATACTATAAAAAGCTCAGTGGGCTCTTGACTGAGCCATTAAGTGAACGATGGGCAAATTGGAAATGTCCAAGAAAAAAGGAGCAGAATTACACTCTGCTATGAAACACCAGGCAGATCCCATAAAAATCAATGGCACTGCATAGCAGTAAATTGCAGGGGAGATGAGCTTTATTTCATGGCTCATAAGTGAACATGAATCTCTAACAACCTGGCAGCCCTGACAGCTGTGTCTCTGCAAGGAACTGGATTTTTGGGAGCTCTCTCCATCCCCTGGAGCTGCTCCCATGGGCAGCACTCCTCTCCAAGAGGGAGGATCATGCATGGATATCCCCACAAGGTTTCAGGGCACTCTGAGGTGGCAGAAAGCCCCAAGCCCCACAGGGCTCATCCCCCTGAAACCTGCAGCACAGCTGGAGTGATGACTGAGCTGTGATAGAACTAAGATTATAGGGGTGTAGTTTGAATAGAAGTGTGTAATATCACACAGAAAGGCTTGGAGTTTAAGGTTTTAGAATATAGTAATATATACTATTATATTATATATACTAATATATATGAGACAAGATAGAAGTTTTAGGGCAGAAGCTAGTCCTTCTTCACAGGTTTAAGTAGTATTGTGCAATTAGATGAAAAGTCTGCATTACCAACCATGAGTAGTTAATTATTGAGTTAAAAGTAAAAATAATTTAAGTGTCATTTCTTAATTCAACAGTTTAGCCTTAAAAAGCCTTATAGAAAGATAAGACTCCATTTTTAGTTCATTAAAGTGCCGTAAAATTCACAGTTTATAAGACTGTAATATAAATAAAAAAGAATAAACATCTGAATCTAAACAAAAAATACTGAGGCACTCATTTAATCCCAACCCTAACAAAAAAAAAAAACAAAAAAACAAAAAACCAACAACAACAAGAAAAAAAATCACACAAAAACACACACACACACACAAAAACCAAACCAAACAAAAAAACACCCACAAAAAATCCCCCAAAAATTAAAAAAATTCAACAATTCCATTCCCTAATAATGTTATGGCTGCATCTCAGGGAGGGACAGAGAGGAAAAGTAGCCTGCCTGAAAACTGACACAAAAACCTGTGACAAGGCTACAGAAGGAAACAGGAGAAGGGTTTTCACATGCACATGCCTTGAAATTTTGTCCTGCTCCAGGCCTAAGCAGAGCAGGGAGCTGCAGTGTTTGCCAGCTGGGTATAGGGCAGGTATCAAAAATCAGATTGGCAGCAGCTGTGGCACTCAAAACTCACCAAGGGAGGAGCAGAGGCAGGTTTTAGAGGTGGATTTTGGGGAGGTGGAGCTGTGCTGTGCCTGCTGAAGGGGGATGGCTGGGTCTGAGGGCACTGCAGGTCACAATGCAGGATTTCCTGCAGACAGGAGCAGCTTTGCTTCTCCCTGAGCTCCCTGGCAGAACCTTTCCCTGGCCTGGTATGCCAGAAACACAGCAAGTGCCAATAAATCATCTCCTTTTGGGTTGCCATGCACAGAACTTGTTTTGATGCTGGATTTTGGGGAGCACAGTGCCAGCTGCAGAGTCAACAGCAGCAGCCAGCAGGGATCTGCACAAACCAGCACCTTGTGGCCTTGCCTAGAGATGAAGGTCTATGGCAACCACAGATAAAAATCAAAGAAGTGACATAACTCCCTGAGGTTATGGGAAAAACCCCTCAGTTTTAACCATTGCCCCCTACTTCATCACACTCCTTTTTATCTAACAGTGAAAGGCACGAGCTGTCAAAACACTGAGAGGACAAACCAGCCTAAAAAACCTTTATTTTCCCTCAAGCCAGGTTCTTTACCTTATCCTGTCCCCAGACACTGCACTTGCCTTCAGATCCCCCTTCAAGCTGCCAATTCCCTCTCACAACCCATGCCAGGGAGGCACTTCCAGCTCTCTCAGCCTCATCTTTCAACTATTTGCCTTTTCCATAGTGTTTTAGTTCCCCTGATGATTTCTTATTATCCTCCAAAAGGCGTTTGAATCTGTTTTCCCAACTCATCCAGCACAATAAATTATCAGGAATTAAATTAGCTATCAAAGGGCTAATAGACTTATTCCTTCAGGGGCTAAATTGGTTATAGCAAACTTCATCTGGAAGGGGGAAGGTTTAAAAATGTATTCTTCCAACAGGTTTCAGTCCTTATTATACACTCTGAAGCTTATCTATGGCAGCCACTCAAGGGACCACAAGAATCAGCTGCTCAGCACAGATGGCCTTGCACTAAAGGTCAAAGAAAAGAGCATGAAAAACGTGGAAATATTTTAAAACCATTCCTGCAGACAGCAGTTGCTGGCTGGAGTTACCTTTGTGGAGACCTTTGAAATGCTTCCCCAGCGCTGCTCCTGCAATTTCATTGTACAAGAATTTTGTTGTTGTTGTTTGGCTTTGCTTTGTGTTTTAAGCAGGATTTCTGTTATTTCTCAATACAACAAAATGTATTTGCTTAATTGTGAAAGGATTAGGAACTGAGACATTGTGTAATGTTAAAACAGCATAGATTCTCCATCATACAATAAAAACTTACCAACAAAAGCCCTCAAAAACTGATTATGAGAACAATTTTCCTCTGTGTATAACAGCCTGATCCCCACAGGCAGCTGAGGGGATGAAAAAGCTGTACTGGACATTATTCCACCTGGGAAAAATGCTGGGTAAATAAAGACCTGTTGAGTAAAGCCCCTTTCTGTTCCTGAACTGGTACCAGAGCAAAGCAGAGCCTGGCATTCCTGGGACATTGCAGCCTAAATGCTGCTCCCAAATCCCAGCCCTGCCCTCACCACAGGCACTTCCAGCACCCCAGGGGGACAGAGGGGACGTGGAAGCAGATCCTGCTGTAACTGCACTGACCCTGATCCCTTGTTTNCTCACCATCCCATAATATGAAGCCCAGTCCCACACACTAAAGCAGCACAGAATGTGAAAAATATAAAAGCCAAAACCTGAGGCATCAACCCTTGAACATTGCTGAGCTCCAGCAGTTTGTGGGGCAATCTGGGCCCCTTTGGGTGCAAGATCTCCCCTTACCTGGGTGAGCCTGGTCCAGGGGGCCTCCAGAAGGATCCATGCCAACCTGAACTGTCCCATGAGGTGATGTCCGTCCTTTCTACCCCTGAACCTGCACGGAGTCACCTCCACCTGACCACCACAATAAACCCCAGCAAGGCACACCTGGGAGAGGAGCTCAGCCCCAGCTGCCTTTGGCTGATTACAGCACAGGCAGCACCTGGGTAACACCTCCCAAACCAGGGAGTGGAAATATCCATTGGGCTTCGTCTGAAGGTGGAATTATAGGTGGGAAACTTGAATTTCATCATTCTTAGGAAGAAATGGTTAAACAGTGCCCAGCAGAAACAGCCTGGGGAGGGATATGTGGGGTGCTCTGAGTGTGCTCAGCCCCACAGAGTGTTTTGGGAGTCTCTCTGCACAGAACCAGCACATTGTAACTTTAAAACAGACCTTTAACATGAACATCTAGGCAATTTTAAGGAGCTCCATAATAAGGGGATGATATCCTTTTAGAAATCCTATGAAATGGAATTCTTTGAGGCCTGCAGGAAGCACTGGAGAATAATTTGCACAACCCAAAAAATTAGCACAAAGAGGAAAAAAGGCACTTTAAAGCCAAGACCTAGTGCCAGCTCCCTCAGGTGGGCTCTTTCAGCCATGCTGGGTACAACTTTCAGCAAAAACTCAACAACCAAGAGACCCAGAATGGCTTAAGGAAGAAAGAGTGGCAAATTGCAGCTGGTTATTATTGTCAAAAAGTTCAGTGTTTCTCTGTGAAATCTGTGTTTCTTTTGGCTGTAGTTCATTCCACTGAATAAAACACGTTTTTTTTCCTATTTCATTTGAAATTCTGGCAGCTGCACTTCAGTTCAGTGGCCAGGGTTTCGTGGCTGCTCTGCTCTCTCCAGTTCTCATTGTTGGGTAGTTCAGGTCATATTATTTCACCCGAGACAATATGAATGGCTGTGACAGTTCCCAGTGCTCAGACAGACATCTATCAAATAGATAAGCCCCTAATTCTGTGAATGTCTCCTCTTCCAATCAATGGGGTTTGTTCAAACAGGATTATACAGTGAAATGAAGAAAAGGAGACTCTAGGGAATAGCTACAGTTGGTACTGGGGGAGCTGGCTCAGAATGAGCCTTGTGCCAGCTGCTGACAGCAGAGCTCCCTTCACCTCTAGGACAAGAGCTGAGGATATCTGGGAAGTGATTCCTCCTCTCTGGAATTGCACCCTGGCCCTCCTGCAGCAGCACACTGCCCGTGCAGCCCCAGTGAAAATTAAAGGATGCACCTCCAAGCGAGCGAGGAAAACAATTTGTTGGAAAGAAAAAGACGAATTACAACTTAATTAAAACAACATAAGGAGGCTGGAGGAGGAGGGCTGGACTCAGCTCAGTCCTGAGGGAGCTCCACAGTCCTTGCAGAAAGGAGATATTCAGGTACCATAGATCAAGAGCACAGGAATTTTCCATCAGTTATTCCCAGGGGGCACAGCTCTGCTCAAGTGCACGGCTTCACAAAGCCACCTTTTCCCCACAGCACACAGAATTCACTCACTCCACAGCCACTTTGTATTAGAAACAACAAAAGGGACAGAGATTGGATGGGAACACAGCAGCAGCAGCAGCTCCTGGGACGTTCCACTGGCAGCAGAGGGATCCAGATGTGCCACTCACATGGCAGGAAAGGCAGCCCTGACCCCCAGCCCAGCACTGGGGGAAAACCCAGCACAATGTCCATGCTGGAAGCAGACAGTGCTCCTGGAAAGGGGGTAAAAGCCTGGCTAGGATTTCACTCCCCAAGGCTGACTGAACCATTTCCTGCAGCTTGACTAATCATGACCCTTCTGGTCATTCCCAGTTTATTCCTGTCCAAGCTTCTTTCATCCCTGTTTAGGTTAGCACATTTATTTTTAAGGCTGTTTTTATCCAAAGCATTTGTTGTTGATGGGCTTCTTTCCTTACCTTCAGGGCTTTCAATTGCATAATGTAGTGTGTACCTGGCAATTTCAAAACAAATCTGTCTGGAATGCTAGATTACAAATGAAAAATGGGTGATCTGGGATATCTTAATAGCTTATTTCCACCATGCTTCCTGCCATGTGCCTCTGCATGTCCCACACATGTATCCAAATGGATCGAAGTGGCAGTCAGCATACTCAATAAATTCATTTTTCCTTTTGGTGTTGATAGCAAGGAAATCATCAGAAATGCTGAAAATACTTTATTGAACAGCAAAAATTAAGGGGTGATGATTGAAAGCTGCCTTACACAGAGCAGGAGGTATTCGATTTTAATCAGCCAGGAAGGAAATGGTGAAATAAATGAACAGAGTCGGATATATTCAGACTATAGGTTCTCTGGGGAGAGGGAGAGTGTTCTGCTTCTCCAAGGTTAACAGCCTCACAGTGCCCTTTTTGGTGACCTGATCCCTGCTTTGTGAGTGCTTTCCTCCCTTCCATCCCTGCAGCAGAATGGAGAGTGCTCTGAAATCCCTGGAAGCTGTGCTGGTGAATCCAGCCTGGGCAGGAATTGGGTCCTCACTCCTGCTGGGTCGGGGAAAAAAACCAACACCAAACCCCCTGTCCTGGCACTGCCAGAAGGAAAGGAAAGGAAAGGAAAGGAAAGGAAAGGAAAGGAAAGGAAAGGAAAGGAAAGGAAAGGAAAGGAAAGGAAAGGAAAGGAAAGGAAAGGAAAGGAGGGATGGCCTTGCTGGCCATGGGAGGTGCCAGGTGGCCCCTGCAGTGACAGCTGGGCTGTGGCTGTCACAGCAGGGCCATGGGGCAGCCAGGGCTGAGCACAGCACCCACATCTCCTCCCACTGCACGTCCCAAAGGGTGTGCCAGGCACACCTCTCCTGGATACAGCAGCCTGAGAGTTGACAAGGACCTCCAGGAGTCTCTTGTGATGCCCTCAGAGCTGCTCTGTGCTCCAGGCTGAACCCAAGGGATTCACTGATGAGTTATTTAATCCATAGCAGTGTGGAAATCTGGGATGCAGTGATTTGCATTAAAGTTCCCGATGATGAATTACAGGCTGAGCTGGTCAGCTCTGCTTTGCCTCTGGTGCACTCTCCCAGGCTCTGAAGCCCAGTGAAGGCACTAAAAGAGCTCATTTCTCATGGGAGTCCACTGCTCTCCTCTGAGCTGTACTCACACCCAGTCGGGGCTGCAATGAACAGTCCTGGGGAGGGGTATTGGCTCTAAACCTTTATTTCCTGAGTGATTTAAATAATTTGGACCAGTAGGAGCACGGAGGCGGGGGGTGGGGTTTGTCCTTCTTGTTCTGCAAGGTGAGGTGTATATGAGCAGATGGTTTCTGAAATGCTCATCAGTACCTGATGGTTTCTTCTCTGGTACAACTTTGCTTCCATGACCCATGAACTGTAATAATTACAGATCTTTTAAACCCTGCTCTGAAACTCCTGGGATCATAACAAATGATTACATGAAAAATCTTCTTTTCTTTCTGTTCACTTAGTTAATCTGTTTTTTTTAATTTGATATTGCTCAAATTTTTCTATTTAAACTTTTCTAATTTGTATTGAGAGATTTAGACATAATGAGAAATGCAGAGACAGCTAAATGGGACAGTTTTGGGTTCATCAGCCCTGGACCTGTCCCAGAATGTTAAGCAAGACTTTGGGAACACTTTGCTAAATTTTCATGAAATGTCAGGTTCAAAGGAATTCTTTGTAAGTAATTGGAAATTGATTTCGTGACACTTTGATACCGAGCTCACTGGTGGCAGCTGTTATCTTACATTTCAGAATGGATGGAAGAAATTCTTCCCTGTGAGGGTGGGGAGGCCCTGGCACAGGCTGCCCAGAGAATCTGTGGCTGCCCCTGGATTCTTGGAAGTGTCCAAGGCCAGGCTGGATGGGGCTTTGAGTAACCCATGGCAGGGGGTTGATTTAAACCTGAGCTTTTCTGTCCCTTCCAACCTAAACCATTCTGTGGTTCTGTGATCTCCTTTGGATCTTTTTGCAGCAAAATGACTCAAATATCACCAGCACATTCCTGCTTCTGGATGCACTTTAAACAAAATCAGCAAGGCTCCCCAGAATTACCTCATATTTCCCTGGGATCCCAGAGCCAGAGCATTAAAATAACAAAATGAAAAATTATGGGAGCAGAACCAACTTCCTGCTCAGAAAGAATAAATCAGTGTCTGTGCCTTTGTCTCGTGACTGACCCAGCACTCAGGTGTAAACAGCAGAGGCTGGAGCAGCTCCTGACCACATCTGCAAGAGGTGGGTGGTAACTTTACCAGGAGCTGGTAACTGAAACCTCTGCCCATGGGACTGGAGCAATTTCCCATCTCAGCCTCACTTTTCGGTGCTGAATTCTGGGAAGAGAGCCTGGTCCTTGAGTGCTTCGTGTTGTGATTTCAGCATTGCTGGTCTGAATGCTCCTTAGGGTCTGGTACTTTGGGAAAAGCCCATTTCCTTTTCCTGTTTCCCACAGACCCACAGCAGTGTCCAGCTGCTCTCTGCTCGTGGCTTGGCCAGGTAAGGGTCAGTAAGGTGGGCAGGAAGGCTGAGGTGGGCAGGAAGGCTGGTCCTTCAGGCTCTGTGTTCCCTCTGCTCTAGCTCCCTGCCTCATTTCCAAGGACATGAGTTTTCTCACACATATCCTCAGCTGAAAAGGATATATTTAACCCTTTGTGCTCAACCTTCCACTCCCAGACACAGCAGGGGTTCTTTATAATGATAATGTGTTATAGGGTATCTGGGTTCATTTCTAGACCTGTCCTCAGTCCATAGAAAACTTTCATGTTTTCTGTCCCTATCCTCTCCACAGCAAAGATTCCTGTTCTCTGGACCAGTTTGCCATGTACAGCACACAATGTTCTGCTCCCCAGTTCCAAAGCCCTGGCTGGGTTGTTGTTTCTGTGTAAAGCACAGCATCTCTCTCTGAACCTGTAAAAGCTCTTTGCAGTGTGTTATTGAATTTCCCTCCTGCTCCTGGGCTGTGTTTATGGAGGGGTTTGTCACAGTGCTGGGCTGGATCCCACTGGCTGGATCTGCTGATCCAGCCCTGTGAGTCTGTAAATACTGCTCTGCTTTTCCAAATTTCAAGAAGATTTCCTGAGGGTGACCATCAAGCTGACACCTCTTTGCACTGCTGCACTGCCTTTTCCTGTCACAGCTGTAGAAAATCCTCTGAGCCAGATACATTCAAAATCTTATGATTTAATTATTTTATCACCGGTTTTGGCTGCTAAACTGTGGGAGAGGCAAGGACAGCCCTAAGGGAGAGCCTGGAAACTCTCCAAGCTGGTGATTTCTCTTGCCTGGATGCAGTAGAGATGTTGAACAGAGCTGCTGTGACCTTCCTGCTGCTAATTCCTGGCACTGCAGAGCCCTGCAGGGCTGAGCTCTCATTCCTGCTCCCTGCAGCTGAACCCACCTGCCCCTGCAGCCAACACACAGCAGAGAATTTATTGAGTGGCTCTGGAATCAGGCAATTCCCTTAATTGGCTTCATTTCCAGGACTCTGTCATTCTTCCCCTGCACTGTTGGTGGCACAGCTATTTGTGTGCTGGTTGGGAAAAAAACCCCTAAGATTGGACAGCAAATCAATCAGAGCCAAGGACAGACACCTCTCAAAGATAATTGCATCCAGGCATCCTGAGAGCCTTTACAAACCCCTTGCCAGCTTCCACAGGTCTCCCCCTCCTGTGGCTTTGCTTTCAGGAGCCTCTATTAAGCAACAGGACATCCCCAAACAATGCCAGCAGCGAGACAAAAAACTCCTTTCCTTTTCATGATTTACCTCCCCAGAGCTCTCTGGCCACACCAAACTCCAAAGTAAGATCTTTTTAAATTATTTTTCTTAATTTCTAAGAGTCAAAATGATTGGGGTGGCTCAGCTTTTCCCATGTACAAAGCTCATTAAAGAGCACTTCGACATTGGTGGGGCTTTTTATTCAGCTGTGGGATTTGTTTTCCTTTTCTTTGGATGTTCATCCCTGTGTCATTTCCCACAATGAACTTGGGGTCTGAGCTTGGATATGTTCTAATTAAATGCAGTGGGGGTCAATAATTGGGAGTTGTTGTCGACATGGATTTCCTAGATGAGAAAATCACAAACTATTTTTGATACACCAAACTCATGATACCCAGTATAACATTATGTCTTATTTACATATCCATACCCATACTTGGCATCACAAATGCACTCAAAAATGTTTTATTTCTGTTTCAATATCTCTTTGACCAGTTAAAAAAAATATGGAGCTTCCATAAGCAGGATTTATAGTCTCTTTTAACCAAGGTGGTTGTAGCACAGTTGTGATCCTACAAAAATACAGTGCTAGAGTATGGTACACATTCTGTAAAAAAACCTGACATCAGGGGGTGAACAGTCCTCTGGCAGTTTTGGGATACCATCCAGTATTTTCAGGTTTGGCAAATTGGAGAACACACTTAAAGAGAGACAAAAGAAAAAATAGAAATTGAGAAAAACAATCTTGGGAAATGTTGAGAACAAAACAGTCACTGATTAAAAAGAAACAGTGGATTCAAACATATCTGAAATGGATTCGGGTTGTTGGAAATCTTGATTTGTCATTTATTGCAGATTTATCTGATAAAGAGCTAATTAAAATTCTCAGATTTCACTCTATTGCACCACTTTTATATCCTCAGACTCAACAAAGCACTTCCAGAATCTGTCTTCCAACACTGAGAATGAACATAATACCAGAGTTATACCAAATAGTACCAGTATTTAATTGCCCTAAGAACTGCCAGATTGAGAGCAGAAACACAATTAGGAATTGTTAAAAGGTGGTTTTCTGCTTTTGTTCTCCTGGACTTGTAGATACACAAATAAAATGTGAAATCCATCATTTAAAATTCACTGTTCCCTTCCATGCTGGTGTCTGCCTCCCTGCCTTTAGAAAGCACCAGCATCAGCACCACACTGCCAGGGGGGTGCCCACAAGGGAAAACACACTGGAAATTCAGAAAGGTTCTCATTAAACACTCCTTTTACACTTCTCCTTTCTTTGTTCCCCCTCCCAGGAAGCGATGGGAGGAGATATTTCCCATTTCAGACACACTCTGCAAGGTTTTCTTCAAAATATCAACACCTGGCTGTGTTTGTAGTGGAGAAAACATGCAACCATGCAGATTTCCTGAGTGAGACTTAGAATAGATTATATTCTCCTGAATTTTCTTGGATTGTAATGTCTGGGATTAGAATTTCCATTTCCAGTGTCTGAGGCTGCTCTGTTAAATCTCCAGCACATCCCAAAGCCTGCAGCACAACTTTCACTGAGGGGCTGCTCAGGGCAGAGCAGATTCCACAGCCCTGGCACAGGGACAGGGGGAAATCCAGAAAAATCAAATGAAGGGAGCTTAATTTTCTCCTGCTTTTGCTCCCATCTTTCAAGACATCCTCCTGATTCCATCCCTGACATGTAATGCAATTTAGGCTCCTTGCAGAACCCACCAAGGATACAATGAGACTGAAGAGAGTTTGAGTAATAGGTACTTTCTATTAATAAAAGGGAATCTAATTTATCTGCCCTGCTCACTGTCTCTAAACTTGATCCACGGGCTTGGTTCAGTTCAAGAGCTGCCAGTCACGCCATTAAAAAGCATCATAGGCAGTTTCTGAATATTTGGGGGCTTTTATCACATAATAGCTCACTAACCCACGTTCCTGGAGCATTTCAGAGCATTGAAACTACAGGAAAAATCAAAAGCTCCTTTAGAAAGCTTGGTGGATTTGAGATCCTATTCCTTTGAAACTCTGACAAACATTTTTTTTTGTGTTCATCACTTCTGTTAGCCACCAGAGGGTCAGACTTACAGCTGTCTGTATCGTTCCTGGAACTCACAGGGATTCCTCTTGAGGATCAGGGATTCAAGTGGAGTGTGTCTGAAGTCTGAAATCCCACTTAGGGTCGTGATGTTATTTTCAGCGAGAGATAAGTGCTGAATCTGAGGGATCTTTGGCAGCTGTTTGAAGGATGTAAAGTGGTTTTTATTTACATTTAGCTCTCTGCATCTGTAAAGTACAAAATGTATGGCATCACTATCACATCTGGGACAGAATCCCCACAACAGGGATGGGTTTTATACACTGGTTTTACATTTGTGCTATTTTTGCCTAGTCATGAGCTGCCAGATCAGATCCCTGCACTTGATATTCCCTTATTTCTTTATATTGTACAACAGATGCATCATTATTTCTGTTCTCAATACTGCAACTCTCCATACAGCTAAATACGCAACAGCAGAGTAGCAACAGATGGATGGTAAAATAAATTTATAGTTGTCATGGTCATGCTTGGCCTCTCTGCTTGGGTTGTGTTCCACCTTCTCTTCACAGAGATTCCTCCTGTGTTCAACAGCTTCCCCTTTTGGCACAGATCTCCCTGGAGCTGACAGGACTCATTAATTATTCCCCAGGAATAAAGGGCCATCATCTGATCTCCTCACTGGATATTTTCAGCCTGGGGATGACATGAGCTCAGAACAGAATAAACTGATGGATTCTCAATCCAATACCCCCCAAGAGCAGATTTGGCAGTTCTCAAGAGCCTGCTCCAGCTGTCACTGCAGTAAAATTTTGATTTCTGTGATATTGCATAAAAATAGAAACAGGACATTTTGTCTACCTTGGCAACCTTATGGCACTTAGGTCTGTCAAAGAATTGTCCACCAGCCAAAGCTTTTCCACCCGAATCAATCTTCGGAGGATTCTTTTGAAGTTTTCCACCTGGTAAAGATCACCCAGGTCCTGGAAGGAAAGGTTCAACTCCTGGGAAAGGAAAAATAAGAGAAATCACTTCTTTTTTTTTTCTTGCTTTTAATAGCTATATCATTAAATATAGAATTAGCCAGAAGTAGTTCAAATGAGAATACATTTTATGCTGCTGCTCTTATTAACAATTGGTGGTACCAAGTGCCAAATTCACCTCAGAATCATGGTGATGGACTCCATCATTCTTTGAAAGGAGGAAAGAAATCTTCTCCAAAGCACGAATTTTAGTGTTCATCTCCTCCTCCCTGTATGAGTGGGGTTACCAGTGTGTGGGGAGGGAGCAGGACTAAGTGATTGTGGCTTTTTGGTTTGGCCTCTAAACTCATCTGGCACCAAAGTGCTGTGCAGCAATCAGATATAAATATTCATAGAGTCCTCACAGAATGGTCTGGGTTGGCAGGGAATTTAAAATCCATCCAATTCCACCCCCTGCCATAGCCAGGGACACTTTCCTCACAACAGGTTTAAACCTATCAAATGCAGTGAGCAGCCAGCACATCGTTATTTGCCTTCTTTACAACTACAGTCCAAAGTGTTAATGAGAAAGTTTTACAGCACAGTTTTCCCAGTTCTCTTGCAGCCTCTTTTCCCATTTCTCTGCGTCGGTTACTTGTTTTCTTTTTTTCAGAGTATGTTCTTCCTTTCTGAAAAACAGCTCTTCTTCTGAGGGCCCTGGTCAGAGAAAAAGATTTACAGTTGAGGATGTGATACAGAACTGGCACTTAGTCACCTGCTGGAAGAATATATATATATTGCTGGGAAGATTCTGTAATGAAGAAATATATATAATATTATAGGTGTGTAAGTTTCCAGGCTTCTGAGATATAAATTAATAGGAAGATTTTTCTACCATTTCCAGGCCCATAATTCAGCCAGCAATCTAGAGTTGGGATGATTTTGTGCATGGCTGGTAAATGACAGATCTGCTACAGATCAGAATGAAAACTGTTTCTGAAGGGTTGTTCATAAGGATCTGAGTTCTAAAATCCTTCTCATTCCTTGCCATGCTATGAGTTAGCCTTTGATTGTCCTGAGAAAGGAAAATGTTTGCAGCTTCCAGAGCAGTGACAAAGATCAACAGCCCCACTCCAAAATTCATTTGTACTGAGACAGACACACACTGCAGACTTAAAGTCTTAATGAAAACTTTGGAGCTATGGACATCTTCAAATTCCTGATTAAAGCAAGGACAGGCTGGAAATTTTCCACTGTTTACTCCCAAACATGCAAATACTGGATTTTAAAACCCATCTGTTCCTGAGTGTGTCTATAGATTGTAATTGAGCCAATTTAGCCTTAAAACACAATATATGTGCCACTGTTTGCAGGGCTGGGTTTCCCTCTTGCTTTCTTGTTTGGCTCTTTGGCACATGGCTACTGCATTCTAAACAGTCAAATGTTAATGAACTTTTGAGAGAAGCAATCAGCACCACATCAACACTAAAAATTTTCAATTTTCAGTTCAGGCAGTTGTTTTTCATTTTGGAAATGACAAAGGATAATTTCCTAACGATTAAAAAAAAGCAAGCGTGGGCACTATGAGCTGAAACCCTGCCCCTGTTCAAAAGAATGGCAAACTCCAGGATTTCAGCTCATCACTTTTAAGGATGCACTCTTTGGCTCAATAGAGTTAGGGCTGAAATGTCAAAGTGGCTTTTTGATCTTTACCTTCCCTCACTCGGGGACAGAGGAGCTGATTTCCTCGAACACCGTGTTCTTCTATGTCACACCAGCCAAGGTACTTGAAGGAGTCAGAAGGAAGCTTAAAAAAAAGGCAAAATAAAGATATAAAAGAATCAGTAAAAGCTCTTGAGGCTTTTGGCGCCGTATTTTCTCTTATTTCTGGCCTTATTACAGCAGAAATCCCCCAGTCAGAGCCATATGCAGGAGCTGGTAAACGCTGTGGGAATTCACAGTTGAGTTTGCCACAGCTCATCCTGGTTAACCCAAATAAATTGGCTCAAATATTGGGGAGAGCCTTCTCAAGGCTCAATACCCACCTGCCCAGGGCAGCATTTGGGAGCTCAAAGGCTGAGGCAAATCCCCTGCCACAGCTGACCCCACAGAACAGAACTTTATTTATATCCCTCCCCAGTTTTGGAGGATAAAGGAGATAAACAAAACCCGTTTCAAAGCTGAGGAAGAGATTTCTGCCTTAGCTCCTCTTTGTCAGTGTCTCTTTTCTACAGGCCTGCAATCAGACTGGAAAAGCCAACACTTACTGGGAAAGGTAGCCTGGAGTCCCAGTTCTGCCCGAGGATTCCTCTGTTTTGGGGTAAAACCGGGGGAATTTTGTGTGCATCGCTAAGGACGGAGCAGCAGGAGGAATAGGATTTAAAGAACTTCTGATTGCTTGTAGTCAGACCTGAGGAGCTAGAGAGGAGATGTTAAGCCAGTATAGATTCTGTCCAGAGAAATGCAAATTTTATTGGGTTTGTTTTATAATTACAGAAAATAGTTACAGAAAATACAGAATAGCTTGGGGTAGGACTTGCCAGCAGGCAACAGCCACATCCCGAGGCCACACCATGGGCAACCTCCTCACCCCTCAGCTGAGCTGCATTTCCTTACACACAGGAGCCTTCCACAGGTGTGTCCAAACACCAGAAAGAGGAATTTACTGGCAGTTTGTTAGAAAAACCAAGTCTTGGAGAAAATTGAGAGCTGAACTTGTTCAACAGCATGATGTGTTTGTTGCCTTCTACCCAGGAGAGCCCTGCTTTTATGGATCTGGGTTGGATGAAAAGAGAGCTCAATTATTTATTTTATTCCATTGTACATGTGGTTAAACTCATTAATTTACTAATATTAGTGTATTTATTTTAATCTCTTGGATAGGTTAGAGAGGATTCTCAGAGATCTGGAGAAAAGCTGAACTTTGTTCAATAGAGTCTTCAAATCATAGAATCATTGCTGCTGGGAAAGCCCTCCAGGGTTACCAAGTCCAACCTTCAGCTTGAAGTCATGTGCTCTCTTAGTCCCTTGCCTAAGAACACTTCCAAAAGTCCCATTTTATATACCCCAAACGGGGCAATTTCTCCAATTGTGCTTCAGAGGGCTTGAAGAATTTGCAGGCTGGCAGCTGCAATTTAGGAATTTACCACAGAATACTTGAAAACAATGATTTAATTTAGTCAGGGTTTGCATCCTGCACTGTAATTTGACATTTACTCTACAGGCTCGGGGAGCTCTTGCCAGGGAGCCTCAGCATCATAAAACAACTGGAGTCAGGAGCAGAAATACAGAATAAAAATGCAGCTTTCAAATGGTTTGGGGAGGAAGGCAAGGAAGGTCTCATACTGGGAGTAACAGACAGGCTAAATAGAACATTGGTTACAAAGGACAATTACAGATTATTGGCAAAGCCTCATGAGGAGATGTGTCCTGGTGACCTCAGTGCAGGAACAGCTGTGACAAACAGCTCTCCTCCCCTCTGCTTTATGGGGGGCTTTTAATGGGGTCAGGCCAGCCCCCGTGGGCTGTAGGTGACTTCCAGGAAGCTGTGTGAGCTCAGCATTTTGGGAAATAACAGCTATTTACTGAGAAACTCTTGGAGGTCACCTGGAGGCACACAGCCCCTTGTGGGGTGTGTGTGTAACAGAGCAGCAGGAGTTCACACACAGGGAAAAGAGGATTTACATTGGGTAAATGGTAAAAAACACCCCAGAAAATAAAAAAGTGCTGGGAATTCTCATTTAGCACTATCTTGCTGTTTGTTCTGCTTTTACCTCCTTGAATGTTAAATGAGATCAGAAAAAAGAAATTTGTAGAAATTTTTTTGTGTTTAAGAGAGAGATCTGTTATCTTTCTCAGTTTGGAATTGATCTTTTAGGATGTATTCAAATGACTATTTGTAACTGCAAGACTTTTCAAAACCTGCCTTCCTTTCAGCTAGATACTACCTCCTCTGCTGAGACAGGAATATACACTCCCAGTCCCTGGAGATGTGGGATAAAACATTTCAGCTGAACCATTTACCATGATATCTATTCTGATCTCCTGGCAGGAAACCCACTCACAAAATTCTCTATCGGTGATGGCAAATAAAACACAAAGTTCCAGAAAAAAAAAAAAGTGACAGATAAGACTTCCCCAGTCAGGTGGGTAGTGAGATTTCCACGGGAAGGAGTGACAGAAAGAAACATCTTTCGTCTCAAAACTGCCTGAGTTTAATAAGCACCAGCTGGACCCCCACATTATGTGACAGCAGATTTTTCTGGAGGAGCAAGTGCCACACAGCTTTTCTCTCCCTTGCTTTGTTTACCTTCCTGTTTTGCTGCAAAGCTGATGCAAAAGGAGTGGCAATGAACGAGGCAGGATGCAATTCCAAGCAATTACAGATCTCACAACACATGAAAGGAACAAAATTTCCTGCCTTGATTGTGAGGCCCTTCGGCTGGATATGAATCTCCAATGACACCTCTGGGAGCAGCACACTAGATTATGTCAAGCATTAAGGGAAAAAAAATTAGATTCATGATGTCTGTCCAGGCTGAGTCATTTCCTCTCACTTCGCCTGCAGTGAGAAATTGGTGGTTATCATAAATCATGGACCTAAATTCTTATGAGAGAAGAATTAATTTCACTAATGGAAACCCTCCGTGGCAATTGCATTCCTCCATTCTCCCTCTTTTTGGGGGGTGGGGGGGAGTATTTATGATGTCTTTTAAGCAGAGGTACTTGACTATATTTTAAGAATTCTGTAATAGAGGTTTGGAAGGGAAACTTCAAAAGGTAATGGGGGAAAAAAATCTTGTGTGTAACCAGCTCCTAATTTCTGAGGCTGGCCCTCAGACCTGTTCCTATCATGGCTACAGCTTTGCAGCTGACACAAAATGTTTTTCATCTCAGGAATAAACAAAACCCCACAAAATTGTACCAAACAATTCAGGCTGGAGTGCTCCGTGTGAGCTGACAAGAGGGAGCACAGACTGGGGGGTAACTGGAAGCACTCATGGCTAACCCCTTGTATTTTACATTATTCTCCTCAGTGGAAGTCCCAGTGAGGAATTAAGCCTGAAGTGTTTTGCAAACTGTCAGGAACGAGAACAGAACAGCTCCTGCATTTTTCAGAACGTGGCTGAAGAGATATCAGGCCCTACCTTGGAAAATCCTGCACTGCTGAGCTCCCTGATCAAAGCCCCACCTCATCAAGGTGTCAGTGCCAGCTTTGTGGCTGTGACATGATTCTCCTCTCACTGACACCTTGGCCAGGCTTCCAGAGAGCCCAGGATGCTCCAGGTTTCCTGGCTGCAATGCAAGTACCTCTGAGTCCAGCTGCCTGTAAGTGCAGGGTACATTAAAAGCCCACGAAAACACTTTGAAGAGCTAAAGCTGAGCTACTTCTGAAACGACACCAGTGAAAGATATTGAGTGAGAAACAGAGTGAAAAGTCCCTCCTGTGTATATTTTAGATATTTGGCTGTTAAAAGAGGAGTGTCAGTCAAATCCAGTCTCCTGATGGAACAGCAGCCTCGACAAACAAACATCTGAGACTACAGCACAGGTTCAGCTCTGCTGCACAGAAAATGGGGAGTTCAGCTAAGGAGGAGTAAAGATAAAAGACGTTATGAGCAAACTCTTGCATTTGGGATTTGGAAGACTTTTTGTCCCAGCCTTTTGGGCTGTTTTGGGGTCTGGTCTAACTTCCCACAGCCTTATCCCAGCTGCTCTTCAGGAATCAGCACCCTCGAGCAGGCTTGGCTGTCACTGAACCACGGCTGCTTCCCCCTTAAATCTGAAATGCCCTGGAGAAAAGGCTTGGGAACAAGTAGTAGGGCTATTTATACCAACTCCTCACATATCCAGAGTCAGAATTGCTGTGTTGCTTGCTACATCCCACCAAATCACAGCCCACATCTGCTGGAAAGGCCCCTGCTCCCGTGTGGTTGATCTCAGTGAAGTCTGGTCAGGTTCTTATTTAGCAGCAAAGTGCTCTCAGTTCCTGATGCTATGGAAGTGAAAAACGTGGACCATTCTAAAGGAGGGAACCAAATAAAATCTGTTTTAAGATCATCTTTAAGGAATAGAAAAAAAAAAAAAGAAAAATCCAAATTAGAGAAACTAAGAGCAATAAACCCTCCCAAAGCAAAGAGTTTGTATCACTGGGTGAGAGCTGCTGATTTTGCAGGCTCTAAGAGAGCTGGTTCTGGATCTGCACAAAGAAGTGCTTGCTCCCAGGTTCCAAACACCCAATTATTTATGTTGTCCCAGTCAATGGCAAATGCCAAAGCCATCCACATAAACAAACTGCAGGGGTAACTTACCAACACAATTGGTGAAAGTATTTGAAAGATGGCAAACTCGGAATTCAGGCTGTGCTTCATTTCAAATGCACACAATTTACTGCTCCAGAGCAGCTCTGCTTGTATGCAAACATTTATTATGAGAACTCTCTGAACTTAGGAGAGTAGAAGATTTGGACATAGTGTTTGCATGCTCTATTACCTTTCAATTATTTTTATAGGAGTTTTATGAGACATTATGCAACATTTTGAAGCAGTTCTTCTGAGCGTAATTTAGTGACAAACACACCTGTAAGTTATGGCTACAAAGCATCCTTGCTGATAGCTGTAGCATCAATTATCTTGCTTTATGCTTCATAAAATTGCCCCCCCCCAAAGACATAATTAACTTAATTAGGTCCTATTGCCATAATGATACACTCTTAGCATATTAACTAACATTTTCCTCACGGATGCAGCTGAGACAAAGCCCACACCTCAATCCACGTGCCTTCCACATATTTTCATAACAAACCCAACATTTTTGTTGGGACAGCTTTTCCTTTCAGCAACCAGGCAATGCCACCAAGAACAACAGCTCTGTTTGAATTCCTGTTTTCCCTGCACAACAACACAGGCTGGTACATTTTGAAAAGACACTCAATCCTGTAACTCTATCTTTGTTGTCAAAGCATGTCAAGCAATGACTACAGGTTCGTGTCTCCTTGCACCCTCCTACCTTTCAGACATGTCTGGCTGCTGCATAAAATCCTCACATCTTGCACAGGGCTATTTGTCTACAGGCAGAGCTTATCTTCCCATCTCTGCCCCTGCACAGGGAGGGAGTTCCAGGGCCTCTGGAGAGGGAGAACCTGGCGGGATCCTGGCTGGATGGATTCACTGTCTCCAAGGAAACGCTGTCACCTCGCAACGCAGTCACGTTAGGAGCTATTGTTACCAACCTCTTAAGCACATCAAACAAATTCCAGCTGGTATCAGTGAGCTGTCTTTCCAGAAGGTGCCTAAAGATAGGTTGGTGATACCTGTAGCAAGATACGTGATCATCCAGCTGAATCCCTGGTCTGCTCGCTCCGGCGACTCCGCTTTCACCAATTGCTTGCACGGTTTTGCCCACTTCAAGTTCGTATTTTCATTGCCTAAAAGATCTCCTGCTTCATTGTTAAGCGACTTATTAATGTATCTGTTGGATGAAAAGAAAATACTTAAAGAGGCTCAGATTTTATGTAATGTTCAGGAAAGTTCTTTACGAGCACCTCTTCGCTCTGTTGGGCGTTCTTGCCTCATTTGAACGTGCTCGGCCGCTTTAGGAAAATCTTCCTTCTTCAGGTTTGCAGCTGAGAATGAAAACAAGAGATTCTTCTCTTGGTGGGAACCAACGGGTCAGGTTTGTGTCTGTTTGTATATTATAGTTTTCTTAAAACGTTAAAGCTGTAGGTTCTGAGAATCAGCCCAGTGAATTACTCCCTTCAAAATGCGTTTGATTTTCATTTGTTCACCCAGACAAAGTGCAGGTGATGCTGGCAGGGTTCCAGGGTGGAATTGCAGCAGCCCAGTAGGGTTGTGGGCACTGGTTGGTCCCTGCTGAAGTTCACAGATGGCTTTTAAACTCCAAGAGTAGTGATGGGACCCAGGTTTTAGGGGAAGGTTACAATGGAGTTGAAAAATTGTTCTGTGACACCACAGGCACAGCCCCTTCCTCACTTGAGCTCCTGGGCTCTGTACTGAAAAAAAAGGGGATAAATAGATTAAAATCAATGTGGAAAAAGTATACAACCCCCTCTGCCCAGGAGTATTCAATTGGAAATTCCATATAGCCAAAACCTCTGTGGTTTAGACTTCTACCTTTCAGCTCCTTCACAGAAAAAATATTCCTTATCCCCCTTTTCCTTCCCATTTCTCTTCATTTTTTGGTCATTACAAAGGCTGATCATTATAAGGTCTTTCCGTATAGAAAGGTCTGTGCTTTCCCCAATGGTTGCTGAAGGCTCCAAAACCTTCTCTTAGAAATTCTGCTGGCAAATTTCACCGTGCCATTAAAGCAGAGGGGAATAGTGGCAATTAGAGAATTTCAGCTCCACGCAAAGGCATTCTGTGGTTCCAAATGTTGAGTTGACAGATCGTTATGTGAAATTTAACAAAGTAGTCATTCCACACAGGTTTCATTAAGATTTTATGTGCTAGAGAACTGAGATTATTACAGGGTGGGCGAGGACAGGGTATTAAGAGATTCATCAGGTCACTTGAGCGAATCATTTCTCTGTCTGCTAAGAATAAAGAAATTAATACCTAAATCAAACAAGACTGTAATTTGGGGCCTCTCTACTTACCATTTTTCCTCTGTCTATAAAATGAAAGGTATTGGTCCCCATCACAGCCTAATGGGCTTCAGATCTTTTATGGCAAATGCATTCCTCATAAAGCTCATGAAAAATTATCTCTGTGCTGTTTCAGAGGAACGACATATTTTACATGGTGTCGGCCTTTCCATTATAAACACTATTTTTCAGATCTTTACAACCTGCCCATAAAAATGTGCTTCTGACAAGAAATTCAGCAGTGTGTCCCAGCTCTGCAAGAAAGAAATCTTTTTTTCCCACTTTATCTAATTTTGAGCAGTAGTTTTGTCTTTGAATTGGGTAAATACAGGGTGGGCATCGGTCTCAACCCTGTGTCTCTCACATCTTTTTTTTGTCCCATTGGATTGTGCCCTGCATGTCCATGAAATATGTAGGAACTGGGCAGAATCCAGCTCATCCTGAGGTTTGATTAATGACAGAAACAATCCAAATTATTCTCACTGCTGTAGGCCACCAGAGGCCCCATTGTTCTGGGCACCACAGAAAGTCAGGAAAACAGAGTTTGCTCCAGAGGGCTTGTGCTTTAATTGAACAGAGCAGACAGACAAAGAGTAGGAAGAAAGGAAATAATATTATCCTTTTATACAGAAATAACTGAGATGCTCAGACCATGAAATCCTGGCACTGTGGTAGCAGAAATTCTGTTCCTGTGCCCAGGGTCAGCATTCACACAGGATTCCCAGCCACTGACTTCGTTAAGACCAGACTGGATGAACAGTCTGGCTTTAAAGTCTGCGTTTACTGGCTGAGTTTCTGAGCTGACATTTTGTTAATCATCATTAAAGAACACTTAAAAGAAATTTCTCTGTTGTAACGTTTTTCTGATTCAGGGATAAATCAGTTTGTTGATATAACTTTATGTTCTTTATGTAAAATCCTTTTTTTGAGACAAACTGGTGATATCAAACCATTAGGTCGATGCCACCATTCAATCAGACCTCAACACGTAACAACTCCTCAGCAGCAGCAGAAAGTTAACTTTTATTGATCTTACCTGGTTTGGACATATCCAGGAATCCAGGGCACTCATGTTGGATGAGTCAGCTAGAAAGAGAGAATTTCTTGGGGTGTTTCAGTGGTGTGGTGTGCATGGCCCTGGAAGAGGAACACACTTTTGAAGCCCAAGGGCTCATCTGTGCCTCGGCAGATGAGCAGGCACGCTCGCTCAGACTAACTGGGTATTTCTGCTGAGTTACCCAGGCAACACTTTTCTTTCTGTCCTGCCCATTCAGGATTCCAGGAAAGTATTTGATTCCCACTGGTAGGACTTGGAGAGCATTCCCAGGGAAAAGCCAAGGACAACAGAATAAAGCCTTGGACTGGAGGAGAGCAGAGTTAGTGAAACATTTCATCGGGGTCACCAGACAAAAAGGAAACAACAGCTAGCTGCATAAATAATTGAAGTGAAAACAATATATGTCTGCTTTTCTAAGGTGTTACAAACCCATGGATTCCAAGAGGGTTGGAGGGGCTGTAACCAAGCAACAAGGAGTGAAATTTGGTTCTCTCTTCTGGAAAAACAATGGGCTTGCAAGTCATAATGACAATGTCTGGCACTGAGGAGTGAGCCTTTCCTTGATTTAATAGTCTTTGGATGAAGCTATAAGAAAAAATGTTTATGGAATGAGGAAAGCATTTTTATTTGGTTTAGGAGAGGCCTATTCCAGTATCAAATCTGCCTTTTTCTAAACAAAATGAAGGTCAACTGTTTCTGGATGAATTAAACTTTTTCTGACACTGAGGAAAGACTGCAAATGAGTAACATTTCAAGATTTTCTTTCTCGAAACTTTCTTTTCAAAAGAAATCATGGACATAACTCACTGTCTCTTCATTTGCCTGTATGAAAGAGAAAACATAATTGTATCCCAGGTGGAGTTGGTGGCACGCAACACTCCTGATTGATGATTTCTTCCATTATTTCCCTCACTGAAATGAGGCGTATTTTCCCTTTTACCTCAAAACATGGCTTTTATATTGAATGAAGTCATTGCATCCCTAAGCCACAGATGCACATGAGATCCCAATTAACCTTGTAGCCCCCAGGAGCAAAGCCCTGGAATTAGCTGGAGCAGAACCAAACCCGTGTGTGGATGTGGAAGAGCCCCAGAGGTACCTGCCAGACCCCTCCAAAGAGAATAAACCTCACCCAGGCCGTGGTTTGGGGCTCACTGGAGCTCAGTGACAAACTGCCACCCATTTTAATGACCTTCCTGTCACTCTCCACTTCCCCCAGCTGCCATTCCTGTCTAATCCTCAGAATTTAAAACATCTCATCCAAAGCTGCCAGAACAAACAAATCAGGCACTGGATGGAACCACCCAGGGGTGAAGCCTCCAGTGGGAGGTCAGTCTCATTTCCTCCATCCACATCTTTATTATGAATCTCATGTTTCATCTTTTACGAGCTAATTGTTAATAATTCCTGATGGAGCACAAGATTCATTAAGTACTTCCTAATTTATCAAACATAAGTCTCATCAGGTAATTTTAATCATATGAAAATCATTCTAAATTCATTTTGATAGACAATTTCCTGTTGCAGCCTAGTGAGCCTCCTTTTCCCCTGTGTTGTTGGAAGCAGCATCTCTGGTTATTCTCCTCTCTAACTTCCATCATTGCAGATGCCATTACACTTCCATCATTTTCTTGTATTTATTTGAAACTGCTGCCAGCTGCTAAAGAGTTATGTTTCCTTTCTTTTTTTTTTTTTTTTTAGAATTGATTACCTGAAATATATTGAAAAAATTGGTTTATTTCATCCATCAAACCCTTGCCTTCCTGAAAATCAGGTCTTGTAAATGCAGGAATACTTGGGAGTCACCAGAGCACTTCTTTATTAAAGTGGCTTTGCCAGGTTGTCATATATGAGATATTTGAGACAAATACACACAATCTCTTCAAGCATGGGATGCGAAAATAATTGTATTGCTGGGCCAAGGTGGTAAAAATACCCAGCTCTACATGAGCTTAGAAAGGAGGGAAAAACCAGGAAAACGTGGAGAAACAATGCTGCTGAATGACAAACATAACTCAGTTGTTTAAAATTCAGAGCTGCCTGTCCCCATTCCAATCAAAGAAGGAACAGAGAACTCTGAACGTGTATTTACAGGCAGAACTTGTTCCTGACATCTCCCATTTTTTTAATCCCTATTCTTTCCCCGACTCTTATTGCCAAAAAAAATTAAGTTCAAATGAATGCCTGGTTATTCACTGTCTGCAGGGATAATAAAGATGTTCTCTAGCTGAAAGCAGCGAGCAGGGCCTCCTGTGATCATGGGGAAAAGAGGAGAGGAGCATTATGAGAAGAATCAAGTGGTTTTATTAGAGGTGTTGTGTTCATGCAGCTTTTATCAGGAAATCCAAATAATTTACTCCCACTTGCTTTCATTTTGAGCAAATGGCAGCCTTGTGTTACATAAAAAAAGAATGAGCCTTGCTTCTCTCCAGTGCTTCTTTTATGGGCAGGAGACAGACATGCTGTAGCTGTCCACAATTCCTGCAGTTAAAGTCAGGAGCTGGCACAGCCTGCCAAAAGAAATTAAATGTAATGAAAATGTGATCCTGCTCAAAGTCAGAGACTGCATTTGCTGTATCACATCCTTGTGTCCTGAGGGCTACACCACGTCCTCCTCCCAGCAGGGCTGGGGGAACTGAACCATTCCTGGGATGATTTTTTTCCACTTTGTCCTGCAGCTGAGGAGCTGTACCTGCTAAGCAGGGGATTTCTCAGCTACAAGCATTTTCCATCCACAAGGCACAGCTAACAGAAATATCTGTTTTAAATCAGCCCTACTGACTTCAGTGGAGAAGGGATTCTGGACTCAGAAATGTTCCAAAGCCAAGAAGACCCTGAAGCATGTTGGTAAATCTGAATTATTTACCTTGCCCTTGCTCTCCACACCACTGGCTTTCCACACCAGTCCTGGCCCTGCAGGACACCAGAGCTGCTGCTGGGGCTTGCAGAGCCCAGTCTGCAATCCCTGGGAAGGGCAGGGCTCCATCCCTATGCTCCATCAGGTTTTCCTGGGTTTCCATCAGGGCCCAGCGAAGGCAAACCACAGGGTGGAAGTGGAATGACTTCATCCAGTGCCTCACTCTGCTTTAGCTCTTTTCAGCCCAAAATCCCCTCTGCAGACCAATCTCTGTTTTTCAGAGGTCATTCCCTACCTCACGTTTTTGCTTTAACAGAGATGAGGTGATAGGAGAAGCAGCTTTTCTTTAAGGGAGAATAAAAAGGATTAAACCCCATACACTTCACATCCATCCTGATCTTTGGGCTTCAAAGAGGCTCCAAGCCCACTGCTGGCCTAGAGGAGCTATGAAGGTGCTGTTAAACTACTTTATGTCCCAATATTCTCCAGTGACAGGCCTGCCAGGCCACTGAACCAGTCTCAACCACTAACTACACCATCTTTCAGCTGCTTCACTTTGCTGCCAGCTCCGTGCTGTATTCCCAGCTGGGAAATTAGAATTTTGTTTTTTGCATCGCACTGGGGGAAGAAGAGAGCCCTGTCTTCATTTATTAAATGACTGAGTGACCAGGTGTTCTTTTCTTGATTAAAGCAGTTTAATATTTCTGCTGATACCTGTACTTCAGAGTCTCCTTTCAGACCTCGTAGCTTTTGCAGTTGAGTTGTGAAAGATCAGCAGCTGAGCTTCAATCGTGTTCCTCCTCATTTTTCATGCTGCCTTCACTGTTTTGGAGAGCTGCTGAATACAAAATGAAGCTGCAAGAGCCTGTTTGCTCTACAGCCAGCAAGGCATGAAGCCCTTTTTCCTCCAGCTGTGGAGTACAGGCAGAGCATTGCTAACAGAGTGGCTGGGGATGTGACTCAAAGGGTGACATTTCCTACTCCTCTGTGTGACACCAGATGATGAATGCTCACAGCAAAACACGGGGCTGCTTTAAATAAACAAAATTAAATCTATTTCTGTGATTATAGGAATCGTGTTACGTCTCTGAGGGAGCATCAGCTGCTGCTCCCGAGTGCTGCAGATTTGTCAGCCTGGTTTGAAATGCTCTGGTTGTTCACTGGATTTTCCTGCTGCATAAATCTGTTGGCACTTTGGCCCCAGCAGGCCAGGGGGTGATTTGGCCAGGGGGTGATTTGGCCAGCAGGTTGGGACAGGGTCTGTTCTGCACTTCAGCCTTAATCTTGTTTTACAGTCAGGCATTTACAGCACCATAATGTTCCCATTTTCAGCATTAGAGAGACATCATGGGAGTGTATGAGAGCGGGGACCTTAGCCCAGAGCCAAACCAGAGGGGATTCTCCCATCCCTGGATTCTCCCATCCCTGCCACCAGGGCACCAGGCCAGCTGTCACCCTCCCTGTTCCAGGCTGTTTTCTGAGGAATGGGTCTCTTGGGATGCACCAAAGGGGCAGAGCAGAGCCCAGTTCTGAGCCCTTGTCCCTGGAGTCAAACCCCACATCCACACCCCCCTCCCGCTGCTGTGCCCCACCTTGGCAAGGAAAGGCAGGCAGGCAAAGCCCTGGATTGTACCAAATTCCAGCCAGGGATTGCAGGGGCTGGGGGAGGACAGAAGGGGAACCATCCTCACAGCAGAGGCTGAGCCTGCACCTCCCTTTGGCTCTCAGATGTCACCAGCTGGGATAAAAACACTTCCCTTTGCCCCACTGAAGCAAAATTTTAACAGCAATGTGCTGGTTAAATCCTGAGATTGAGACTAGGAATAAATACTGATTTTATCTGCTCTGCCAGCTGTGTTGGGTAGGAATGAGCCTTAGCTGCTGTGTCTGGGCAGGTTTAGATAGTGTTACAGCAGCTGAAGCCACCATTGCCATGACACACAAAAGCACAGGGCTGTCACAGATACCCCTTGGTTTATCAGATGGTGTCTTCAGATGTCTGTGCTGAATTGAACACGCTTGCAAAATTAATACTCCCTAAGCTCTAGTAAAAAAAACAAAAAGGGTTTGTACAGAAACCCTAAAAAATAAGCCAAGTTTGCAGCACTGAGGGAGATAGAAATGCAAAACAACCTTTCCACTTGAAAACCTTTCCCCATGGAGTCATCAGGATGCATTTCCTGGGAAAACAGCAAAGACTTTGATCAGCCTTCTCCTGAATGCTGCTCAGATTATCATGCTTGCCATGAAGGGTGGAAAACAGGCTGCCAGCTGGTTAATGGCCCTTCTGAAAAATAGCCTTCTATGTTGCTTTTTGGAAGTCACTTGTCATGGAACTATCAAAATATAATCTCTGTATTCTTGTCATCCATAGGAGGAAGCATATTTTAAGCAAGTGTTATCAAGGCTAGGAGAGCCTGGATTAACTTGTGCTCAAGACAGTGCACTGCCAGTAAATCTACCAGAAAGTTGTTCTCTCTAGAAAATATGAAGTAACACCAAAGCAATTCTACCAATTCCATCAGGAGAGCTCTGCCAGCTCCTCCCACAGGGGTTGTGGCTCCTCTTCAGAGCCCTCAGTGTTGCCAGTGGCTGGGGAGCTTTGCCACTGCCCCTCCTGTTAAACACTGATATTCCTTTATTTCCCCAGGGCCCTCTGCATCTGTCTGCTCCTGTTAACTTGGTGAGTTCCCTGTGCAGTGGTTGCAGGCAGAGGAATTTGCTGCCATCAGTTTCAAGAGGCCAGAATTCATCATTTAACTAGGGGCACTGAAAGAGAGGAACCCAGCCAAGGTAGTGACTGAGAAAGGGAGGGGGGAAAGAACCTTTTTATTCCCTTACAGGCATCCTGCACCAAGGAAAAGTCCTCCAGCCTCTAAAGCAAAAGTGGCTGCATTATTTTGTACTGCATTATCTCATGGTTTCATGCAGTAATAGCTTAGGGTTTGCTTACTGTTAATAGCAAAATAATAACAGGATTTGTACTTCCCATAATACATCCACATTTAATGAGTGCATGTGTACACAAACAAAATGCAATTTTCTAAATTCTACATCTTGCATGTTTACAGTCTTCACCTTTTTTTCTGTAGAAACACTGTGATTATAAGCCTATTTCATATTTTCAGGTAAGTGTCCTAATGTAATTTTTACAAATCGGGCAAAATTTTTCTAGTCACAAAAAATCCCAGGTGTGTCAGTTCCCAGCCAGTTCTTTGCACTCAGGCTTCAGGGCATGGCCTGAGAGAAACCTGCAGGGTCCAGAACTGACTGAAGTGATGGCAATCTTTTTATGAAGGACCACAAAGGGATTAGGAACAGGCTGCAGATGACAATGTAGCTTTTTCTGGTGATGTTCTTTGCTCTGAGTTCTCTGGACACTACAAGATTGTCTGCTCTATTGAAGCATTTAAGGTTATGGAACTAGACATTCCCTAATTTCTTTTGAGAGCTCAGTGCATCTCTCCCTCAGGATGGCGTGCCTGGATGTGCTCATCAGAGCTGGTGACATCCCTGCCTTTCTGTAAGGCTGGCACAGGGCTGTTCATGGCTCCAAACTCTCTGTCCCACATGTGTTAAGATCCAAAAAATTAAGAGCTCACCTCCTCAGAACACTTTTATCTGTAAGTATATGCACATTAAATGTGGAATGACACTGGAAAAGAAATGAATTAAATCACCCCAGTCAGCCTGGTCACCTTGCTCCCCATGGAACTGCAGCACTAAGACTGGCTCTGAAATATTGGGATGATTCACAAATTATTTCAGATCAAAAAATCTGAACTGAGCCTATAAACTGGAGCACACTGTCTCGGAGTGTTTTTTGTATAGACCAAGGAGAAAATTCTGTGAAGGAAAAATCAATGGAGATTTTTCAATGCTGCCTGTAAACCAGGCAGCAGCAGCAGAACTGGCCTCTTTCACCTCTCTGGATTTTGCTGAGGGCTTTCACAGAATCACAGAGTCACAGAATGGTTTGGGTTGGAAGAGCCCTTGAAGCTGAGCTCATTCCAAGTGTCCTGCCAAAAGCAGCTCAGCTGATGAAGACATATCCTTGGTTTGGAGCTGGCAGGAGAGCTTTACATGGTCCTGCTCCTGGAAAATGACAGCCTGCCACTACACTCTGGTGGTTCCAAGCTGCAGCCTGACCCAAGGAGAACACTTCCCAGCAGAGCCAAGGAATTTTGAGACCAGTATTTGTCTTGTAATAAACTTCAGAAATGTTATTATTCCTGTGCCAAGCTATGCTGACTTTTTGGCTGTCGCCTTTAGAAACATTCATTTACAAAATACACTGACAATAACAAAAGCCCCAAATAAACAGACTTTTTGTGCCACAGTGTTGGTGACCAGTGAGATTTGGCGTTGCCCAGAGCATGATCCTTACAGGTCTCAGGGCAAGAGGGACTTCCTGATATCCTTTTTTTTCCCCCATGTTTTAACATATTTCATTCACTCTGGTCAGGCAAAATTATCAGCCAGTTACCACCTGCGAGGATTCCAGCTTGGGCTTACAACATGACTTTTAACAAATACCTGTAAATAGAGTAAAAAAACTATGACTGCCTTAAAACTCTTTTGGTAGCATTAGAATACTTGAAGGAATGGTTGAAGCTCATCTTTTTCCGTGGGCAATTCCAATCCCTTAATGAGAACATTAAAAACACGATTTAGACACAACCCAGATTTCCTCTGTATCTTTTCCCTTCCTTCCTTAAAAGCATTTCTACACAAACACAGCATCGTTTTTCTGTAGGAATTTTCCCTCAGTTTGTCCAAAAAGATCACTCTTCCGCAGGGAGGATGTGTGTTTATGAGAGACAGTAAAACAACCTGTTATCAGCAAAGCCTGGGTCATATCTGAGACATCATTGCTATTGTGATTCAGTGTGGCTGAAAAGATAAAATCCCAGGCAATGGGCTCAATTCCTGAGCTGCAGGAACAATTCCAGTTCTTTCCTCAGCCAGCTCCTAGCAGACCCAGAATTTTACAATCAATATCTGTATCTGGGCTCATGCATTCATCTTTCCCACCTCTCTCCATGACCTGCCTGCCTGATATCCCCCATCAGCTCTCACTGCTGCACTGGGCTATCGTCTGTAACTGCAATCCCAGCTGCATTTTAATAGTTTACTTCTGCCTAGCTTTTCATTCCGTTTGCCCCATGCCTACAGCAACTGGCCCATGACTTGGGCTTCTAATTAATGCTGTAAAATAAAAAAAAAACAAGCCTTCCCGTGGATGCTGTTGGGAGGCAGTGCTGTGTGAAAAGAAGGGCGTTGGAGAATCCCTCGTGGAGGGGGCACAGACACAGAGTGTTAATGAGTTTCAAAAGATCCCCCACGTGCATTGGGGATGGTTTCTCATGTGGAACTTTGTTCCTCAGCCCTCAGCCTGCCCAGCTGGAAGCCCACGAAGCTGCTGAGGCAGTGAACAGTGTTCACTCCCATGTGTCTGGAGCCCTGAACCTGCAGCAGCCTGAGCCAAAGCCCTCAGGAAGCCCAGGGAGTTTTCCAAGCTGGATTAACCCAGAGCTTGTCCCCAGCTGTGCCAGGAGATGCTGAGCAGCTCAGAGGGAACTCAGCTCCTTGCTGCTCTTACCTGAGGTACCCCGGCACTGCTCTCCTCCTGCCTGGCACCGGGGTTTGGGGGTGGCTCATCCATCTTCTGATCCACGTATTCCTGTTTTCCACCGCGGGGACAAAAGCAAAGATTGCCCAATAAAAGGGACAGGAACAAGTCGAGAATGAGCTTGTAAGCACCATTTGTTATTAAAAAAAAAACCCTTGTAGGAACAAGGAACCCTTGTAGGAACAATATTGCCTCCTCCCCAGGCAGGGAGAACCCCTGAGAGTGGTGGGACCTCACTGTGCCAGGGAACCTGCTCGTGCAGGAATTCCAGTGACTGTGCAAGGCAGAGAGGGAAGGGGGAAATTTAAGAGACAATCAAAAGAGAATAAGGCCAGCACATCAATGAGTCAATCATCAATGAGGTATTTCTCTCTTGTAGAAAAGAAATTCTGGGTGCTGTTGCAGCAGTGGCTCTCTAAAATAACCCCAGCACAGCTCTGGGCTGTTCCTGGGGACAGGTTAAAGAACACCTGCTATTTCATCCCACAGCAAGCACACGAGGCCTCATGCAGGACAAAAGTTCCCCTGGGAGCAATGAACTCCCCCCAGCAATCCCTCAGCAAGAATCAGAGCGAGGTTTGCAGCACAAAGCAGGAACCTGGGGGTCTGTTCCCCCCACCTGTGATTTCTGATCCCAGGAACCTGGGGCCAATGATGCTCCAAACTCAGCATCTCTCATTAACTGTGCTGAGATCCACCTGTGCTTGAGCTCTCTTCAGGATATCCAGCTCTCCCACAGGATTCCTGTCAAAAGGAAAGTCCTTCTCAGCTCCTTAGGATAGAGTGACATCTTGTGGTTTCTTCTTTTGTCCACCACTGACAAATAAAAATTAGCCCAAAAGAGCCTTGACTAAGTTTGGGTTTGTCTCTGGTGTAACACCAAGATCTTGTTTCTTTGAGGAATCTCCTGTGCCTGATTCCCAAACACATACAAAAGTTCACTCTGCCACTACCAAGGCTTGTGGAAGGAGGATGAAAATTCGTGCTTGGAACAGCAACAAACCCATTCTAACCCACACATGATGACAAATTTTGGTTGAATACAGACTCAAGACCACGTACGAGTGGGATCCTAGCAGCCAAATAAATCCATCTCCAGTAGTAGCACCACCACTGAAGGGGGTCCTGGGGAAAACCTTTCCAAGTGCAGCTCTGAAAAGCTGTTACAGGACGTGTGCAAGGAAGAGAAGATGATCCCATCAGGAAACTGCACCTCAGGCTTCAACTGCTTCAACTTCAATCCAGCAGGACCTCAGCCCTGTCACACCGTGGTCACTTAATCAGCACAACTAGAGAAGTTTCAGTGATTTATTTTCTGATAGAGTCTCCAACACCAAACAGTTTTCAATTGGAGGCTACACAGCTAAACTCATAGATGAGCTACAACTGACAAATTCCCCCTACCAAAAAAAAAAAAATTATGTCAGAAAAAGACAAAATGATTTTGCTAATTTTGTAGTGAAAAAGCAGTGGCATCTTTGAAAGGAACATTATACAAAATCTGGAGTAAAAACAATCATGGAACAGCACCCATATACCTATTAACTGGCAACAATACTGAAGATATTATTACTACTGAAAACTATGGAAATAAATAAATTCCTCTTGTTGCAAACCAGGTAATTCTCAATTTTCAAGAAAAAGGTTATTTTGCATCTGTAAGGCCTGGGAGAACAGCAAGTGAAACCACAAGAGTTTGCATTTCTGTTCCTGCTGGTTCTCCTATGTGCCCACTCAGACAATTCTGGGAACTTGATTTGGAATTTGTGATTCTGCATCATTCCATTGTACTCCTGCTCAATCCAGCTGCAGGGGAATTCTGTGCTGTCCTCTATGAACTCTTCTGTCTGGCAGCTGTCCTTCCAAAATTCAAAGCTTTAGTTCAAATCTCTTTTCAGCCCTTCCCTTAGGAAGGAATAGATATGTTGCAAGGAACTGATACAAAGAAAAAACAAAATTGGTCAGGAAGAATTTTTGAGGGACTGAAGAGAAACATGACTGAAGGTTTCTCATGCCTTTCTCAGAGTGAACACCACAAAAGTTAGCCTGAAAAAAAGGATAAAAAGCTTAAAATACAGGCTCCCCCTAAGATAACCCACAGGAGATCCTCAGCATCTGGTGACTTTTACAGACATGAGGGGTTGTCCACAGAGTTACTTAAATGTGAAGAACCAGCCCTTGTGTACCCACACCAGAGCTCATTTTACCTGCAGTGAGGCAGTTCTTGTCTTGGTAAAATTAGCCCCTGTTCCTTCTGAGCAGCACTCCCTTTCCCCTCCCCAGCATAACACTTTTAGCTACACAAAGCTAAAATTACCATTTTCATCTAAATCTGAATACAAAAGCTGTCTCACCAAGTCCAGACTGTAACACAAAAAGGTAATAAGCACCAGCAACACACTTAGGAACCCCATTATGAAACAATTCAAGGAGGCAGGGCTGGAAATGTGTTCCAAAGCCTTTTTCCAAGGGAGCATTCCCAGCCTGCACAGAGAACATCCCTCACGTCCTGCTCTGACCTGCAGGAGCTGCCCCAGCAGCAGAAAAAGAGTGAACAATGTGTCAGATTTGGGAAGTTCTTCTTGCATGAATAACTTTGGGAGCAGTATCTCTGCTCTCCTGAAGTGAGTGAATGCCAGGGAAGCCTACAACTGCACTTCTGCCAAAATGCATTTGTTCCCATAGAATTCCAAAGAGAAAACTCCTATTGACTGAGAAAAACCCATTTATTATCCAAAGGTTTGTATTTATGATCTGTTTCAAAGGAGCTCCTCCCTCCTTTTCTCCTATTCTCTCTCACCTTTTTAATAATCTCTGTTCTTTTTGTATTTTCCACAATGAGGGAGGAAATAATTCTGTGTCTCTCTGCTGACAGTGGGTACTGCTCCTCCTCTTCCAAATGGAAACAGCAACTAATTCCCCTGCTAATATTTCCTTGTGCTACATGCCATTCTCCTCTCTGTCAGCTTATTCTCAAGAAAAAGTTAGGAAATGAAAAGGATGATGTTGTTCCTTTAGATATTTATGAATTTATGAACATTTTTAGACACTTAAAAACTAAGTTGGGGTGAGGTTTTTATTTTTGTTTTTTTGAGAAAGAACATTCTAGAGCCCTGAAATGAGATACTGAAGAGTAGAACTGCTGCTGTAAGGGAGAAAAAATATGTCCACACAAATGCCATGACTACTGAACTCCTTTACTTCAGTCACACACAGCAGAGCTTTCTACACTGACAGGTCTCAAATATTCATGCGATCAGGTTTTATTGGCATCAACACTGAGGGGGCAGTGGCAGAGTCACATGCAGGAGCATCCAGAAAAGCAGCACTTGAGAATCACGTGGGAGAGTTCACACAAAGTCTACCACAGTCAGACAATCACATCCACCGGGCTGGGCTGGTTCCATTTCCTCTGATCAAGCAGAGCATCACAGGCTGTGATGTCCCTGCTCTGCCAGGACAGGATGAGGTCACAGTGTCCACATGTGCTTCTTCAGCTCTAGAAATGCCCACCAAGCTTTGCCATTTGCATTATTCAGAGCTGCACACATTCTGCTCCTGTCTCATTGATCAAGTCAGTCTTTGGACTGTAAAAAAATTACAAATAATGGATTTGCACTTTTCTGCTTTACAACTCACTAGAACAAGAAACAGTTGTTGACATGTACACAATTTTATTTTAAGGACACAGCAATCACAATGACAGAAACAGAACCATTACTTTAATACTGTAAGCTTTCCTCTGGGAACTGACTTGCACACAGTTAGATCCAAAAGCGTTTTGAAACAGTATCTTGGGGGAAAACACAGCAAACCTTAAATATATTAACTTCAAACTTTATGTGCTTATCTCCTCCTTTTGGTAGCTGGTGGCAGTTAAAGCTTTTCAAAGTCGTGGCCACTTGAATTCATTGCCTCAGGGTGCATTACCCTTCCCATGAACAACACGGTACCTGTGGAGAAAAAGTGGGAAAGGAGGGAGGGAGGGAAAGGTGTCAGAAGCAGAAGCTGAGGATTTCAGATGATGAATACCAGCAATAACCCCCAGGGCAGTGCTGTGTGATTGTTACAGAACAAATGTCTCAGAACCTGGTGCAGGAAACGGCTCAAGGGCCCTGTTTGAAGACAACAACCAAGCCTGAGCACCTGGGCTTGTCTGGAGAAGAGGATTTTTTCCAAAGGTTTCCAACCCCAGATTTCTGGATTAGTAACAAGCTTTGAGGTTTTAGCTGCAGTTGTTGGCAACTCCTCTTTCTACACACAACAAGGGTTCTGCAATTTTAAGAACAGCCCCAAAGTGACCAAGTTCCACTCTGGCCTGATTTGAACTTTCCTTTTTGGGGATATTTTTAGATATTGAGTAGCAATAGAGACCAGACACCCTCCTCCAGATATTATTTTCTGTCTAATGTGTCTACAACAGTAAGAATATTCAATTTTATTATGGTTAAAAACCCCCTAGGAGTCGGTATCCTGCCTTGCTGCCCTGCTTTCAGCTGGGATGGAGTTTATTCTCTTCTCAGTGGCTCATTCAGTGCTGTGCTTGAATGAAGTCCCACAAGTGACTCTCCCTACCCATAAAAACTCTGTGGGTGCACAGCAATGTTTTATCACCCAGTCACATCCACATCATTACAGCAAATGACAAATATGAGACTCAGGAATTATTTAATCCTTGCCCCTTTTGCTGGTGAGTGCTGCTCTCATCCCTCACCTGCCACAGAGCACTTGGAGAGCACAGCAGAATTATTCCCAGCTGTAATGTCCCTCCATTATGCAAATCATTGGGTACTGGGAACACATTTCAGTGGTCTGACTCTCAGGGAATGCAGTGATTATGGATACTCAGGGCAGATAACACTCTGTTTTCACAACAGAAATGGTGAATTTCTCTTTTCTCTGAGCATTTTTCAGGGTTATGTCAGATGCTGGTGTTCTATTTGGAGAAAGATTCAGGGCCGTGGAAAAGGTAAGTCTTCCAATATTGGGTGTTTTAAAACAAACTAAGGGAAATTCATAATACAAGCCCAGTCCATTGGTCAAAACATGCAATTTTCCTTTGACTGCTTGAGGATGTGCTGCGAAAAACTCAAGAGAAGTCTGCAATATTCTCACCTGTTCTTCTGTTTCTGACCACAAAGAGGAAGGGATGATCCACTATGACTTGGGGATAGAGCACTGCCATTCTGCTGATGGCAATCATTCCTAGAGGAAACAGAGCACAGGCAGCTTGTCAAGTCCCAAGTCCCTCAAGTCCCACACTCAACACCAAAAACAGCAGGGAAATATTCACTGCAAAGCAGAGAGACCTGCAGAGTAATTGCCTGTTCTGGCCTGAAGAATGATTAACAATGCAGAGTGCTGCCATTTCCCAGGCTGAGGGAGCAGCATATAAATTTTAAGATCCAGAACCTTCAGAGGAGTTATGAGTCCTGCTCACTCACAGAGGAAGTGCCCTGCATTACCCAGCACTGCTGACCTGTTTTACACAGTGGAGAGGGAAAGGGAACCCTTAATAACCAGGGAAAATGCGAAAATTAAATAGGCTGATCCTGCAGCTTTTAAATGCAGGATGGTGGTTTTAAATATTGCAGAGCTTAAGGTAAAATTAACTGTGAAACAGGCAGAATTTGGCCCTTTGTTATTTTTATTTGGAGGATATTATTACTAATTCCTAGTGTTTCATTTACTTCTAAATTTTCACTCCACTGTTCATAAAGACAGGAGCATGTCCACAGAGACAGCTGGGCACAATTCAACCCAGACCAGGCAAGTAATTCTTCCTTTTCACCTAATAATACATATAGGCAACAAATGTAACTTTTTTTCATGTGACAATCATATAAAGCAAGCACCAGCCCCCAGCATTAACAGCTCTGGTTGTGCATTCAGCACTTCCCATCTTGTGGCTCTGGATATGAGCTTATTGAAATGCAGCTGCCACAACCACCCTCATCTCCTCCTAACTCTCCTGGATCAAATGCCTCTGACCATCTCAATTAGCAGGTGAAAAATGATGAATGCTCAAGTTTCATAAAGGAAACATAAATTGCAGTCTGTACTCTCCTGACAAGCAGGAAGAAAATAAAGAGGTTTTGCACAGGATGCTCAAAGCTCCTTGTAAAACACGTTACAAAAATGCCAACACTTGTGGTTTGCAGAATTCTCCTCTGCAAGCAGCACACTTGCTCTGCTGTGTCTCCATGCTGCTGTTTAGCTTTCCTGGCTGTACAGCAAATCAGTTGTAAAAAATTAATTAGCACAGAATACCCAGACATTTGATTTAATTCTGCTTTTCAGTCAGGTACCTGAGGCAGCAGCAGCTTCTGATCCTTCCTCATTAACTTCTAGAAATGCCTTGTGAAATGCCTTTGCAAGGTAAAGTTCCTTGTTATCTGCAGAGGAAAGGGGAACATGTTTCATGTGGCTCAACAACAAAATTGAAGCATTTAAAGAACCCACCCCAAACACTGCCAAAAACCCAACACTATTATCCACCTTCTACACCAGGCAGAAGAGCTGCCTTGCACTAAAACACTTCTGCCAATGCCTTTAACTGCCCCCGTTCACCTCACTCAGATTTGTAGGGCTCTCTCCTACACCATGGATATTAAAATAGCTCAGGGCTGCCCAGAGCCCAGTACAGCAGAGAGGGTAAAACCAGAGATTTTAAATATAATTAGTGGTAAAAAAAGGATTATGACATTATATAGGCATTATTATAGGCAAATACTATATAAACAAATAAATACATATAAATACAAATAAATATATATAACATTATTATACGCAAATACTAGACATTAAAAAAATTCATTTCTGCACTAGGTACAACACAGGCTTCCTCCAGGAAAACAAGGTCTTTTCTTTCTCCTTCTATTATATTTACAAGAAGCTGAAGATCAATATTTATTGCAAGAACCACCGCAGAGCTAGTTTTTTCAGTCTTGCTTCTGTTCCATCCTTCTCTGTCAGTATTTTAATTTCAGTCCCAGCCTGTTCCTGCTGAAGTCAGTGAATGTTTCACTGGTTTTTGTGGGATGCTGAAGGATCAGCTCCATTGGAATACTCAGGAGCTGTAATACCAAAGCCAGGAGGAGCAGCAGTTGGAAAAGTCTTTCCCCAGCAGATCTCATTTGCTGCTCTGTTCACTCAGCACTGAATTAAACCTCCTAGTTCAGCTGCTGCACTTCAATCACACCAACAACAGCCCCAAATCATCCCCTCTGGGACTGTGTGCAGTAAAACACAGATGAGGCTGCTAAAACTGGTACCAGACCTAGACTTCAGTCCCAAGCCTTCAGCAATGCTGTCCTGAAAGCTGGGATTGAGTTCCCACCCTGCTCCTTTAAAACACGGGACATGCAGCACCCACTTGTCTTTAACATTAAGCAAAAATCTTCAATCCAAACCCATTTTTATGTTCAATAACAAGGAAACACCCACTTAGCCTAATCATGTATCTCAATCACTTCTCTATTACTGCAGCACTGAAGCCTGATCCTGTGCCCTGTAACATTCACAGAAATATTCCACATTTTTGCTCCTAGTGCTTTATTTTGTAGAGTTTGGTGGTGCTTATGGAACTCCAAGGTGTATTCCTGATGAGAAATAACACCTCATATTGGTCTCCAGCTGATGGGCCCAGAGCCCCTAATTCTGAGAGCACAAGCACTGCTAACATTTGCCATCAGGTATAAAAGGTTGCCTACTTGTGAATGCTTTCAGGATCTGAGTATTAAAATCAACATTTTAGGTTGACAGGAGCACAAAAAGTGCCACTGCAGACGAGACCAGTACACCCAGCTGGCCCAGCCCTGTGCACCAGCCACGGAATTGTTGCTTCACAAGAAGATACAAGAAGCCCTGTAGATAAAAGCTGCAGCACAACTCACAAGAGAAAAATATCCTCTCAGCCAGCATGTGCCTTATGCCCTAACCCAAGTTTCCATACACAGAGTGCTTTTATTCAGTCAGTGTAGAGAGTTCTGATTGCTCTGGAGCAATTTCATTTTTTTCAGTCCTGCCAATCTCAAGGAACACCCAGCAAAGATCCCTGTGGTTAAGTTTCTCATGAGAGAAGCACTTTCTATTTGTTTTCCATTTGTTGCCTTTCACTTCATTGGATATCTTTGTCCTTGGATGATGAAAAGAGCAATTCCACATCCCAAATTACCTTCTCTACATTCTTCTCTTTATATTGCTCCTATCACATCCTTCTCATTCATCTCTCCCTGCAGTGAATGAATCTATTTTCCTATGAAAGCATAATGTTGTCCCTGAGGTTCAGGCAGCCTTTGCCTTGATGCAGGTTGTGACTGTCACATCCCTGCAATGCTCCCATCTCACACCCATCTCCTCAGGATCGTCCACCTTCCCTTATGGCTTTCCCAGGGGACAAGGTGGGGCTCCCCTGAGCACCTCCCATCATTTCATTTCTCTCCAGGAGCTTCTCTGGATGCAGATTTCCATAAGAACCAACCTGACTTGCTTGGGAACACCTCAGGGAAGTCCCCTGGGGAAGTGGTGCCAAAGTTTCAGCTCTGTGCAGGAGGGCTGACCCATGGGGAGTGGGAGGGAGCTGGAGCTGCCCCCTGATGAACACGACTCTGCTGCCACCACACTTCATCTGTCACTACCTCCATATGTCTGCAAACTCCCACTCAGCTGCCAACTGGCTGCTCTGCAAGGCTCATTTTAAAAAAGTACCATGTGGGTTTATTGGCTTTTCCTGCTTAGGCTGTCCCAGAAAAAATATATGGATGTCAGTCAAGACTTCCAAGAGTTATTTACTGGACTGATGCTCTTCTAACTACTTCATATTGTGAAAGGAGGTCACTGAGATCCCTTCATTGCTCCCTGTCACCCAGGTCACCTTGCATGAAAAGCAGCTGCTTTTAAGGCTCTATAAACCAGCCAGAAGTATTATAATCATTTGAAGGAGAAGGGGAGTTTTAGTATTGAAATCAGTTCAATGCTAAGTTTTCAGTGGTGTTAAAACACTCAAGCAGCAAATTTATGTGATATGATCAAATCACAATGATAACATCTCAAACAGCAGAGTTCGTTTCAAGATTATTTTGAACACCTGATGGAATCAGATGCAAATAAATACTGTCAAAGTCTTTTCTGACAGTGAGAGTCAGCTTACAGGAGAGCTGACAGCCCAGCAGCAATGTCCTCCTACTCACCTGTGGCAATTGTCAAAGGAGCTCATTTCTGCAAGGGAGTAACATTTGCAAAGTGCACCTGGAGGAACACTTCCCCTTGGGCTGCTCAGAACCCAGACATTCCAGAAGGTAAAGCTGGTCCTTCTGCTTCCATTTTCCAGATCGAGGGGAAACAGCAAAAAGTTCTGAATATTGAAAAATAATCCTGCAATTTGGTTGATATCCGTTGAAGCCACTCAGAATTTTGCTGAGCTCACCAATGTGCCTGCAGCTGATGACAGGATTAGGGTGGCTGCTGAAATTGCAGGAGACTTTCCCAGACCAACAGGACAGGAGGAGGAGGAGGAGAGGATTTCTAAACACAACCAAATTTCTCAAAAATCTCTTTAGATTTAATTTGATTTACATCTTCCTAAATTAAGTGGTCAGTTAAAGATTTTGTTGAAATACCTGCATTTAAGACCTCATGAAGTGCCAGATTTTCCAGAGGGCTGACCCTGAGATGCACATAAACGTCCAACTTCCACTTCCCTGCTACCTGATGTCCCATTCAGGTGTCTGTCAAAGTCAGCTTTAAACAATTTGTCTTCATGACTTATTTTCCCTTCCTCCCTTCATATTTTAAATTATGAAAATTAAAAAGAAGGAAAGTATTCTATATTTTAATTACTTAAAACTTCATTTAGACAGAATCAACTGTGAGGTTTTCATTGAAGACATTATTTCAAAACCATTTTTTCATTCCTAATTTACAAATAACCTTTTCATGCCCAGGTAGAAAAACCTATTTTCAGTAAAAAGCAGGAAAGCTGCAGTAAAAGTCATGCATTTTCTCTATACACTGCTCTGTACTTAAATAACAAGTAAATCTTTAAATGGCAGAGGAGTTAGTTCAGTCATGCAGAATGTGGTATTTTGATTTTGTACAGTACAATTGTCAGAAATACAAAACTTTAAATAAATCATTAGTCACATGGATTAAGACACAAGCATGTGATTCTTTCTGCCAACCTCTTGATAAGTAGATGTCCCTGATAAATGAATTTTATATGGAACTAAATAAAAGCCAGGTGCTGCCTTTGTGGTTCCCTGTGCGTTTTCCATTCTCCTTGGAGCTTTTTCTCAAGTAAATAATTTCCTATAAATAGGCCAGAGTTTAGTGGGAAGCTGACTTTTCTTTGAGCTGGCAGAGAAATTGAAGGTGTTTTTCTCCAGGAAAATGCTGTTTCTTTGTAAAGGGGTTTTTCATTTATTTCAACTCTTTTCATGTTAGCTAAAGCCAGCTTTTCCCCAGTTTCACTGGAAAAGTGAAAGTGGCAAACCAGGAATAAGAGCTACATGATACACTATAAAGAATATTCCAAACTTAGCAGAAATGAAAGGCTATGACCATGACAAACATTCCTCTGTGGATGTGGGAGGAAGGTTTGCCTTCATCCCCAGTGTTTTGACTAAGGCACACAGGTGTGACTGTCCCAGGGTCACACAAGGGACAGCAGGGATTTCCAGGGACCTACCTGGATGGCTGGGGAGTAACACATGTGTTGGAATCCAGGGCACAGAGAATGTTTCTCTGCCTGTTTTAGGAAGCCCTGATCCTTTGCAGAACACTGCTTTTAACCTCTGTCCCAGGGAAAAAATTGCCAAGGCTTTGGGAGTTGGAGCACACAGGTGTGAACTAGATAGCAGTGGTAGTAGGAGTTTATCACAGGGTGAAGAATTTAGGGTTTTAGGATTTTTATATGAGAGTGAATAAGAGACAAGATGGAGGATTTTGTCTCATCTCCTTGTTCTTCTCCCACTCCATTTTCTGTAGTGCTGGTGGCACAGGGTCATTGGTTAGAGAAAGCAGTGGCACGGGTGCTACGTGAGTAGATTAATAGAAGTTATTGGTAGAAAAGTAGAAACAATGTGTGTGTTAGAAAGTAATTGCACTGATCAGCTTTAAAAGTCCTTGGTTTTGGGTGTTTGCTCTCCATTTTGCTCCATTTTGTGCCTTGCTTTCTGATGTGCTAAGTCTAGTGTACTAGACTTCTGATAATGGAAAAATAAACAAAGACCAAAGACAGAGAAAACTCAGAGTATTGCTTGTTCTTCATCCTTGCCAAAAGAACTGACAAGGGAACCTCCTCCAAAAGGGCCCAGGAGGAAGGATCCCAGCCATGTGGGGGCCACCAAAAAACCCAACACACACGGAGCCAAAAAACCCCAAAATCATACAGGTGCCACTGTGCCACTTCAACACAGAGCAGCTGTGGCTGTCCCACCCCTGCAAGTGTCCAAGGCCAGGCTGGACAGGGCTGGGAGCAACCCAGGAGAGTGGAAGGTGTCCCTGCCATGGCAGGGGGTGGAATGCGATGTTCTTTAAGGTCTCTTCCAACCCAAACCATGCTGGGACTCCATGAACAGCTTTAGGAGGTATTAAAAGCATAAATATCTCACTTCCACATGGATTTTTAAAGGTATTAAATATTTCAACTTCTGTTGAAGGCAGGTGGCATTTGGGACTAAATTGCTTTTATCTCCAAACTCCCTTCCCGTGCTGCTTCCAGGTGTCTGGGGAGAGGAATTGATTGTGCTTGATGCTCTTCATGCTGGGAACAAACAGCACTGGAGCCACAGAGGGACCCCTGGGGGGTGAATCCCATCTGGCAGCCAGGCACTGCAGCATGCACTGCTCCCGTGTGCAGCTGCCTCTTGCAGGAGATCCCACTTTGCCTCCATTGCTAATGAGACCCAGTTCTGAACCACTCAGACTGAACTTTCCCAGGTGAAAAATGTATTTCCTCATCTACCTTGAGAGACAAGACAAGAAGTTCTTACCAGACATGGCAGTGAGGTCAGCACTGCTGCTGAACAGCTCTGTAATTCCCAGACCTCTCCAGACATCCTTCAGATCAATTTCCTGTTCTACTGTGAACCTGGAGAATGGAAGAGAAAATTACAAAAAGCCAGATGTAAGCACTACTTACTGTTATTAGAAGATTAAATTTTCTAGGTGAAAACACCAAGATAAATAATGCAAAGTAGGAGATCCTGTGCTAGTGACACCTCCCAAAAAATGCTTATAAACAAATGAGTTTACTCACAGCTGGATTTTTTCTAATACAGAAGCAATCAAAAATATGCTAATGGTATGTACAGCCCCCCTGCCTATAAAACTGCAGTGCAAAATTATGCAGCAGCTAATGGAAATGCTTACTTTTTACACAAGAGGTTTTCTCTAAAACCTGAATTTAATTGTGCAGATACCAGAACAGAATATCAAATGAGGCAAAGGACAGCAGAACTTCCCAGAGAGCTGCTGGCAAAGGAGGAATAAGATACATACTCCATTTTTACTTTGATAATATAAGAAAGACCAGCTATGAATATAAAGCATTGCTGATTCAGCTTCTAATTAGTGTGGTGGCACAACTGTAATTGGGTTTTGATTGTGAGTAAAGAGCAGGGAAAACAAATAGTTGTTAGTGTCAACGCACTGAGTATAACCTGGCAAAAGCCCTGTTCTAGGCTGGGTTAGTGTGCTGGAAGGACAAACTGAGATCTCTCCTGAGGGCAAAATTTTAGGCAACCTGGGATAGTGGAAAACAAGCAAAAGCTTGTTCCATTTACAGAGTGATTTTCAAACATTGTAAAATCTATGCCTGGTGTCAGTAAAACAAAAACAAGACCTTTATGCTGGCTAGGCCGAGACTGGACAGCTGGAGAAACACAGAAACATGGCAGAAAAATATTAGTAATGGCAGAACCAAGCAGAAAATAGCAGATGTCTACAGACAAACACAGGAGAGTGACTGTAACTGCTTGTATGGGGTGAGTTCTGCATGCTCTGGAGAGTGACCAGATGAATAATTAGTGATTTACAACGTGCAGGTCTGTAGGAGGCTGCTCTGCTTTCTGCAGCCACTGACTCAGACACAGCTGATGCCTTGTTCAGGCTGGCCTAGAGCAGAGCAGGACAGAGTTCCAGAATAAAGCAGGGATTTATGAAAAGGATTTCCTCCATGGATCCACCTTGGGCAGCACAAGAGCCCAGCCAGGGCTGCACCCAAGATGAACCAAAATGGTCCCAAAATGGACACCGGGCACGGGCTCTGGCACTTTTATCAGTTCTGCTCCATTTGCAGATCGGAGTTCATTGTCCAATTCCAGCTTTAGCCCATCAAGTCCCATCCTTCTTGTTTTTCTCTCTTCAGCCCACGCTGTTTGTGCTCTTGGGCCTGAGGTTTGGATCATTTGTCCTTGGTCCCCAGCTGGAGAAGGAATTGTTTTGTCTCCCTGCTCTGTGCAGAGAGCTCACCATCCCATAATATGAAGCTCAGCCCCACACACTAAAGCAGCACAGGATCTGAAAAATATAAAAGCCAGAACCTGAGGCATCACAGCCACAGTTCAGTCCTTGGTGATGGGGCAAAGTAGTACTAGAACCAAATAAATGTGCTTCTGGGCAGTCTCCTTTTTTGGGATTAAACTCCCCAACTCCATGGAAGAACAAAATGTTCTTTCCAAGTGAAAGTCTGGCGCAGAGCTGTGGGCAGGGCACAGCTGATGAAGAGCTGAGATGTCCAACACCTTGGCATGCACCAGCCTTGGCAGATTGAAAAAGAATCATCTGGACATCAACCAGAACTGGATCAGAGTCAAGTGGATCTTCCTCACTTACACAAACCTGAAAAAAATCCAGGACATAATCTACTTTCATAATGAACTTATAAAACGCCACTAGAAGCCAAAAATCTGGGGTGGAATGGATATTATCCAGAATTATCATTATCCAGAGAGTAATTTTAGTACTTAAAATAGGATCTGGAGATAGCTCAGGACTGATAAATCTCTGGTGGCATCAGCAGTGTTCATGCAGCCTGTCCAGACCAACTCCAGAGCATGCATGGAATAAAAACACAGCAACTGATTCTTGTGGTTTTATTGCCTTGGAAGTTCTCAGAAGAATCAGAAGAGACCAACAAAAATTCAAATACTGAAGAAGCTTCTCATGATGTTCTGGCAGATTCTGCATCAGTTACTGTGGTAACAAGTCTACAAGTAGCTCATTCGATCAGATTTCCCTGACTTTTAGGCTCCAAAACTAAAACCACTTTTACTCTCACAACACACTTGTAAAACCCACAGCTACTTTAGAGACTTTGGTAAAAATCCTAATAAAGATGAACTGAGACTTGATTCTCAATGCTAAGAGTTAGTACAGTCCAGTCCAGAGGTCCTGTCTGTGCACATTAAAGAATTCCATGGAAATTAAACCCAGAAATATTTCCTTCTATATTATATTTACATTAAAACATTTTGAAAACCACTTCCAACCGTACCTACTTTACAGAGAATGCAAATGAATGTTAAAACGCATTTTATAGAAGTTTCAGAGCTGCCTGTTCCCCTTTTTGGTTTTTATTTCACCCCAATATTAAATGCATCAAGCTTTCAACACCATTTAGGTGGGAGCCAGCAGTGTCAAATTCATAAGGAATATCAGGAGACGAAAGCAGCAAGGAAAGTCAGCACAGAACGCAAACTTTGAGGTAAAAAATAAGAAAAATAACTGCAAAAAAAGCATCTTTTTCCAACTGCAGAGTATCAGAGTAAGACAGAAATGGCAATCAGGTGGGTTTAAGGCTCTGGGCCATTAGACAGCACACACACATCTGCTCAGCCATGCACCTGACCCAGAAAGCAGCTGTGGCACAGGATGCTGCTGCTCCCTGAGCAAGGGGAGCCTTGGGAGAGCTTTAGGGAAAGGATAAACCTGGAAATCCTCTCTGAGAGTGGGTCTGAGGAAAGGAAAAGCAAAAGGATTGGTTATGATCCCAAAGGATGCCTGGGGAAGGACAGCAGCAGCCCCTGGGGACAGAGGCTCCATCCCTGCCTGGAAAGACAAATCCTGAGCAGGTGGATGAGTGGGGCTGCCCAGCACCCACAGAGGTGAGTTCCTGCTTTTTATGACCAGCAAAACAGCCCAAAAACCACATCAGCTGTACAAATATCAAATGATCCCTTTAGGGAAATAAACCTAATTACTCCCCTTCTTGGAGTTTTGTCTTGTGGTAAAACCCCACTCCAAACAGATCTCCCCTCTTTCCTCACATGCTCTGAAAAGCAGGGAGAGTTACAGATCAATTATTAATGAGATTTCCAATATTTTAGCTGACATCAGAACCAGCCTTTTCTCCAAAGTAACAGGGCAGCTTCCACACTCTGAAATTTAACTCCAGGCTCTGCAGTTCCACATGAACATTCAGCAGGAGTTACCCCTCAGTCAGATCTGGATTTCTGTGCACTCCTTACAGACAGTGAGGATGGTATTCAAAAATCAAAGCTGACACATCCAGAGCACACAACTGACATTCCATCTCATTGCCCAGCCTTTGGAAATGTTGAGCTCCATGACACCACCCCTGACACTTGGTTATTTGCACTGCTTGTTGCATATAATGGACCAGATGGTCACTTTTGATTTCCCCCACAACCTTTTAGGTGCTCCTGATGCTAAAAATACTCTGGAAAACTGATTTAAACATACCAGTATCAAAAATCATGGAACAGTAGCAACTGAGAGTTTTAAAAACCACAAAGGGAAGGCTGAAAAACAGCCACTGAAGAGAAGATTAGGTTGAGGAACCAGCAAGTCTCTGGAGATTTTAGCAGAGAATCAGGACATTTTAATGAAATTTAAAACTTGCACGAGCATTAGAATAAAATGGTGCATTTATGTCACTGACGTTCTGTAGTTATAAATCAACATTCCACACCAGGCCATCTTTCTTCTATTTTAGAGCATTTTAATATAGAAAAAAAAGATGCGTTCATCTTCTGTGGTGTCCTGCAACCTTTACAACATTGAATTTTCTGTGATTTTTAGGTGCTCAAGAGCCAAGGAGGATGAGGGTAACAGGGTCTACTCATCCAGGAGAAGGGAACTTCAGCCTGGAGTGATTCACCCCAAATGCCACCATCTCAGAAATTCCTAAGGGTTCTGAGTGAGCCAAAGCAAGACAACTCCAGGTTTTCAGATTGGTTCTAAGGGATGAAATCCTGCAGAAGGACAGGCAGACAGAGGAATTGCCTGCCATCAATATTCCTGCCTGGAGAGCAGGCCCTGGGGACTCGGGCACTCTTGGCACCCAATGCAAGCTGCCAGCTGCTATCAGTTCCAGCTCCTGGCTGGAATTTCAGCCAGCTTGTCCCCAGGTGCTAGAAGCAGCCTCCAGGATTTAATACCCTGAAAACAAACAAGCAAGAGAGCAAAAAAACCCCCACTAACAGCAAAACCAGGCAAAAAAAAAAAACCAAACCATTTCAGCTGCTCTGGGCAAGGGAAGCAAAGCAGGTTGTGGGTCTTGCTCTGGCAAATCCTTCCTTCCAGGGCTGGATCTGCAGGAGCTGGGTGGGAATGTGTTCCAGGGGACAGCTGTGTGCCTCTTCTGGGGTTGTGTCCCAAGGACAATCAGCACTGGCCCATTCCTCATCAAAAGGGAACTTGAGACAGCAAGTTAAAAAGTAAAACTAGAAAGCTCAAGGATTTTTTTTTTTCAGTTTGGTTTGGATTTTTATTGGGTTTTGTGGGGTGTTTTTAGTGCTTGCTGGTTTTTTCTTTTAAAGAAAACAACATTCAGCTAACACCACTTATCATTTTGGCACCATCTAAAGGTTTTAAAGCTATTTTAAATGCACAAGAAAGCAAGAAGGTTGTTACAGAGATTTGGGCACACTGGAACAATCCTTAAGAGGAGATCTGCAAACTGTAGCACCGCTGCTAGGTACCAGTTCCTCCCATGCTCTTCAAGTAATTTATGTTGGAGAGACAGCTTTGTAAATTAGATTCATGGTCTGCTTCACTCCTATGCAAAAAGTGGATTAAAATGTTGATCATTTTAGTCTGGGTTAAGCTAGAAACAATGATTTGGAAATGAAAATGAGAAAGTATAATTTAACAATTCTGTACAAATCTCTCCTTTGCCATTAAGAGGAATAATACACAATTTCATTTGCACACAGATAATGCAGACAGAAATTGCAAAGTTGTGATTAACTCTGCTTTGGCAAGTCATTCAGTCCCATTACAAATGTATAAGTTTAAAAAATGTTCACTTTATAATTGGATAGCATCTCTCAAGATATAAAAAATTAATTTTATTCCAGTGCTGCTTTCAATTTCTCAGTGGACAGAGCCTGGAGGCCACATTTCATAACATGCCTTTCTGAGTCACAGCATCAAATATTTATGAAAGTGTTTATTTAGAGCATTGACAAAATCCTGTAGATCACCTCTGAATCCCTAATGGAAATCCAACACCTTGGGATCACGCAATTAATTTCTGGATTTTTTTGTAAGGAGACTGCAGAATTCCTGCCCAGAATTCCAAGCTCGGGAGAGTTATCTTTTGTAATTTGAAAACACTGAATGTGATTAGCATGTGTTTCTACCTGGTTTGCCTCTGTATAGCCTTGTTTTGCAGGTGCTTATCCCATTCTTTGAGGTTCTTGGATAAGAACCAAGCAGCCTGAGGGCAGAGTAAATAAGGACATTTTATGATCACACAAACCCCAGGCCTCAAATTCCCATGTGAGAACCCTGGAGTCTCTGCAAACAAAACCCCAAATCACTAATACTAACTGAATCCAAGTCATAAACATAATTAATATGGTTTCAATGCCATTCATGTGTTCAGATACCCAAGATACTTCAATATGGAAACTGGCTTTTACAGATTTTCTCCATAATCAATGGAGGATCTCCATAATCTGTTGTGGATCTCCCACTCTAGAAATGCTTGGGGAGAAGATGCCCAAGTTCAGCACTTGGTGCACAGGCTGCTGTCCCAGGTATAAAAGGAAAGCTTAAGGATGGCAGAATCCTCAGATTTCTCTTCTCATTAACACCTAGGTTTGCCCAAGCCTGGAGGAAAAGCAGCCTAAGAGAAAAATCCCTTCCCATGTATCTTAATGGGCTTACTGAGGCCTCTGGGACCTAAAAGCTCCAAGAGAAAACCAACAAGAAACAAATCCCAGGAAGAGAGCACAGCAGGTTCAGTCTGCACAAAACCTGCAGGGCAGCTCCTTGCTGCTCTTCCTGCTTCTGCAAAGGAGCTGGGGCTTAAAGTAAGAGAGAAACTCTCACTGTGGGGAGTGAAAACCAGCCCCAAAATGCTGCTGGACCCTCAGCACTCTGCCTTTTAAGCTCTACAGAGACATGGAGTCCATCTCCATTTGGGATCAGGGCACGCTGACAGCACCAGAGCATCTCAGCCCTATTTCTCCTGGCTGGCCTTGTTTCTTGTGCTCAGCTCCTGGACAGTGGTCCCTGCTTTGGAAAGGGAGCTGAGGGACTGCAGGGAGTCTGAACCTGTGAAATGGAACAAGCTCAGGTCTCCAGGTCACCTGAAATCAAAGAACTGTTTAAATGATTAAAGGATTCACTTGAGTTTATTTTTTCTGCAGCCACGTACCCACTGCACAGTGCCACAAAAATAGAATAAGTGGAAGTGATTCCTTTCAGAGATGGGCTCTATTGTTACATAAACACTTCCATGAAATCATCATGAATCACTTGAAGGACAGTGTGATCCAGCTGTACATTATTAGTGACATTTAGTAGTAAACAACTCCGCTAGCAAGCCAGGCAGAGCACAGGCATGAGAAATATCTGAGGGTGGATGAAGCAGGATTCCAGAGAAGATCCTAATGGTGAATGTGGGCAAATCTGCACTGAGCACACAGCCTGTGTCTGCAAATGGACTGACAGAAATTTCAGCCCTCCTGGTAGTGATGTCTTGTTACTCTTTGCTGCTCCAAGGAGAAAAAGCAGCACTTCTTACAGCTGGGAGAACAATCAACCCAAAATTGACTGGAATTACCCCTCAACACAACCATTTGTATCTGCACAGACACACACCACTAGAACTTCTGAAAATAGCAGCACACAGAAACCTAATTAGCACCTAAATGAAACATTTGGTAGTTCAGACTTCAACATTTCTGTGGCTCCTGTCTAAATGGAACTGATCCATAATGAGCTCTGCACCACTCTGAGCATCATTCTGGGGGGATGTACTCCTAATGAGGGAGCTTTCCTTTCTGGAGAGCTCTCCTCTGAAAGGGGTGCAGAGGCAGTGCTGGTGTGCTGCTGAAATAACCATCACTGTGCACTGCATCCCCCAGCCACCCTCCTGTGCCTGCTGCAGCACCCCAGGTTTGAGCAAGAGGAGTTCAGGTCTTCCCTACCCTGCTCCTCCGTCAGTGTGGACGCAATTCCCCCTGGCAGTGACGTGGGAGCACGCTCTCACCTTGGCAAATACACTTCCACTTTCTGCTTCTTCACAGAATTAGCCCATTCATTAACCAAGGAGGCCTTGAGCAGTGGTTCCAGTGTGGCCAGGGGAACCTCCTGCCTGGAAAGGACAATCATCATGCTGATCTCATCCCCCTCATAGGGGATTTCCAGGACCTGGTAGATCCCTCCTGCTTCATTGGAGCCATCACTGAACTCTCCTAGAGAAGGAAAACGACAAGAACCCTGTTAGAACTATTTTCTTTTGCCTTTAGTTTAAATAGGCCTAATCCTAGGCAGTATTTACTAGATACTGGAACTAAAAATGACCCTCTTTATTCTATATGAAATTTATATTGGTTTTCTTCATCACAGAATTTGAGGCTTACGTTTGATTTCTTAAAGAATGCAAGCTCAAGCTATCACACAGTTTGTAAATAATCACAGTTCTGGAACATAACTTTCAGTGTTTGGTTAGGCAGAGAAGAACCTAAAATTTAAGGCTGCTGAGACTTTCAGTGAAATGGGCAGAGCTTTTTATTCAGGAGAGAGGATTTTTCAGTGATGAGACTGAGCAGAATGCTGCCAGTGCCAGACATTTTAGAACCCATTTGGAGCTCAACTCCAACTAAAAACGATCATTAGTTCTGCTGTTCAAAGAACCTCTATTATACCAGTCCAACAGAAAAGAGCAAACATTATTCATTTGAATGTTTAGCACAGCACAAGAAAAATATTTTTGTGATAAGCAGGACTAGCTCAAGAATTGCTAAGAGCTTAAATCCAATGGATAAGCATTCTGAAATCCATCCTGTGGCACCAAGCAAGTCACTATAAATGTTGCTACCAGTTATAATACATACATTAGGTGAAAAAACCAAACTCTGAGTCCCTTCTTTGGACAAACAGCACATTAAAAATTCTAGGTGGAAGAAGAGACAACAATATAAATGGATATTACTGCAAGAAACCCATTAAGTGAAGATTTAGTAGCTCTAAATTGCTAAAGGCCTAACTCACCGTAGTAGAACTCTCCCTGTTGGTACATCATTGGAATTTGCACTTCACTTTCATCATCTTTAGTGAAAGAAAAAGTTCTGGTGTTTTCAGGCCTGAACTGTGACTTCCAGTTGCCTTTAAAGTAGATTGCATTGATGAGAGCCAAATGAGTTAGAGCACCAAAGTCTCTTGAAGACACAAAATCTTTGATCATACCTAAAAAGAAACCCAGCTGTCAGTCTGCATGTCAAAGTGAGCATTAAATCCAAACTTAAGGCAGCTTGAAAAATGCATGAAAATAAAAAGCAGTGTTAACATGTAATTTCCAATTCAGATTTTTCATTAAATCTCCAATTAAAGTGCCAGTGTTTTGTACACCTAAATCACAGTGTAGGTGTGCAAACCCTTCCATCAAGTACGTGTTAGGCAACTGTTTCTTGATCACTACTAAATATACCCTGCAAGGAAGGCACATGGAAAAAGGGTGACATTTGGAATGTTTGCCCTGCTGCTATGAAACAGTTCAGCACTTCCATCTTAAGGTCAGAACTTGTACAAACTCTGGCTCCAACCCAAAGAAGCACTTAAATGGGTGCTTGATTTAAAGGGACTAAGTGCACCCATGGCAGCTTCACCTGGGCCAGGTCTGAAGGAGCTTCAGTGATCTTCTGTTGAATTCCAAGCCAGGACTAAGCATCAAAAATCCACATCAATTCCCAGCATTTGTTCCAGTGACATTAGCTCTTGAAAAGCAAAAGAGGAAAACCATCTAGCATCTGCTCTATTCATGGGAGGTACAGCAGCTGAGCATGGCAGCTGCTTTGCTCCTGCTCCTGAATAAGTCATTTACATCAGAATGCAGTCTGGTACCTGCTGTAGCTCATCTCAAATGCCTTGCATTTCACCCAAATCATTCCCAGGTTGGTAAACTGGGTGCACTGACCAGATCTGTCACTGCTCTTCAGGAATTACAGCCTCCTTCAGATTGCTTTCTTGCTCGCTTCTATTTTTAGCTGACATTGCAATGCAAAGTGTTAAAATAAACACATTCCTCGGTCTGATTATTACTCCTTAATCCATGGTTTAAAAAACAAATTAATTCCACTTTCTGGAGCATATGATCCTGACTAACTGGTGTGAAATTTGTATCAGGGCTGGATTTCTTCCGGGTTGCTGCTTGTACTTCATTTTATCTCGAATGTTCTAAGGAGGGAGGTGTGACCAACACTCACTTGAAGCTGGAAAAAAACCAAAAGGGAAACCAAGAAGGAGAACATTTCCAGATTTCTATTTGCTACCTGTATTTCTTTGTGTTTTTTTTCAGCCACATCTTGTTAATACATTAATGAAATGTTAAGCATTTTCCTGCCCAGAGAAACCTTTGAGGGTTCTGTGTTCTGCTCTGAGCCTCCCATCAGGCTGAACAGGCTGGAACTGGAAACCTGCCTGTGCTGTGCCCCTTTCCCAAGGGGGAAATCAGAGAGAAGGAGTGGGCAGGGACCAGCTGAGGGACTGGAACCATGCCAGGCTGACACCCAGAGCCCCCCAGCTGCCCTGGTGGGCCCTGCTTTTCCCTTTTCCCTCAGACAGGCACCACATCCATGGAAACCCTCTGCAATCTGCTGCAGCACTCACACCCAGCTATTTCTGCAGCCTGAGAGAAAGGGCAGTTTGTTAGGAACAGAGTGGCTGCTGTGTTCCCTTGGAACACACCAGACCATTTTCAAAATGGAATAAAGGCATTACAGAAGGTGCTTTTCCACTTTGGAGCTGTGCTTTTCCATAAAGCACTGTGGATTCTTAAGTGCTCAGACTACCTGGGGATGTGTTAATTCCTTCCAGGTGATTCCAATCCCTTCAAATTCCTGATGGCACAATTGTGTCAGAGCCAGACTCCCCAAATTACTCTCAAAATATCAACCTTCAGAGTGGGCCAGAGGAACCAGACTGAGATCATGCTTTGATCCCTCCACCAGGAGACTCCCAGACATGGGGACTCTGCAGGGATCCAGGAAATGCCACCTCTCTGGGAGCTGCCAAGCCAAGCCAGCACCATGCAGCTCTCAATGTGCATATTTACAACAGTAATTTTGTGCTTAACTCCCCTGCTGCAAATTTGTGTTGTGGAACTGTTGACAGCGTTCCTAAAATCAACTACCCTCTCAACATGCTATCTCGTTTCCTCACATTGCAAAATATTACATTACACACTCTGATTTTGTGGTTCAAAATTATCTTTTTATTCCCTACTATTCTATTTCTCAGTGCCTTGTATGAGCTCCTCAGAGGAGGAGTGATACTCCACACATCCAAAGCACCAGCCAATAACCCCTCTGCAGACAACTTTTCTGCCATTATCAATAATACTTCCCATCTTTTAAAATAATCTAAAATACTATTAAAATGCCTACCACTAAAACAGTCTCATTCAACAAATGTTACAGATGGTAAGACCAGAGAACAAATATTCAAATAGATGCCACATGATTAACAATGACTAATATTACTTATGACAGATCATTCCTACACAGGAAAAAATAGAAATACTAGAATTCTTTTCCTGGGAGGAGAAACTTCAGTCTCAGACAGAAGAGATAAAAGCCAAAGCACAAACCCAACAGCACTGCACAAGCCTGGAAGCAGAAACACTTCCTGCAGGAAGTGCACAAAATGATCACATGGACTTACTATTTGTGTGATTCTCCACCCATTTATTGATCTGAGTAGCAACAGCTGCACTTTGGCTGAAATCTACGTTCTCTACTTCAGCTTTAAAGTATTTCTTCACCAGCTGCAGGAATTTGTCACTGACGTGAAACCCGTTCTGCACGTAGAGGGAGTTGGCGATGTCCAGCACGTAGTGACTTTCTTCAGCAGTTGCCATGTCAGAAAGGTCCTTCAGGAAGGCAAACTCTTCACCTGGGGAAGGAAAAAACAGCTGCAGTGGTTCAGAAAGGAAAATTATTCCATGGCTTTTCTGCTGAAAATTCACCAAAACGTTTTATGCGAAGGAAAGTCATCTTTTTTAAGCAAACTTGTCTCTAAACCTACACACACCTTCAGATCTGAAGGAATAATCTCCAAGATCGTATTACTTAGAGCCTATTTTTTTCTACTCACTACAGTTAGTCTAATTAATGAGATATTTGAGTCCCACCAGAGGCAAAGCTATCAATGGAAATCCTTTCTACACCAAAAGAGAAATTTTAAAAATTCTTCTTACAGGTTCCATTTTCCAGTCTTGCCACCACTAATTCTTAACAGAAATTCTGTTCCATCCTAAATGCCAGTTGTTCAAGGAAAAATGAACTTCAAATCTTGAAACTAAGGACCTCCACAGCCTTTTCTATGCCAAAAGCAGGTCTAGAATTCCCCAGGATCCTTAGTGGGGCAGTACAGAATCCTTGGTGGGTTATGAGGAATCCTGGACAGGATTAAAGCAGTCTGCTTTAAAATAGGAAGCTTGTACTGCTGCATCATACGCCTGAAGGAGAAATTTTTAATTTAAAACCCAACAAAATAAACCTTAAAACTGATGGCAATGATGTATTTCAAGTAGAAATCATGGGAACACTTTCACTGAATGCCACTCATATCCCAGAGTAGTGAGCAGCCCAGAAAAAATCAACTGCACAACTCCCTCCATTACAGCTCAGGGATAATTAATTATTGTTTTAGAGACAAAATGTAGAACTCAATTGGTGCTGCAGCCTCCACAGAGAGGCATCAGCTCTGCAGTGGTTCTGACAAACACAGTTTGATGTCTGTGTTCAGAAATTCCTCCCCAAAATCCTTTCACTGAAGACTCCAAAGTCCAGCACATTGCACGAGTGAGAAATTTCATTTCAAACCAGTTACTTTGGTATCAATAGAAGCAATTTTGCTGAAACTACTGCTTTCCTTACCAGCTTTCACTATAATCCCTAAAAAGGATGTTCCTAAAAGATCTTCTCTTTCTAGAGGCCAAGGCAAGATTATTTTGCAGCAGAAACCAAGATGAGCAGGGTGAGCTGCAATTGCTGAAGATTCAGGTACCCCAGGCAGGGTTTTATATCAGCATCTCTCAGCTCATACAGAACCCAGATGTTTGAACCTGCCCAGGCCATCAAGGACACCAAGAAACCCAGTGATTAACAAGCCATGGACACGAGCAGGCTTTGCTCCTGCTTCTCTAAGACATGATGAAAAGGCCTCACCATTTTTCAAGCTGTCAAAGCCCAAGGAACGTCGGATTTCCTTCAAGGTGGTGCCATGGGCTCCCAGCTCCACCATGCCCATGGCTATGGCAATGCTCAGAGGGGAGAACAGGATGTTCTCATCCTCCCTCGTGGCTCGCAGCTGGTTGTAAATGTTCACAGAGAGCTCAGCAATGGTTTCATCAGGAAAATTGGTCTTGAAGGCTTCGCTTTGCACAGCCAGCAAAGACAGCAGTCCAAGGAAATACATGGCTTGAGGTTTTAAGGTCTGCAAGACAAATTTGAGACAAAATGTTTGAATGATATCAAATTCAACTTGAGAGAAAGAAGAATAGTCAACTTTTTAATCTGAAATCTGTGGAGGAAGCAAATCCCTAGGGTTCAATGCACAATGCAGTTACTTGGAGGAGACACTATTAAAACAGAAGTAGTGATGTATTTTCAGACAAAAATAACCTCCTCCCTTATGGAATGGTATGTTTGTGAAATCTTCCAGCCCCAGACCAACAAAACACTCACGGCTTCTACAGAAAAAGACCCCAAAGACAGCAACCCCTTCCCTACTTCCCTTTGGAATTGTGGCTGTTTAGCAGTGCTGACCTGGAATTGGCTTGTGTTTCTGCACTTTTCCACCAAGAAGACCCAGAAATCTGCTATTTCTTTCATTTGACCTTCTAGTAAGATGCAACTTCTTTATCTAAGTCACTCTAAGCCCCCAACAGGTAAAACTGTTCCAAGCACTGTGAGAGAGCTGGCTGACACCCCGACAAAGCTGCTGTTCCGTGATGTTGCTCAGTTGCAAAACACGTGGCAAGCAGCCAAAAATTCCTTAAAAGAAAAAAAAAAAATCAATCATGCCTTAGCTACCAAATAAACCCGTTTTGTTAGTAAATAAAAGTGAGAAGTTGGGTGGGCAGCTCTGCTAGCTGGGACTCAACCCCCACTCAGAGAGCCTCAGAGGACAAAGGTAGTGTACAGTGAGAAAGATCCAGCAGTGGGAACAAGGAAGGAAACTAAATTTAAAAAAGGGTTAGCACTGAGCTTCTGACTAATCCATCCTCCAAGCTTTGCTGAAACGCTCTGGGGTAAGGAACAGTTCTCACTCTACCCCAGTTTAGCTCACCACACAACTACTGATAGTAGAATTCCAGCTCCTGGAGCAGGGAATGTGTAACTTCATCCTTCCATTTTTATTTTCCTTTAAACTCTGTGCTACCTTGGCATGCAACCCACTACTGCTGCAAGTGTTGGGTGAGAAACAGCACCCAGCAGAGCTCCTGTTCCAATTCCTTCCCTCTGCCACCCTGTCTCCGAGACACAGCAGAGCAAATCCTGCTGGAGCAGGGGGTTGGACGGGACAAGGCTCAGAGCTTGATCCACAAGTGTTTACAAGTTGTTGTGCCAGGCTGCAGGGCTCCTCAGCCCAGCACACGTTTGTGTCAGTGCTGCTGCTCCACGGAATCCATTTGCATGCAGCCAGCCCAAGCGCCTCTCCTTATGCTTCCCAGCAATCCTGGGGCTGCATTACCAGCTTTTATAGATGTGACACAAAGTAAGCTTTGCACAACATTTATATTCTGCATTTCATCTTCAAAGGCCTGTGTAGCATTATCTAATTCACTCACATGGCACTGAATGATCCATAATTTAAGTGTTATTACTCACATTTTAGAGCTGAGAAAATACAAAGAACAACAGGGTACACACACGTGCCTTGGCAGCCACTGGTGCCAGCACTAGTTAAGATTCCTCCTGTCCCCCAGCCTCCATCAGCCTTTTGTTCAGTCCTGAACTGAGAAAATTGAAGAGATGAACCAGTGCAGCAGTCCCACATTTTCCAGGGGAAAAGGAGAGCCTTGCCTGTCCCCTGCCCCTCATCTCCTTTCCTGTGATTCTTTCCACATATGTAAGAAATATTCCCCTTTCTAAATTTCCAATGGTGGCATCACTTCACTTCTGTGGATTACTTGATCAATCTTCCTCTGATTCTTAGTAAGATAGCAAAAATGTCCACTGAAGGCTCTTATTCTATTTAGGAACAGCACAGAAAAGTCATAGAAGCCTAAAGCAGCAGCTTTAATCCTCCTGTCTGCACGTTCCAGTGCACTGACAGCACTACCAGCACTTCACTGCTGCCCAGTGCAAAACACCAGTCTGACCACCATTATTTATTTCAGAAACACTGAAACACTATTTATAACCCCAAACATTATCAACACACCACAAACTTCCCCAACAACTGCTTGATAACAGTTCATTTTTCTTAAACTGCCCATTTATAAATTATTGACTTAAGCATATTAAGGTTTCTGTTATAGAAAATAACTGGATTTCTCTGTGATCATGGGCATTGTAGATTTCTTTATTTAAAAGCCCTGGAGCATGCCTCTGCCAGTGTTACATAAAACTTCAGCCAGCACATCACCGTGATAGACTGAGCCCAGGTATTATTCTCTTATCCTAAAAGCTGCACAAGGCAAGAAAAGCTTAACAAACCTCCATCACACAGGTCTGTAATGGCACCAAAAATGGTGCTCAGGAAACAGATAAGCAGGAGCTCATCTTTCTTTTGTTGAGGATGAGCCCAAATTTGGGAGGTCTCCCACCCTGATCTATACAAACAAATTGTGCAGCTCAGTGTGGATGCAATTATACAGAGAGCTGAAGCTTTCCACTCCTGGATCAAGAGCAGCTTGAGCTCACTTGGAGACCTGACGTGGTTAAAACAGATGTGAAATAATCTGCAATTTTCAGAAAGGAAAGTTCCCCAGCCTTGCAGTTGCAGAGGCAGCTGCTCAGCACTCCATCACTGATCTCTGTCCTATGTACTACTGCCAGACAGGCTTAAATAATTGCACAGGGGAAGGAGGGGAGAAATTTATACATCTTAATTAAGTGTTTAACATGCAGGTCAGACTGTCTGAAAGATAATAAAATACTTGTTATTAGACAATGCTGGAACCCCAACATTATATATAAATCAAAATCATATTTCTTTGTGACCACTCACCAAAAACTCCTCATGTGATATAATTAAGTTGTATTACTTTTCATTATTTAGTTGGACAGAAAATAGAGTAAGCACATAGATGGAGACAAATAAAATTTATACTGAAATGCTCTTAACAAGACAAAGTACCAAACTTAGGTTTTTAACTACAAGCCAAATCCCACTGATGGCAACACAAGAGGCTGAACTGTGCAGAATAGAAGTTCCCACTAGGAATTAATTAAAACCAAACAATTCAGATTTCTTCCCCTGCCCTTCCACATCATTTTAGTCTAGAGAGGTTTTCTAATGAAGTTCCCAGTGAAGTTCCCCATAGAGACACCAAGGGGAAAGGAAGCTGGGGAGGCAGGAATGAACAAAAGGACACAGGCAGAGAACTGATCAGCTCGTTTGCTGGCAATGCTCTCTGAAGTGAAAATACAAACATAAATGAATGAGTCCAATGCAAGGGAAGATGCTTTAAAGCAAACTAAAGATCTGTGGGTGCTGGTCAGTGGGGAGGAGGCTGTAGAACACCACAGACACCTGACCAATCCTTGCCAGTCCGTGTGCAACTGGTCTCATCTCATCCATCTAATGGGAAATGTCCGTGGTAAATTCCTCAGATCAATTCCTCTCACACTTGTGGCACACACTGCTCTGCTGACAGATGGGAATCCAGCTCTTCATTATCATTCCAGCCAGAGCAGTTCCTGCTCCTCTGCTCCTGCCTCACTTCAGGCTGGATTACTTTGGGGTTTGTGCTTCCTCAGGCAGGAGGGCTGATCTGACCAAGAGCTGAGGCTGATTCTGGGGCAGCATCTTCTCAGCATCCCTCTCCAGTGACAGCCCAGGGCACCCTCGATTGTCACTGCAGCAGCACTGAGAGATCTTTAAATTGCCTGGACCCTGCTCACAAACACACTTCCAGAGAAGGAAATGAAGCTGAACATTATGTAATGCACATCCAGGAACTCAAACAGTCCCTGGGAGTATCATCAAAATTTTACTCAGTCTTTTCTGTCTTCCTCAGACATCCCCAGTACAGTCTGTCACTGCTGATTTGCATCAATGCAATCTGGTTAAATAATCCTGCAGCATTGGGAAAGGAGTCAATGTCCCCACTGAACAATGTTTAAAAATCAACAATCATCAGTTTCAAACGTTACTGTGCACATTTTGCTTTCATTGGCTAAATATAAGAATAAAAAAGCTGTTAAAAATGCTTTTCACTCCTCAGCCACACAGTTATTAAGGCCAGAGGTATGAAGCTCTCATTTGAGGGTGTGTCAGACAGATTCTGAGTTTTGTTTGATTTCATCAATTGATGCATGAACACCTCTCTCCTACCAGGCAATCAAGGAATCAGTGCAAACAAACTCTCCTTGCCACAGCCTCTCCTTGAGAAACACTTGTGTATCACAAATCCTCACTAGTACAGAGGTTTGTCAGAGTGTATCAGTTTTGTTCTGGCTTGCAACTGTTCTCAGGGGGGAAAAAGCAGCGGTGGAACACTAAAACCAACAAGACTCCAGAAATCCATCCTTCAGTAGGTACTGGCATTGAGGTCACACCTGGTTCAATTCCCAGGAAACTTTCTTATTCAGCATTTCAGAGAACACCTGGAAAGATATCATCAGCCCCAAAATTCAGGATACCACAACCAGCTCAGTGCTGCTGCTCTCCTGCCCTGGGGCCAGTCCAGATGTGCTCCTGTGCATGGGCTCGAGGGACACCCATCCTTGTGATGTCTGAAGAAAAACATTCATCTGATAAATACAGGACTGCTTATCCAGCTCTTGCCTCTCCCCAGCATAAGGCTGGGATGACTAAGAGGAAGCAGAACAAATTCGCCCCCTCACACCCACAAACTCTGAACTATTTGGTTCCAGTAAAATGCAGAAGGGGCAGGCGCTCTCTGTAAGCTGAGATATTTTGAGATATCCTATCAACAAACTCCAGCTGAGTTCACAGACATGAGGTACCACGAATTTTGAGACAGTGAGACCTGGACTCTGCGTAGGAAGGTGCCAAAAATTCAATTAAGGGTTGAATTCTAGCACCTTGTACTTGTCAGACAGTTGAAAAAATGGGTTATAATTTCCTTTTCTTTTACACCTTTACAGAGGGTTTTATAAAGAAACTAATTTATGGCTTTAAAAACCTACAAAATAAAGCTGTGATACATTGCCTTGGTTCCTCAGCACACAGAGACTAAACTAAGATTAGTTGCCTTGAAGATTACTCTTGGCTACCTGCAACCTAAACACCAAAGGTGTGGGAAGCACAAATGAGAAAAACTGCTGATTCCTGATCAGTGTGTTTAAAAAAAAAACCCTGGGAGGAAAACAAGAGTGGTAACAGCACTGATTACATTGTCTCCTGTAAAGTGCAGCTGCAGGAGCAGACAGAAGTCTGGCAGAACAATTCGATAAAGCAACAGATGGATTTGCTCAGGGAACAAGACCTGCTGGGTCAGGGGAAAAGCCCACTGTGGATGCAGGTGGGAACTGGGGGATTCTCCTTTCCCCCAGACCCAAGCAGAACAGTATCATGCTTCTGGCAGGTGAATCATGGAAGGATGTAAGCTTGGTGGAATTCAATACTGCTTTGCCAGTTGGTAAATGTGACAATTGCTGCAGGCACCTTTACTCTGAATGATTTCTTGCTGGCGATCACATCTACCAATAAATACCAGAGAGAGGCACCACCTAATCAATAAGTAACAGTTTAGAAAGTGCACACAGCTTAGACAATGAACCCAACTTCCCTTGCACAGAGAACCCCTGAGCCCCAGCGAGCACAGGGGATGCAGGAGCACTTGAGAGATCCTCAGCTGTTCCCCAGCCCAGGAATGGTTGTCATGGCTACCCTGAAGGATGTGCACAGGAGGCTCCCAGAGATGTCCACGATTTGCTCCCAGCTAGTTCAGACTTGCCTCAGGCCCTACAACAACAGGGCAATGTGGCTGCTCCCACAAACCTCGAGCTGCTCACAAACCCAGCCGATCCACTGCAGAACGATGCAAGAATGGCCTTCTCAGTCCCTTCTGCTTTGTCCAGCAACACAACCTGGCAGATTTGCATTTGAAGATTGGGCAAAAATTGCACCTCCAGCCAGCACAGCTGGAGCAAAAGCATTCTCACCTCCAGAACGTTGTGGTTTTAGCACAGGAAAACCCCACAGAAGTGATGTGACACTTCCTCCCATCAGCTGCTCACTGTGCTCATCTCCCTTTTCCTCCCCAGCCCCTCTCTCCCTCTAGCACAGGCACCGTGAACAAAAGCTCAAACCTGAGCTGGCTCCACCTGAAAAATAATTTCTTTTCCACAGGCAGCAGTGCTCACCCAGCTCCCTGGGCTGGGCTCACCCTGGGGCTGCACACAGAGCCTGCCTGGAGGTGACACCAAAAATCCTCACAGCAACAGATCCACAATCCAGGAGGTGTTACTGCTTAGAACCAGCAGAATACGGCCGAAGAAATGGGAAAATAACTAAATATCCATTAAATGCTTCAAGCTACAAATTAACAGATAACCAACTGGTTAGCAAGGACAGTGCAAGCAGCACATGAAGGGATTTACAAAGTACTTTGGGTATTAGTAGTGCAGTCCCTGGAAGGGGTGACAAGCCTGGGGAACTCTACATGCCTTGGACAGCAGGCAGGCACATCCCTGCTCACTGTGACCTGTGCTCCATTTAGCCAGCGAGGCAGCTCCTTCATGTTAGGGGATGTACTTACATTTTCTGTGCTGCAAAGAATGTGTATCCCTAAGAAATGTTTACCCTTAGCCTATGTGAGCATCTGACCTTGTCAAGCAGAGATTCCACAGACACATGGGGAACCACTGAGCTTGTTGGAATCAGTTTGTCTCAGTGCAGTGACATCTGCATCTCAATCTGCACAAACATTTATTAATAAGGGATTTTATCACCGTCTGTCAATTACGGTGTCATTGCCTTCTGGAGCAGGAAACACTGAGGTTAATTTCATTAGAGAGCAGCACAATAATGATATAGGAAATAGTGGGGCATTTAAACCTCCAGTACAGAGTGAGTAAGACAAGGAAGAGTCATTCCATAGGAAGTGTTTGGAACACACTAAAACCTTGCTCTCCAACACACGGCCAAGTCATGCCCTTCAGGATTCTTCACTTCTGTTTTTTTAAATGACCCCATGGCACCAGGAGCATTGAGAAAACCTGAAAGGCAAATGCTACACTGAAAAATTTCATATTGACAATTTTTTCCCATTGAATCCCAAATATTTTTAAACTTTCATGGAGCTTGGCACTGACTCACTAACCTGCTGTGGCAATTATGCAAGCCAAAGTTGTCTTAATTGCACTTCCTTGAGCATATTCCCTCAGCTCTAATTAAAAAATAAAAAGAGATGCTGAGAAGCCATGTCCAAAATACTTAAATTTGAATAGCCTAAAGCAAACATCTAAATACATGTCTAGACAATTAAAAAAGGTGGTCTTGTTTCCAAATCTACTGCTCTAAGGCCTGCAATTGGGAGGACTCATATGCAATTTCTCTGTTTGTTTCTTCTGTCTAGGAGAAACAAATTTTTAGAAATACTTTGGCAGAGTGCCTTATTTTTGACAGCTCCAGTGTGCCCCACAAAGTAAGAGCTATAAATAAGAAAACACAAAACCCACAAGCCCTGTGAAGGAGAAAATTTGAAGCATTATGGAACTTGGAAATTCTAAAAGGTTCAGAACTGGGGGTGTGCCTGTGGCTCATCTGAGAAAGTCAACACAGTCTGACTGGGGAGAGCTCCAAGGCTTGAGACTGAAATACTACACAGGATCTGCTTCCAGCAGACCAGCAGGGGGGTCCACCTGGCAAGGTCCATAGAGGCATCTCAGTCAGGCACAGACTGGTTTTGGTGGTTTTTGCCATCCCTTTCTGTCCCAGTGAGGCTGTCAGTCCTGCACAGCTCTCTGGACGAGCAATCTCTCAGGTACATTGCTCTGCTGGTGAAGATTTCACCTGACTGCTGTGGAAGGAGGGCCAATGCCCAGACACAGGAGGGGAGCTGGGTCTCAGAGGCTCTCAGGAACCAATCCTGACACATTCTACCCCTGCAAGGACTTTTCTTTTCAGTGAAAAGGCCAAGCAGTACTCCATCAGGGTGCAACCATCTAGGCAAGATACCCCAAACGAGACAGCAGCTTTCCTTTTCCTCCCTCAGATTTCCTCAGGGCTATCTGGGAAAGGAAGGGGGAGATCTAATTCTGTAATAGTCTCTCTCCATCAGGAGCAGCAGAGATAGAACACTGCAATCAGTTATTTTAGACACAAGAACAACTTCTTGCCTGCTCTCGCACGTACCACGAATTTCCCTACTTACAGTAAGTCCCATTTCTGTTCTTTTCCTGTGAAACTCACTTGATCATCAAGCTCCCACTATAATTTAATTAAAAGGGCAGTAGCTAAGTTTCACCATATGCAATTGCCAGATGCAATCACTGCAGTTGGAGTCTAAAGGCAAGATCCCTGCATGTACTGGAGCGTAGTTTTATAAGTGATGAAAGCTGTCACTTATGTCACAGATATTGCTGTAATGCATGATGATATCACAGTTTCAGCAGCACCAAAATATATTAATAATACATCCTGTAGAAGCATTTACAGCAAGTGAGTTTGGAATACAGAGTTTCAAGCACTTTTCTTGCAACTCTCTATTTATACATAAAGTCACCTCAGACACATTACGTTAGTCTGTGTACTTTGCCTGGCATTATACAAGCTCTCACAGCCAATTTTAAACCTTCCAAAGTAGGAGGACTAAAAGACACAACTAATTAAGGAGAAACAAAAACAGAACAGGAGCCCTTCACTACTTAGGGTCGTAGGAATAGGGAAAACTGCATGAGAAGTACCCAGGAATTGTGCATTTCTGGAGGAGACTTTGCTGAATGTCTTTTAAAAGCCCATCAACCAACTCAGGAAAGTTTTCAAATATCCTTAACAAAACAAAATGAACAATGACAATCTTTAAAAGATCCCAGAATAACTAAATAGAAAAAAAGTACACTGTGTGAAACACCATTTCAAAAGATCAAAGTAGAAGTTAATTCTTCCATACCTTGTCCAGCTCCCTTCACAAGGACTTCAGAAGAAAAGAGATCAGGCTATGGTATAGCTATGTCAAGATGATGAAGAAAGTTAATTAAAATGCATCAGGATTTCAGAAGAGGAGTCTGTCAGTGCATGAACTGAAAGCAGGCCTGACATACAAACCAGCTTGTTTTCCTACAAAATAATATTGGCTTCAGCCTTGCAATCAACACTGGGCTCCATTTACATTTAGGTAACGTCCCTCGTGCCAGGAGAGTTATTATTCACTTCTGCTAACACTTCTGAGATCAGAATTACTTTCTTACAGTACAGTAATAAGGCAGAGATTGCTTTAGAAAAAAAAACCCAAACAATTAACCCCAGCATTCAAAGTAGATGCTATACCCTGATTAATTACCAGCAATTCATCAGTACCAGGACTGCTGTTTGTAATGCACACACACCTCCAACACCTCCCTGTGCATGCTCCCCTTCTCCCTGGAAAGTTCAGCACGGCAGCAGCCACTGCCCCAAGCACCCCGGAGAGCCAGTCCTGCCAGCCTCAGCGCTGGGAGCAGCCCAGCTCAGCAGCCCTGCCATCAGCGCCTGGGACACGGCCACCAGTGACAGAGCTGTCCTGCACGGCCAGGAGCCAGGCACGGCCTAGCAAAGCCCAGGTTTAAAACCAGCTGAAAGAGCTGTCTTGGCAAGCGTGCCCAGCCTGAGCAGCAGAGCCAGGGCTGAGGCACGAAGTGAGAATGAAAAAGGCTCCAAGGCTGGTCTAGCACAAAGTCTGCAGAGACAGAAGGGTCAGAAAGAAGAGTTGCTCCGAGGGGGTTCAGCTCTGAACCAGCAAAATGGAGTCACTGAGCAAGGACATTTCAGCAACATCAGTAACTGAGGGAAAAATTCAGCATTAAGCCTTTCCACTTCAAATATTTGTCTATCATAGCAGAATAACATCTGTTACAAAGTACAGACTTTTTTTCTAAAAAATACAGAATAATCTCAATGCCAAATTCAGCCAGTAGCAGGATTTTTTCACTCTGTATTTTTCACAGTGGAAAACCTCAACAAGGCATTCCGTAAGAATTTCTTTTTGATCTGAAGGATGCTGATCATTGATCTTCCCAAAGGAGTGAGAAGCATGGGAATTCCACATGGAGGTGAAAATCAAACTCTTCTTTCCTCCTGCCCTAAGGCCAGTTCCAATTCTTGCCTCTCAAGCCTCAGCATCACTGCTATTTACTTTGCTGGTATTTTTCATATATTCTCAAATATTTTCAATTGTCTCTCTTATCTCCATGGTTTCTCCAACTCCACAACTCTGGTTTTATATTGCTTGCACTTGAGAGCAGCTCTGCAAATTTCTAAAAAAAGCAAGCAGCCAGGACATCTGTCCCATTACAGACAAGACTCCAGACACCAATACAGACAAGGCAGATCTAGACAGGAGGAATGAACCACCCAGTGTGGCACAGTGGACAGAACTGCCACTAAAATCCTCCTGCTTTTATCTCCACATCATCATTCACATCCTTCCTCCCTCTTGTTTCTTCACAAGCATGCATGAGCTTACCAGCTCAAGGAAAAAGCCCCAAAAGCCACCAAATGGGACAGCAGCAGCCTCATGCTGTTCCAGCTGGGAGAGCTGGCAGGGCATGAGAACAAGAAGTAAGCTTGGTGCCCTGCATGTGTTTCCAAATTGTTCAGAGAGAATATCTGGAACAACAGCAGCTTTAAGGGATAAACTGGAAAGTTAGAAACAGAAAGGCAGGGAAGAAAAACTACTTCCTGCTGTTCAGGCATCTTATCCACAACAGAAGATGCACAAGGACCAAATAGTTTTTTTCAGTCAGAGGGAAAAAACAAGCCTCATTTTACTGGGGGGGCGGGGAGGGGGATAAAATATTTGCATTTTTGTTCCAATAGTCTCATTTATCCCGGCCTTGGAGGCTTGTGGCTATTGAAACATCACTCTTGGCCCACCATGGACAAAACAGCTCAGCTCAGAGTCCAGCACTCAAGCTGTGCCTGGAAGGTGGAATCTGGCCTTGGAGCTCACTTCTGTGCTCACTGTTCAAGCCTCATTGGTTTGTGTTTATGGGAACTGACGCCGCTCCAAGTACCCACTCCATGATGAGCCATTTAAACACCACATGCAGGGAGCTGAATTTGTCTTAATCTTGCTTATTCTCCCACACAGAGGAGTTTGCATCACGTTAGACCCGACTGTAAATGCTGCAGCGATTCCCATGAACAAGAGCAAGCACTGGTGAACAGAGCCCTTGTGCTGTGCTCTGCTCCCATCTCCACACCCGAGGCTCCAGGAACATGCTGGGCTGTTCAGAGCATGTCTGGGGTTTTTTTGGTTGGGTGGTTTGGTTTTGGTTTTGTTTTCTTTTAAGGTTTTTATAATTTGTAATCTCCACTACCTTAAAGAAAGGAATCGAATCCTTTCCAACACCCAGAATGAAAACTGAAGGTTGAAAGCTCATTGTCTCCCCTCCCCAAACCAAAGTGCCTGTTGTCCAGCAAGTCTCAGATGTTTTCTTATGGCAAGTTAATATTAATTCTACCTTTCGCTAGAAAGACTCTGACACTACTCCCAGTTTTTGTATGACGAGTTATGATTCATGTGCGTCCAATATTTTCCATTGGTGGGTAACATACACTTATTTAAAATTAGGTTAATCTTTTTAATTAGCGTGGCTTTCAAAACTAAGTAGGTTAACCTAAATTCTTGTGCCTATATACAAGATCCCGATTTCCAAGCTTTACATGGGTTTTAAATTAAGTTGTCAAATAGGCAAGGTGGAGAGCTGCACCTCAAAGCAAGGAATTCAGACCCAGTTTGCGCCAAGCAGTTCCATCAATGTAGGCACAGAAGAAAAAATATTTTAATTTTCAGTCAATCTGTCTCAGCACCAAACGCATTAGGCAACAAGCAGGCAGAATGCCTTGCCTCACACAGACCTCCTGGAGCTGCTGCAGCTGGATGGGAAGCAGTGCCCAAATTACACACAGTTTTTAGTTAGTCACCACAGGACTGTTATTCCACTGGATCCAAATACACCCGCAGGTGTAAATGGGCAACAGCTCATCCCTCACTGCACCAAGATTCTGCTAATCCTTGAGGCAGCACACAAAGATCAGCTGGGCACCTTGTGGACTGTGCTGCACAGCCACCTCTGTCTCATCCCAGTTTATCACTGGGACACATGAGACACAAAAATTACAGCTGGCCCACTTCAGAGCATGAAATCATCCACCTGAAGTTACCTCTAGGTTTATTGCTTTGTTCAGATTCATCCATGGCAGAATAGACAGAATTATATTACCCTGAAGTGAACAGCACTGAGTGCTGTTGTCTGAAGCAGTGAAGTATCTGTGCAGAGGTGACAGCAGCTCCACTGGATCAAGAGTCCAAACCTGTGGGACATTCAGTGGCATGAATTTCTGCATTTAAAGAGCAGCCAGCTGAGACATCAGTGCTTGTTCCATACAAATATAGGGAAGCCAAGAGCAGAAGACATCCAGCCTTCACCAGGAGACATTTCCAGCTCCCAAAGCCCACAGTAACCAAGGCTACGAATAATGGACCAGAAGTTCTTTACACTTTCCTCCCCAATACTCCATTAAAAAGCTTGAATTTAAACAGCCCAGTCCTCACCACAGAGCTGTAATATTGTGTGCTTTCTGTGGTTCCCAAATACAATATCAGTGATGTCAGACACGGCCATGCACTTGCCCAGGCAAGACTCAAGTTTACGTGTCTATAGAGCCAGAAATTAACAGCCTAACACTTGTTTTCCAACAATTCAGAAGTTTTCAGGAATTGTTACAGTGTACTAAGAAGAGCAATGAAAGGCCAAGTAAAATAATGGATTAAGAAAACTCTTAGTAGAGCAAGACTAGAAAACACACTTTATCACAGCTGTAATTACAAGCCTGAATGGCCACAGCTGATCCCTAACCTCAAACACTTTTGCACTCCCATTCAGTGAGTTTGCATTAGGGGAAAAAAATCTTTACTGGGGCCTTATTAAACAAACATTTCCCTGTTCTCATTTTAAAGGTCCTACTCGTTTAACCTGTCTTATACAGAAAGAGTCAAACCATGACACTACAAAATTAGAGCTTAACTACCTCAAAGTCCTCAGGTTGTTCAGATTTTCAGATGTCTTCTTGCTGAATTGTTTCAGGGAGAGAAATATTTACCTCCTATTTGACACTGGCAACTCCCCACTCACTCCCTCCAGGAACTGTTGAGATTACTTTATCCAGAAATCTAGACTAGAAATTTCCCCCTGTAATGTCCTGATCAAACTGGGGATTTTGCTGTGCATTTATTTGGTTTATGATACTGTCAAAGAGGTCAAGGTGGTTACTGTGGGGAAAAAAAGCTTACATTTGGCAGGCACTCAAGCAGTGCCTTTCAAAAACCAGGAGTATTCCCTATGCCTGAGTAATTTTCCCTTAGGATTGAGTGTGACACAGCGTGGCTGCAAATTCTTTAGGGCGGGTGTTTATTTTTTAATTGGACTAACAATGATGCCAGATGAGGTAGCCAAGTATGAAATTAATATGGATTTAAAAGCTCAAACTTGGCCAGTTTGGGGATGTTTTATTTCAGTCCCTCTCTTTGATATCAATCACGGAGGGAGACGAAAAAAGGCATTAAAATATTGCTCTGATTGTGTACACACAGTGGATGGGACAAACTGGGTTTCAAACTGTAGTAACAATACATCAGGCTCAAACAATAGAATTCTGCTGGCAAACACAACAAAGCTCTGGAAAAGGTTGCCTGGGGTATGGCTACCCATAGCCACTACATGCCATGGTTTTGGTTCAATGATTTTGGAATTCTTTGCCAAAGCAGGCCAGTATGGTTCAAACCTCTGTTCTGTGCCAGGGGTGGGAACACAGAAGTCATCCCTGGTTTATGAGTTTTATGGCTGGCATAGAAACCTCCTCAGGACCCCAGTTCTGCTCACTGTGCAGCTCTGATTTTATTTAAAAAACCTGAAAAATGAGAATTCTTTTCCCTTGGCTTAAACTAACATGACAAAAATAATTTGAGCTGCTCAGAAAATAATGTGTGTTTAGCTGCTTGATCCATAAGTGGAAGAAAGCTAATTACACAACCCATTTAGGCATTTAATGTCCCAGGGCCAAGTCACTCTATGTCCACAGAAAGCATTAATAAACATTGCTTATCTGACTTTATGAAAGTTGTGATTACCATTTTTCAATAACTGCAGCTATCAGCAGCATTTCACCTCTCCTACCTTATGAAACTGAACCCAAACAGCAAAACCTATTTGAATTCAGCTCAAATGTGAATTTATTGGGAACATGTTCTCTTTCTGCTCCTGTGTAAAACGTCAAAATTCAAGGCTGAGTTTCTCTAAGTGCAGCACATCAGGGCTCAGCTGGGAACAAACAGGAGCAGCCAAGCACATGAGATCAAATAAACCTCTAGTTTGATGCCTAAATGGGAAGTAAATATTCAAGGGTAAAAAAAAAAAAACACCACAAAATAAGCCTGCCTGCTCATTTTCAGAATTGTTACATTTTAAATCTATCTGTAGAAATTATCCACTTTGCATTTCAGCTACAGAACACACAAGTAATATTTAGGAAGTTTCCTCTATGGAATAAAAACCATTATAGTACTATGCAGTCATAGTCCAAATCCCATTAGCACCAATGGAAAGACTTTATAATATTTTGCATACATGACATGATTACATAATATATATGTGCTTTAAGTCATACATGGGTTATTGATATCCCACTTTTGAAATGCCACCAAGATGTTGGCTCCCATTCAATACCAACCAACTGCCTCTTCCTTGTTCTGAAGGCAGACAAAATAATTGTAAATTGGTAGCAAACCCTCATATTCCAATTATGAGTGAAAGTGAGGAGATTCCCAGAAAGGAAACAAAATGAGTAACTTTTCACGCCACAGAGACATAATGGTTACAGTATAATGTAACCTATAAGTGAGCTTTATGAATTATGCGATAAATTATCTTCAAATATACATATTTCAACAAAAAAATATACATTCCAACAAAATATACACATCATCAGCCTTTCATATGCTTAGTTTGATGCAAAAACATGCTGGCAACTCAGAGTAATACAGGAAGGCCTAAATACCAACTCAATCCCTGTTTGCATTAGCAAATTATGACAGGAATTTTTAAAAACATTTTTACCATATTAAAGCCACTGCCAAGACCACCATGCCAGCTCCTTTTCCTAGAAACTTCCAAAACTTAAAGTAGTTCATCCAATGTATGCACACAAGATTAGCTCAAGGTCAAGTCTCATGATTTTAAGAGTTTTTCAGATGAAAAATATTCAGATTTTTACTCAAATCCAAGCAAGAGATCCCATTCCCACAAGAACCTTAATCTCAGGTGAATCCATTTCAGAATCCACACTACTCAGGCCTAGAAATATTCCAAAGCAAATGAAAAATAAAAAAACCAAACCAAAACAAAAAAGGAACTAACAAGAAAAAAATAAGCAATTTCCCTAAGCATTTCTATAGCTTGCATAAAGACATCAATTACCATAGCTTGTCTTCTAAATTAATGATTCACAGTGATGGATTATTCATGCAAGTCAGCCAGCTGAACATTATACTTTGACTCTGGGGAGAAAGTATAGCATGTCTTAATTAACTACATTTTGTATATGCCAAAAGATAGCCAGGAAAACTTGATTTCTCTAGTCAAGCAGGTAAAATGTGAGCAAACAGAACTAATGGTAATTGAAATATGCAAAAATCTTCCATAGTCTCAGAATCCATATTTGAATTGAACCAGCAAGAGCACATTGCCTCAAGTGAGCTCTGTAAAATAGATCCAAATTGCCATTTTGTTGAACGAACTGACTTTAGATCTGCTCCATTTAAGCGTGAAAAAGATGGAAATTTCACATTAATATGCTGCTTCCTGCCTCTGCACAACCTTGCAAGGCTTCAGTGATGGCACAATTCCTTGGTTCTAAAGGATATCAAGTATTTTCTTGACTGAAACGCAACACAACACTGAAATTTTCTATGAGTGAATGATAGGTTATTATTCCAAATATTTTCCAAATGAATGCCGTGTCCTAATGGCCTCCTTAAAAATACGTAACATTTATGTGTTGTGCAAGTCCATTGATGCTGTTTATTACTTTGATCAGGATGGTGCAAAATACCCTTACAATTGCAACAATATCTGGGATCTGCACTTACTGGCTTTCAAAGTCATCCTCAACCACGGTATTGAAAGATTTACAAAATAAAAATGGGAATGCCATGATAGATGTTGCAATTTATCCTTCAACTAAGTAATAGGAACGATCCAGTGTCTCTAAAAATCTATACCAGGCTGCTCTGAGGCAGCAGAGATCACCATGCCTGATGAATGAGATGCCCAGCTAGGTGCTTACACGGCTTACACAGACTGAGGTTGTTAAAAGTATTAATCACAGGCAAATAGACCTTTACCTTTAATAAATTAACCCCAGATGCTTCACAGCCATTCACAGCTTTATGAGTAGGAACAGTATGTTTTCATTTTATACTGGAGAAATACAGGGTAAGTAAAGATTAAGTGACTTGTCCACTACCAAAAGATCTAAAAAAAAGGAATTTTTTTTCCTTCTTCCCTTCAAACTATCCTATCCATTGGTGTTACCTTCTCTGAGCTCCTGGGATAATCCTAGAGCCTTTGAAAGCAAAAAATTAATTTTGTCCTTGCTCTCTCAGTGCTTCAGCAATATTTTCAGGGATTCTTCCAAAGCCCTACACTTCCTAAGGAATTAAGTAATAACTCCAGGATAGGATAGTTACATGGATAAGGATTAGGAAGGGATGGTGCAAATCAATTTAATTAGTCTCTGCCAATGCTGAGATGACAAATAGTGGGAACACATTTTCATACCTCTATCTCCACAGGGCTTTCACTAAAGGTAACAAAGATCCTTGTGAGACCCAGCTCCTTGTAACAATTCTTAGATGAAGATTTGAATTTCTGCTGCTTTTCTCCCCTTCCAAATATGAGATGTCCTCATGTTCTTCTTGGGAAATATGCTCCCATCACTTCAAGAACTTGCTTGCACTGTGACTGAGTGAAAGCTTGCCCCTTGCAGCTAAAGGGTATTTTGCTGTCACTTCATATATGGGGACCTGCTATCTGTTCTGTCAAATCCACAAGTGCACTGTGTTCTAATACTGCATGCACATTTTCCTCCCTCGCATTTCTATATGATCAACTACTAATGGCATTTTTTGTTTCATGCATATCATCCCCTCAAAATAGATCTACTTACAGTCAATTTGATTCTTACTCACTGTCATGGGTGTCTTACATGCCCTGCTGCTCCATATCCCCTGTAATTAAATATTTCTGCTTGCATTTTTTCTGATATCTGTTGTCCTTGGTATCTTCCCCTATATCTAATTTCCTGCTTTCTTTAGTATTTTAACAGAGACATGGTAGGAAGAGCAGATGGTGCCAAGTAGTTTCTGAGCAAGCGGAGACTCTAAAAGCTCTAAAATCCCCGTGGGGTTTGGTGACACCAGGACATTCCCTGTGCCTCATGGGGAGGACTCATCCCAGGCATGTCCTGCAGCCAACCCAGAGCAAGCAGAGCTGCTGCCTGCAGGGACACACAGGTGACAGAGAACTGGGGAGCTGCAGCCAGCCATGCCCAGCACAGAAGCCCAGGAAGAACATGATTACACGTACAATTAATTCAATGTACAATTACAGCTACAAAGCAGCACAGACACAGCAGTGGTGCAGAAGTCAGCGGTGCAGTTGCAGCGGTGGCAGAAGTCAGGAGCCTTGGGGGACAAAAGCAGCAGAGATTTGAGAGCACACGCTGCAGGGCACAGCAGAGCAGGGAAAGGCAGAGCCCTGTGGCCAGGAGGATAAAGCAGGCCAGATGATCAAGAGGGAAGGCCCAGCTCAGATGCAGAGAAATGACTCGAGGCAAAGGCAAAAGGGCTCTCCCAGACTTTCACTATTACCAGTTGGGGACAACACATAATCCCTATCTGTCACACTTAAATCAGCATTAGTGCCGGGTGGAAAAGAGATCACAGCAACCACAGAGCTGAATTAAAGGGTTCAGCTCTGAATCTCCCAGGTTTAATTTCCCACTGCTCTTCCTAACCCTTGGCTGGCTTCTCTTCACGTTCAGCCCCTGCTGTCCTGCTCTTCCCAGCTCCCCAGATCTCCACCAACAGCTCCCTTGGACAGGAAGAACCAGGAGAGCAGATGTGTTGATGAATCCTGCGACTGGACTAATCACAACCAGTCCCTTGGCACAGAAAAAAGAAGCTGCTCCATAGCACATGCAGTCATGAAACAAGATCTTGTTTGTCACTCTAGACCAAGGAGGTGTAGCAGGCACATTAAGCATTAATCCAAAACTCTTCTGTCATCTTCAACTCAAACATCAGCTTTGTCAAGTGTTATCTGAACCCTTATTTTAGAAGTGTGGAGTCAGCTTTGGTTTTTTAATTTTTTTAGTCAAAACTCCACCTTCTGCCTGTAATGTTACTGTGAATAAACAATGTTACTTTAGGTTTTTATTTACCATATGCAATTGCACATGTTTTAAAGATAAAATAGAATTACTACAGTGTTTTAAAAGTCCACATCCAGTTTAATATGAGACTAGTTTATTCCTCTTTAGTACTTGTAAGAGTCATTAGACATCTTTCAACTCCCACTAATTACTTTGTTTTTGGCAGACATTAGTGTTTCCTCCTCCTGCTTTTTTGAATAAATTTGAAATTAACAAGTCAATAAACTGACATATTTACAGTAAAAATAACTTGGCTCCCCTGTCTTTTTCCTCCCACTTCTCATATCTCTTAGCAGATGAAAAGGTCATCATTCACCTACAGGCTTTACACACACTCATGGGGACTTGGGCACTTTCCCTTTGCATCAACCTCATCTCAAGTTGAAGACCTGATATTACAGAAGCTGTTCCTGTCGTCTTAAGTTTTGATTAATTACTTTAAATAGTTTAGAAACTGGAGCAAGTGCTTCTTTTGAGAAAAAGATATCTGAGAGAGAAAACATGAGTTGCTTCAGTGAACTCCAATTGCTGTGTGAAGTACACAGTCATTAAATGCTCCAGGAGCTGCTTTAATTTAAACGTAGGGGGAAAAAAAGCATTGGAAAAGGGCAGTTTTGGTGTACCAATTAAAAAATGATGTCTTAAATCTTCAGACCTTTCTTTCCAACTTACATAACTGAGATGTATGGGGAAAACTAGGGCAGCAAACAGCACCTCAGCCATGGAGACAGTCCCCAAACCCTGGCACTTGGCTGCTGTGCCAGGGAAGGAGGCAATCTCCAGTGGCTGAGTGATGCTGAGCAGTTCCGACAGGCTGTCTTTGGCACGGTACCCACGCTCTTAACACTACCCTGACATGCCAAGGGCAGTTACAAAAATCACACTGAAAAGTAGATGCCTAAGTCCTCCAGCTCACTCCAAACTTCCACAGGAGAACCAAGGCTGGAATGGAATTGCTGCTCAAAACAGTACCAGATGCAAAAATGCAACTGGTGAGCAGCGCTTGGGCATTTTGTCTTCCCGCAAAGGGAATTAAAGCCTTTGCTTTCTGTGGTATCTGAGCAGAATTCTCAGAACCGAGAAAGCAAAACAAGTGTGCTGTGCAGAACTGTGTTGTGCAGAAAGGTTAAAAAGGAAATGAGAGTTCTCTTTTCTGAGATGAGGAAATCCCCCCAAATCTACTGCGCACACAGAAACATGCATGGCAAAAACAGAGGGAAAGAGAAAAGCCTGGGAAACTGCAGCTCTGCCACAGTCTGGGGAAATCACTGCCGGCTAACAAGTGCTTGGTTTGTACATCTGACATCCCCCTGCACATATGGCACAGCTTCAGTTTTGGTTGGGACAGAACAGATCTTTCTAGAAGCAGCAGATTGTCCATTAGGCCCATCAAGCCATCACGGGCTTGGAACTGTCAGACTCACACAGCAGAGCAGGAACAGAGAGCATTATTAAGCAATTATTTCTTTAGCTGTAATGATTAAAGACTTCAGGGCTGAAGTACATAAAGTACATAAATTAGTGCAAAGACAGCCAACCTATAAATTGGAAGCTAGTTGGTTAAAACTAAATATAACCACATTGTTTTAACTTTCTTCTTCAAGACAGTAAATTACTTGTCATTATTGATTCTTCCTGAAAGAAGAGTCTCGAGGTCTGCAAAAACATTTCTCAAGAATTATCATAATATTTAAACACTGAACTAAACCAAAAATCCTTTACAACACACGAGGTCAAATCTCATTAACCCGAAAGCCGTACACACATTTAACTCATTAGCTTGTGTGAATAAGAAATTTCCTCTTTTCCCATCTCACAGCTACAGCTGCTCTGCAATGACTCCAAAAGCCCAAAAAGGCCATGGATAACTCACACAGCTTTTATCCCATTAGCCACGGTCTGCAGTTCTCATAATCATTGGCTTTGAAGTGTATTAAACAAACCAGAACGCGACCTTAGAGCTGGCATTTTAATCACACCGCATAAGAACAATTCTTTATCACAGATACTTCATTAAGGCCACCAAACGAGATGCTATTGAGAACTACCCAAGCCACAAGAAGGCAAGGAACTATTCTCATTACTTTATAGCTACAGACCTTCTCCAGCATAACCTTTCTAGTGACTGCACTAAGGTATTTACACCAGAAATGAACACATTCTGAATGGGATCGATGCATCCGTACACCCCTGTCATTTTGTACTGATTTAAATGCCAAGTACAGAGGGAAAATAAGCACCAAAAACTTCACTATGGGATTAATTTTTTTGTCTTGAAGTGGCTACAGCTTTACGTTCAGGACTATTTCACAAAGAAGTTTACAGAATATGTGTCCTTCTGTCAATTCAATAATTCAAGACTTAGAAAGTATTTCCTTTCCTCCTGCAGGAATACATGGTATGTTGCTTCCTCCACCTCTAAGTTCTGCTAATGTTTTGTCATCCAGTTCACAATACCATGCTGGGAAGACATAAATTAGACCCAAAAATTTTTAAGGGATTTCCAAATGTAACTACTCTGTTTTTTTATACATACAAAGTATGTATATATTCATAAAGACACATTTATCACTAATTACAGCTGACTATACTGACATCTTTCCCTACCATCTGCCCATTATACTGTATCAGAAATATGCAAGAGTATATAAAATAGAGAAAACCAAATATTCACTTTGGAAACCATGCTTACACACCAATTCTTAACGTTATTTTGAACACACAGCTTAATTCAGATAAGCCTGAAGACTCAGTATAGGACAGATGTACCCTACATTAATTCAGCCAGTGCTTTACACAGACAGAATAATGTATTGCCCACACAGAACACAAATTGCTAGAAATTATTTTAAAAGGTATTCAGGCATGCCAACTATGTGTCTTCACTGATGATGAGCAGCCCAAAAAACAAATTTGAAATGTTGAGAAGTAAAACATTAATTGCAAAAGTCTTTAAAGAGTGGGGAGTAGTCAGATCTTGCTGTGAAGAATTCTACCGGCACTAACCCATTTTCATTGCTACGCGTTGTGATGTACAAGGTTATAAACTGAATTAAGCTACACATAAATACAACATTTACATCAACAGAATAAATTTCAAGAGAGTTATTACAACAATAGTCTTCCTAGAACTGTTCAGCCCTGAATATGAAAGATGACTGACGCATCCATGAATAACTTTCATCTACATGTGAGCAAATCGCTGACAATGGCAGATGAAGAGACAAAACAAATTTAAAAGTCCCAACTCAAATTGGACTAGAGGATGTGAAAATACAGGATAGACAGTCTCATGAGGTCAAATTTTGGAACTCGTGACTGCCTTTAACAGGAAACTTTACGCTGCCACAAGCCTTCACACTGTATTACATCTTAGGCTGCCCTGTGTAATTCTGTAGACAACCCACACCTTAAAAAAAAACCCATCAACCATTCCTACTCCCTTCCTTCCCTTGGCAATTATTCCTCATCACACTCAACCAAGCCAGAGTAATTCTAAATAATACAATGGATGTAAAATAACTAAGTGTGAATTTGGTCCAACCCCAAAAACTCCAACCAAGACCTAACAGAATCTAGAAAAGTATCACAAAACTGATGGAAGAGGTGACTATCTTAAGTTTTAGCAGCTCTACCACTGCAGCTTTGTAGCTTTATTTAAAACATACTAATTTCACTGAAAGGATAAAATAGCATTAAACAGACATTTGGCTCAATCTATGCTACAACATTTTAGTAAACACCTCTCTCCTACACAGAAGGGCATCATTTTCCATTAGACGAAATCACCAGATCACATCAAAAATGAGGGGGAAATTGAAGAATCTGAGCTCAAAGGTGATTAACAGCACAAAACTCATACACATTACGCAGGTTTCAAGCCGCCCTTTAATACCAAGATGCATACTTGATATGTGACAGATCATCCATCGATCTGATTAAAACAAACCAAGGCGGCGTGGGAAGGAGAAAATTCACACCTGTAATAACGTGTAACAATCCAGGTGCCTTTTTTCCTATTTTTCTCCCACCCAGTGCCCTTGCTCAGCCCTAAGGAGGGGATGTGGGTGGGTAACACACACGGACACCCGGCACACCGTCCCTCTGTTCCCACAGGCATCCAGCTCTTCCCACCTTGCCATCAGCACTGCAAGAAGTTACAGCCAGTGCCTGACAAGTTTAATGCTTTAGCTGTTCATTCCCACGTTCACATCGGGGAATTCGTGTGCCTTAACATTAGGTAATAGCGATCAGCATTTTTAAAAAGCGAGCGTTAACAGCGACGCATCAGAAATGCAAATTCGAACCTAGAAATGAGTTGACGCTTTAATATTAATGTTAAATTTTAATCACCGAGCTCTTCCTACAACGTAATCCGAAACTTCAAACCTCAAAGCTTACTAGGAGCAGAATAACCCTGACAAATAATGCACAAGTTTAGTTCTTTCAATGGCCAGCACTCGGGGCGCACAGGCGGGCTGCGGCGCGCTCAGCGAGCGCCAGGACGGGGCTGCCACAGGCGGGAGAAGCCCCTCGCAGGCGGGCTCTGGAAGCCCAGCTGCGGGCTGGGAACGGCCGGAACGGCCGCAGGGACCCGCGGGACACCGCGGGCGGGTTCTGGGGCACGGCACCGCGACACTTTCCTCACCGGGGCACAACTCCGCCGGAGCGCTCCCGCCGGGGCGCGGGCTGCGGGCGCCTCGGCTGCGCGGGGCCGGAGAGAGAGCGCGTCCCTTCCCTGGCCGCCCGCCGGAGCCGAGAGAGCTCCTGGGGGGCTCCCGAGCTCNNCGGAGAAGCAGCTCTGATCCCGAACGCCTCCTCTCCCGCCGCAGCGGGCGCAGCCCGTCCCTCCCTCCTTCAGGCGCCGAGGGAACGCCGGCGACCCCCGCACGGGCAGCGGCTCCTCCGCACCGCCGCTACTCCGGCACGGAGCTTCGCTCGGTGTAAGAAATAAACCGGAGCCGCCCGGTTTATTCGGTCACACAGCCCCGCGAAGGGACGGGCGCACTCA
>VXAX01007522.1:215541-351384 GCA_013399835.1 Leptocoma aspasia | reverse complement strand
TCCCCCGGGGCACTGCCCCCGCCCCGGCCCGCCCCGCCGAGCGCTCCCGCCCCCGCTCCGCTCGGCATTGTGGGGCTTGTGGTCGCGGAAAGCGGACTACGAGCCCCAGGGCCCCGTGCGCGGTTCCGGACAACGCCTGGTGTGTGGTAACACCGCGGATCTTCCTCCTCCTCCTCCTCCTCCTCCTCCTCCTGCTCCTCGCGGGCGCTTCCGGCGCGGCGGCGGCGGCGGCGAAGCCCCTCGGGAGCAGCGGGGGCTCGGCGGGCCGGGGCAGGTGAGGTGCCGAGCCCTGCCCTGCCCGGCTCTCCGCGGGCTGGACGCGGGGCCCGCCGCGCCCTCCGGGGCTGCGAGAGGGGCGGCCGGGCTGAGGAAGCGGCCCAGGGCGGCCTCGGCGAGCGGGGAAGGTGCGCGGGGTGTCCCTTCCCCTCCCGACCTCTTTCCTCCGGCCCTGAGGCAGCGCCGAGGGCTTGTCCTTCTCCCCGCCCTTCCCGCGGCCGCGGGGGTTGGGGCCTGGCCCCGCTCCGGGGTTCCCGGCCTGGTGCTGGTTCGCTCGGGCCGGGCCCGGCGGGCGCAGGCCCGGATGTGTTTTATTTTTGTGTGAATTATTTTTAGCTCGTCCTCTCGGAGCGGAGCGCTGTCAGGTGGCTGCGGCGGGCAGGGAGAAAGGGCGCCTCGGCTCCTTCCCCCTTCCTGCGCCAGGGGAGGTGTAGGTTGGACATTAGGGAGGAATTATTCACAGAAGGGGTGGTTAGACATCGGAATGGGCTGCCCTGGGAGGTGGTGGAGTCACCGTTCCCGGAGGTGTTTAAGGAGAGGCTGGACGTGGCATTCGGTGCCATGGTCTGGTTGGCAAGGTGGTGTTTGTTCAAAGGTTGGACTCGGTGGTCTTGGAGGTGTTTTTCAGCCTTTTGATTCTGTGATTCCTTCTCCGCAGGGTCCCCCGGCTGTGCCCCCCTGAGGGACCGAGCAGCCAGGGGAGGTGTTCAGGGCTGGGGTGTCCCATTAAGTTGCTCACTGAACTGGTGAGTTGGGTTGGTGCTTTTCCTGTAGCTCACACATCCTGGGTGGCTGAAAGCTTGTGCTGTTCCTGTTATCAAAGGAACTAATTCTCCTCTGGTATTTGTTCACACGTTGGAATGTATTTTTGTCCCTTTGGAGCTGTGTCATACCTGTTCGTGGCTGATAAATAATGGCTTCACTTTCACATTCCCAAAGAGGGGAAAAAGAAAGAGAAAGAGGGATGTGTCGTTGTGGTTATATGTTCCAGCATTCACGACCTGTTTCAGTTATGCTGTATAACAGTTTTGGTGTTGCTGACTGGTGGAACTGGAGCACAGGCTGTAGGGTCTGATGTGAGACACAGACTGGGTGTATTAGCACAGATTAAATCACTTCCATTTTGATGTCCAGCAAAAGAACACAGAATAAAAGCCTGACTTCAGGCTAGGCTTGTTTTTTGTTTTTTAAGTTGATATGATTCTAAAAATAGACATCTTGGATTTATCACAGGTCTGTGTCATTTCTGGATTAGTCATAGAACTGCTCTTACAGTAGTCAAATGTATAAGCAGTTCTGCTTTGCCAGAGTGAATTTCATTGCAGGTGACTGTTACACATGTGTGGAGATGTTTGAAAACTCTTTCTGTTGTAGTCAGAGGCATTTGAAGACACTTTCAAAACTTCAATGCTGTTTGCTGGTGACATTCCTTTTATTAATCCTGCAGTGAAACTATCTGGTGTAAGAATCAGTAGGATATGGAATCACTTCAGTAGGCTGCCTTTTAAGTCTCCTGTTATTGTTGCTGATTTTAAAATACATATTGTTATCCTAATACTTGATCTCTATGCTAATCCCAGTGAATCCACCCATACTCAGTTTTAAAAAGAAGGAAAGTAATTCTCTATCTGAAACACAAAGCTTTGAAGCTTTGTATCAAATAATCTAAGTTATACAATGGGAAATAATTGCAGTTGATAATTAAAATACAGTGGCAGGTAAAGTAACATCTGACCATTAATGACAGAAACAGAGTTACCAAGACAGGTGTGGGGTGTGTATATAGTTAAAAGAGCATATTCTGCATTTTTTTTTTACTTCCATAAACTTTACAACAGCAGTAGTAAACTACCTACACTCCTTCCTCCCATGCACGTTGGTCTTCATTTTGATTCAAGCTCTGCCTCTGAATTCAGGTGGAATTTATCCTGTTATTTCCTTTCCCCCACTATTCCCCTTTCCCCCAAGTGGACATTCAAGTCCACTTCCTGGACTTGAATGAATTTTTGTGGTAAGTCAGGGATCTCAGATCAGGTTAAAGGTGCAACCTCTTCTTGAATCCTCACTGCAGAAATTGGAGCAGAACCTCTTGGCAGTAAGGAAGGTAGTCTTTTCTAGCAGGAATGGTGCTGTGATTTTTGCTAGAAGCCAACCACTGAAATAATAATATTTGTAATCACTGCCTTGGGCCTTGTTCCTCTGTAGTACTTTCCTAAAAAAGAATATTAATGTCTAAGCACTTACCAGATCTAGGGTAGATGGAGCCTGGAGAAGGAAACAGAACATCAGTGCAGAGGTAGATCTGCTGATGGCAGAGCTGAAACCCTGCCAATTGACACCAAATGTTTCTGTTGGTTTAAAACTTGAAAAGTTGAAATCATGAGAGTCTGCTCTCTTTGCTTTAAGCGCTGCTTCAGAAGATTGTGTTACACAAACACCTTTCTTTGATGGAAACCTCACTCATCTTCAGGCTGGCCTAGGAGCAGGTGTGGATTTGGGGAATCCCTGCCTGCTGCAGTTACGGGGTGATGGTTCTGTTCTTATTAAGCAGCCCTGCAGTTCTGCTTGATTCAAGTGCATGACCCTAAGTCTGTCACTAAATGACACGCCTTAGAGAAAGGAAATTGTCACCTTAGACACTGACAATGGTGGTTGTACATTCAGAAAGTGTGGTGGTTTGTGCTCTTCACCCTTTTTGGCAGGGGTTGGGTTTTTGGGGTTTTTCTTCTGCTAAAGTTCAGTTGAATGATTTAAAATGTCATTGGGTGGCTATGGGGGAATAGGTCTGTCAAAGAACCTTTCCAAATCTATTTCTCATCTAAAATATACCAGCTCACTCTGTGTTTGCTGACTGGCTGGGATCATATTTTAGTGCTGAGGCTTAAAGGTTAGAAGGGAGATTTATCCTGACAGTGGAAGCACGTATTCCATGGTAGTGCATGTCTTGGAATACAGCCTGATGTGTTTGATGGCTCAGGACTGAGCAGTCAGGGTTGTATTAACTGCTATTTCAGCACAGTTGACAAATGTAGATTCTCTGTAAATTCCTTGTGTCATTCTGTACGTTCTGTCCCAGGACTCTGATTGCACAGCCATGGATTTGGGTCTGTGGGGTCACTGGGACAAGAAGGAGGATCAGGCTGACACCCAGTTCAGTATTTGGCAGTGTCCTGCTGTCTTCTCCTGTCTGCCCCCTCAGACCAATTAAGGACTTTGCCAGCAGGGTAACACCTTGTATACATCTTACAGTTTGTCCAGGATGTTCTCAACTCTCCCACTCCACCGTGCTGTCCTAATAAACCACCTGCTCATGGAATCTGAGTCCGCCTTTTCTGAGAATGTAGGGAATCCAGCTGAAACTAGGGTAAACTCCTCTCAAAGAAAAGGCTCTTTGGAGATTGGAGGAACTGAAGTTAAGCTGTTACAAGACACTGTCATGAAGTCTGGCAGCTGTGCAGAGCTGCTTTTGATCTCATCCTAAAAGAAAAGCTGAAAGCTCCTCCTTGCTGCCTGATAATGTGCATTAAACTTGGGCTTGAGTCAGGCCATTTTGAAGGTTATGGACTTGCTGATAATTGATCTAAATAGAACAGAAACTTCAGTTTTCATGAGGATTTGGTCCCTAATGAGGATTGAGACCTTTTCAAGGATATTTGGATGTGGTTTAGTGCAGCTATGACAAACTGACTTTCGGTAGCACAGTGAACATGGAGTTTTTGTGAAGATAATTATTCTTTCTATTTAACACTAGCAAAGACTGAAGGGAATAAGTTACAGCCAAAAGATTGAAGTTGATTCCTAACTGTAAAGATAATAGTTTGAGAATTTTAGCAGTCAGGTACTTCATGACACTGTGATGCTTCCTATTGGATCTTCTGGAAAACAGGAAGATTTCTGAAACAATGAACAAGCAGTGTGATAAATTGAATATATTTCTTTTCATAGCTTGGCAAGAAAAGCATTGGATGTTCTTAAATATTGCTTGTGTGCCTGTACATATAAACCCACTTCTTCAGTTGCAAAATTGGTATTCTTTGTGTTGATACAAATCCAAGTGCTGTATTTTTTTTTTAAGAGTGTCAGTGTCTGGAAAAGGGGTAATAGATAATGTATAATTGTTTTTATATGAGGGTTTTAACCGTACCATGGATTAGTAACAATAGCTTATGGTTCTTCAGGAGAAAATGAGTTCTTCATGGTAGCTCACAGTGTAATAGGTTTTCATCATCATAAAAATCCATCATTTCACTTAGTATTTCCTTTTGTGTGTGTGTGGATACTGCTAACCCATAAAAACAAAGTAATTATATCTAATGGCAATTTTGTCCTTTTTTGCCCTTCTTCCTGTGATAAAAATCTTTTGGGTAGAACAATGTTCAGTGACCTGATTTAACTATTTAAAAAACTTACTCTGAGAATACAGATAAGAATTTGCTCTAAATGAATCTGTGAATGCAGGTGCTGCTTGTCAGATGTGTGAGTGGATATTTACTGAACTTCCAGAGAGGGGGAATTAAACAGCAAAATAAACAGATCTCCATCCAGCAGGGAACACACATGGATAATAAATGGGACAGCTTGTACCTGCAGTTGGGAGTGCAAACTTGTTCAGACAAGTTCCCTCCCCCCATGTGAGCAGACCTTGCATGAATTTATGTAACTGAAACAAGTTCTTGGGAAAACACTCAACTTTTTGAGGAATGATGAATATTCACTTGTATTCTTCCATGTTCTTGTCAGCTGTAAAATACCAGGGGTGGCTGATAAAGTTGTGAGACCCCTGATTATTGCAGTTCATCCCTGTGGATGGATTTCATCCTTTCTGAAGTCTCAGGAATCCTTTCCTGGGGCTGGAGGAATCAGCTCATCTGTGGCACTTGGAGGCTGGAACAGCAAGAGGAACAAAGAGAGGTTTTGCAATAAGCAGTCCATGTTAGAAGACTTGTATAAAGTTTTTACTGTAATCATGTTGAATTTTTCTTCAACTGTTCACAAGCTCAGATGGGATATGCACAATATTTGTAGTAATCCAGTTTCTTCTCTGTGCTGAGTGTAATCAGTAACAAATTTCACTTGTATAATTATGGCTAAACAATTCTATATCTGCTCTGGACAAAAAATACCTGTTCTTCTATTTAAACAGCCTGAAGGTCTTTAGCCAGTGCAGAGCACAATGAGGAATATGGCTTGAGGAAATGTCTTGGCATGTGCTTAACCTGTTCATACTCTCAGGAAGTGATATTGATTGTTGGAGTAGTTTCTGCTGTTTCTTACCATTTCACTCTTTTCACTTCTTACTAAAATGTCAGTAAATTACACAGACGTGCAAATGCCTGCTGTCTGGAGCTTGCTAGGAGGAAAGAATCCCTCCTCTAGTGCATTATATACTCCAAGCAAATCTAAAACTTAAAACTCTTAATATCTTTCTTTTTATCTTTATTTCTGACTTGGACTTCAGGTCTTTAAACTCAATTATGTCATATAAAATATTTTAAAAGAATCTGATGAATAGAAAATATAGCAGGCTGGAACAAGGGGTTTTTATCAACTGTAAGGTGACCTTTTTTCTTTTCCACATAATTTCTGTGTCTGAGCAGTGATCCTTCCATTTTGGATACGATGAGCTGGGCTGGGTGGAGAACTTCCAAAACAGAGGTTCAGTTACTGGAACAATAATTTTCCATTGAGTTAACATAGCTGGTGGCACACCCTGAGTGGAAACTTTTCTTCAGCTTATATAAAACCAAAAATGTAGTGTTCACATTCAGATGGGTGGAAAGTGGGCACTGATCTCCAGCAGAATCACAGCTTGATGCATGTGCAAAAATATGGATTATTTATAGGTAGTTTTAATAGTCACAATGCATCTGGATGAGGTTTGGGGCTGCAGCATTTTCCAAGCTTTTTCTGGATGGGAGTTGTCAGGAACCTTATGCTGCTGCCTATGAGTGGTGGCAAGATTTTTGTAAATATCACATAAAATCCCTGCTTTCAGGAGAATTGATTCCATAAGAACTTGAAGGGAAAAACACTTGTGGTAGCACCTTTTCTTTAAATATTCACTTAATAGATTTCAGTTAGGGTTTTGAAGTTACACCAAGTGGTCATTCCGTGTTTACTTGACACATGTAATAGGAAATCCCTGGTTTCTAGGCAGTAGAACTCACATTGATCTGTGCCTTGTCATTTTTAGAACCTGTCCCTCACGAACATTTGTAACTGTGTGTTTGTTTTCTCTTTTCTCACACACCCTAAGGACAATAGATTATCCAAGTTCTTCAAGTATTCTTGCACAACGAGGAGAAAGAAGAGACATTTCAGTGAATGAGGAGTTCTTTGCTTCTATAGTGTTTCCCTTGAGAAGTGGCTCTTTGAATGAGGATGACAATGGAAGAGATGAAGAATGAAGCAGAGACCACTTCTATGGTTTCCATGCCTCTCTATGCTGTGATGTACCCTGTCTTTAATGAGGTGAGCTCCAGTTTACCTTGGAATGCAATAATCCCCTTTATTTTGGGAAATGAGGCCACAGTCACATGTTGTTCATCTTCTGGAAGCTTTGTCCAACACGTCCTCTCTCTCTGCATTGTTTCACCCTTCTTGCCATGAATAGCTTCATGCTCATCAAAGGTTGCTGGTTGTCTTGCTCCTGAGCTTTTCTCTTTACCTTTAACAGAGGATTTTCACAAAAAGGCCTGCTCTGGTGTTCTCTGACAGGAAATAGCACACAGTCAAACCTGTGAACAGCTTGATGCTTCTTAATTTTACTGCTAGTGGTTGTAATTTAATAGGATATTTGTTTTTCTCTGAGATTGCCATGATGTTCTCAAAATCTTCTGTTGGACTTCGGCTGCAAAATACATCCAGTGATTTCTGTTCATTTGTGGGGGGAACTCTTTTCCTTTGGGATTAACTTTATGGTATCTCTGGAGCGAGACCAGCAATTTAAGAGCTTCTGTCAATCTCCTTTCCATTCACTTTATGGGGCAAGGTGTGATTACTTGACTTGTTTTGTTCTGATAACAACAGAATGCTAATAATTAATTCTAAACTTTTATTGCAGCTAGAAAGAGTAAATCTGTCTGCAGCTCAGACACTGAGAGCAGCTTTTATTAAGGTGAGAAGTAACTTGCATTGAAAAATGGTTGTTTCAAAAGTAAGCTCTGTATGAGGAAGCTAAAAGGTCAGCTCTCTTGTTTCCTTGTCTTTTTATCTAAGGCTTCATCCTTGATCCAGTAGTCTAAAAATAAAGTGGACAATTGCATGAACTGGAAGTTTGAGATGTCTGCAGATGTCATGAGTAGAAATCTGAATGAGCAGTTTTAAACAGCCTCTTGTCTTGTCCATATAGAACAAAAGCTTAAATGAGGGAGCAGTCAGTGGATAAATATTAAACTTAGTCTAAAACCCACAAGATTTGTAAAATAGACATGTAGCAGGATTTGAAATTGGTTTACAGAGTGAGTGGTAATGGGATTTTTTTGTGGATGAAGTTCAGTGTTTGTGTAGAAATCCAGCAGTAAATGGAAAAAAAGATTCTTCTGACTTTTCCATTGTATTCCTAAAGAGTGAAAATACAGATATTCCTTTACACTGCCTTATTGAAGTGGTGATCTTTAGAAAAATTGAAACAATATAATGGCAGGCATGACACTTGAAATATTGAAACAAAATAATGGCAGGCATGACATATCTGAGCTGTGCAACTCTGGAATACTTCCCTGTTCCTGCACTTAAATCTAAGTGTACCTTGATGGTCTGAAGTCTCAAATTGAGCTCCTGCAAGTGTGGGTTGGTTTTGTGTGTTTTCACAATTGGTGAGAAGGAGCTAAGCTGGATGCAAATAAAGCTAAACTGACATGTTGGTAAAAATGGTAGTGCCAGCTAAAAAACCCAGCCAGGCTCATTTTTCTTCCACACAGAGCAGTTTTTTGGTAGCAGCACAGGTGATGTGAACAGATCCAGTGTTAATCCAGCTCTGTACTTAGATATGTCATCAATCAAAAGCTGGGTTTTTCCTGAAAGAGCAATTCCCAGATGATGTCTGAGCATATGATGTGATTCACGAGAGGCACATTTATAAATGCCATGGGGAAGATGGGGGAGTAGCACCTGTGTTGGAGTGAATTAAATTTCAGGGGATACAATATCTTTGTCTCAAAGCTTGGTGTTTATGAAAATATAACAGGGTAGAGACATTTATTAAAACCTTTCTTACTCAAATTAAAATGAGTGCAAGGGCTTATTGGGAAAGTTACTTATACAAAATCAGTGATGTAGTCCAAGAAAAATGAATTTTGTAGTGGTGAAATGTTTTTAATGTAATCTACTGGTCTAAAGCCATTAGATATTCCAAGTTCCTAGCAAACTCCTGCAGTAACTGAAGCAATTTACATGAAAATCTTTGTGCTTGCAATGTCCAGGTGTTGCCTATTTAAGGATATAAAATTTCTCTGCTATACAGGCTGAAAAAGAAAATCCAGGTCTTACACAGGACATCATCATGAAAATTCTGGAGAAAAAAAGTGTGGATGTGAATTTCACAGAGTCTCTTCTGCGTATGGCAGCTGATGATGTAGAAGGTAATAAAGCCATGTTGGATAACTGTATTTTTAATTACACTGTTAACTAGGAACATGCAATTCTCTATTTCTTTTTTTTTCAGACAAGATTATTTGTTTCTTAGTAGAATTTTTTCAGCATGGTAGAAAATTTGTATTTACGAATACCACTATTGGAGAAATTAAATCTCCCTGAAAACCATACTTGACTAACAGGAGAAGGAAAGAAAGAAAATGAATGTTTAGAACTATGTTTTTATGGGTGCATAGTTCACCTTTTGCAATGCTAACAACCAGGAAAAGGCAAATATGGAGTATAACATCCTCTTTTTTATTTTCCCTGCTTCAAATTAAAAGCAGCAGTTACACTGTCACAGAAGGAGAATATACTGCAGGCTTTAAGTTATTTTAATACTGAATTTGATGACTTTAATGTCTCAAATAAAGTAAGATGGGCTCTTTTTCCACCATGCAGTAATAAAGGTGATGGTTGCACTGTCCCGAGTCACACAGGGGTTATTCACTGCAGTTCTCTGCTCTGGCTGTTCCTGTGCTGTTCACCTTCAAATTCACCCTGGCCATCCTGGGGCATTTTGTGTCGTGTTTTCAGCTGTCACTACAGACCTGAGGACAAACTAATGGTGGTTCTGAATATGTTCTTCTTGCCAGAGTATATGATTGAAAGACCTGAACCTGAATTCCAAGATCTTAATGAGAAGGCACGAGCACTTAAACAGATCCTTAGTAAGATTCCAGATGAGATCAATGACAGAGTGAGGTTTCTTCAGACAATCAAGTAAGTAGAACATGATGGATTTTGCTGCAGATGGAGAGGTCAAACTTCTTCTATTCAGGCCTGAATGTTGAAATTCTGTAGATGTAGCAGCATTGTTCCCATTGCCAGAGAGCCTGATCCCACTGAGGAATGATGAGGATGTTATTGAGCAAACTTGCAGGTTCCAAGGCTGAGTTCCCAGGACGCTGCTGTGGATTTTTTAATTGAGAAAAGTAATTTACCTGTGTGACCAATGCTCTGTGCATTTGCTCTCCTACATCCCATCTGACACTTGCTCTGCAGAGACTGCCCTGAGAAACACCTGACTGCCAGAAAGGGATTACATTCCAGCATCTCATGGCATCTCCTAAGGATATTGAAATTCTCTTTTTCTTGCCCAACAGGGACATTGCAAGTGCAATAAAGGAGCTTCTTGACACAGTAAATAATGTCTTCAAGAAATACCAGTACCAGAACCGGCGGGTACGTGCACCAGCTCTTCATCCACTGTTTCTAATAGCAAAAGAGGAGGCATCCTTTGGGTCAGAGGATGAACAGGAGAGCTTAGCTGCTCAATGACACCATGCTTTAAGAACAAAATGCTTGTATGATAGGTCTCAGGGGTTTTAGAGAAAAAATTATTTCTCTTTGTTTCTTCTAAAGAAAAAAAAACCAAAAATTTTTATTCCCGATGTAACGTTATCAGAAAACATAATTTTCTGATCAGTTTAACCTCAAGGTTCTCACTGTACCCAGAAATATGTGAACTAAGACTCTGCTCCTGGTGTTTTTGTTTTTGTAGGCACTTGAGCACCAAAAGAAAGAGTTTGTAAAATACTCCAAAAGTTTCAGTGATACTCTGAAAACCTATTTTAAAGATGGAAAGTAAGTATGCTCTTGTCCTGTTGGTTTTGTCCTGTTGATTTAACAATTTACATAACGACTAACAGGAAAATAGGACAAGCTTTGGGGTGTAAGCTGCTTTTTTTAGGAGTTGCCTAATTATTTCCTTACCTATGTCCTCTCATTACCATGGCTGCTTTAAAATGCTGTTTCTTTTGTATTGCCTTTGAGGAAAGGGAAATTTGTTAAATACACCACCATGTAACACCCATGTGCAGTATTAGTTTTGAATTTGAATATGAGAAGTTAAATTTCCTGGCCCTGTGTGGGTTTTTTCAGTGCATATACAAGGACAAAGAAATTATGGATTTTTTTATTGAGAAAAGTAATTTACCTATATGAAGTATCATTTGCAAATATGAAACATCTGTGCAGGGTTCTTTTTGATTTACATTTTTATTGGCCTTTCTTTACAGACCCTCACAGTGCTCTGCAGTATCTGGAATGATTCAGCTGAATCGTTTTCTAGCTGAACATTTTAGCCTTCAAACTGAGGCTTTTTCCAGGCCTTCACCTTGGGTTTTGAAGTCACTATTCCTGTATAATTCACTGTAGTGATTGTTTTGGAGGATGAGTGGATCCCCCTCAGAACACAGTGCCAAAGTGTTCTGTTTTAAAGGTGGAACCAACTTTGATGTCAGCTCTTGTTGAGCTGAGAGCACCCAGGAGATGGTGCATTACTAAAGCAGAGAGGAGTCTTGAGACCAGCTGGGAGTACAGTCCTGTACCATCAAAGCATTCTTGGTTTTCTCTCCTTTTCCTGAAGCTGGGCCTGAATTTGATACCAAAATGAGAAGTTTAGGCTTTGGTAGCTTTGATTCCTGGACAGAAGCACTGTGTGTTCCGGGCTTAAGCCCAGTGTTAACTACTTGCAGTAGTGTAAGAAATTCCATCATGTATTTCCTATCCTTGGGAAGTCAGGAGGAATTCCAGTCTGAGCTGCACAGTGAGTGAGATCCCTGCTCCCCCCAGCACTAAACAGCAGCCGTGCTCAGACCTCATTACTGAGCTGAAAAACTCCATGACCCCACACCTTTCTTTGCAAAAAAGTAACTAAAATAGTGTGTTGCTGTCACATGTGTGCAGGTTTAGTATTCCCTGAGGGAAGAGTTGCCAATTCTGGAATTGCTGGGGGGTGAAAAGCTCAGCTTTGGAAAGGTGTTTAACAATCACAGAGTCAGAAAATGGCTGTGACCTTAAAGATCATCTGGTTTCAAACCCCAGTCATCTGCTCCATGTTTTTCCCTTGGTTATCTGAATCCCAGAAGGAAAGGATTGAGATGTCAGTGATGATAGAGAGCCAAATTATTTTCAAATTCCTGCCAAATCAACACAGCCTTTCTGGGATTAGCTATGCAAATGAGGCTGGCTGGCTGCCAGCAGGGAGCTTCAGGTAGGTCAGCACAGGGTGGAACATCCCTGTGCTTCCAGTTCTCAAAGCCTGGATGCCAATAATGCTGGCTTTCTCCAATGCCACGTTTCTAGAAGTGTCTGAAGCAATATTCTTCTCTTTCCACAGGGCAATAAATGTGTTCATAAGTGCCAACCGACTAATTCATCAAACCAACTTGATACTCCAGACCTTCAAAACTGTGGCCTGAAAACTGTATATGTTGAGAGTTGTACTTTTCAATGGTGGATAGGGTACCTTTATATGTAAATTTTAAAGTTTTGACTGTATAAATTATCAGCCCCTCTCGAGGGGCCTAATGCAGGATTTTGAATGGGATTATTGCCATCTTACACCATATTTTTGTAAAACATTGTAGCTTAATCATAATCTCACAAGAAAGATTTTGCATCACTTTTTGCTATTATCATTCTTTTCAGAATTATAAGCCAAAAGAATTTACGCCTTAATGTGTCATTATGTAACATTCCTTACAAGAATTGTAAATATTTGGTGTTCTGTTTCTGACATTTTAACTTGAAAGCGGACAACTGCAAGATTATGTATTTAACAATATTGGTGGCAAATATTCAATAAATAGTTTACATCTGTTAGACTGTCTTTTTGTATGTGAACAAAAGTGCAGAACTCATCTTTCTAGAACTGCAGAACATTCATTCAATAGAAAAAGAAATTAAAATTATCTGGGTGCTTAAAGCTACCGGGAGTTCAGTGTAAAATGAGGGGTTTTCCTGAAAACTGAGATTTTGGCTGTTATCTAGACCAGAATATCAGAATAACTATATTAAAATGTCTTTGAGAAAGTAATAAATAAACCCAGAAGTGAGATGTGCTTTTGTTTTTGATAGAAACTAGATCTCACTTCTTTCTTAGTCTTCTGTTAGTGGTGAGTTAACAGGTTTTTTTACTCCTAGGCTATTCCAAGGTTTGGAGCACAGGTTTATTTGAAATATATGCAGCAAAGATTGAATTTAAAACTGTTCAGATCAGAGGGTTTGAATTTGTCCCCTTTGGGAGGGAGGAGGATAGGAGCTAGAACTCTTCCAGGTAGCACTAGTGATATCTATACTATGCATGCCATAAGGCAACTTTGTTTTTTCAGGGAATTGAAATCATGTGAGACCTCGACTGACAAACCTTGGCTGTGTAGGTGGTTAAGAGCTGCTGCTGGACAGGTGGAAATTTTCTCTTTGTGATTTCCTGGTGATGTTTCACAAGTTCTGACAAATCCCTTGGAAGTGCACCTCGAGCTGATTTGGAAATAGAATAAACCTCTGGAAGTTTGCAAAATCTGGCCATTACTAGGGAGTTTAGGGAAGAATGTGAAGCAGCTTCTGAAAGCTGCACAAGCTGTTGCAGGAGGAGCACTCCAGGCTGAAAGAGCACAATTGCTCCAGATCTATTCCTTGTTTGGCTCTGAAGGGTGAAGAAAAAGTCCCTCCAGGTTGTCTGGCACACTGGCCTGGTGCTGTACTGCTCATCTGGGGCAAGTGCCTTATCCCAGGTACAACAGCTGGGCCCTCGCATTTGCTGATCTGAAAGGATCAAAAAGGGGGGAAATGCAAACTGCAGCCTCCCAAATAGCACTGGATGTTCTGCTGTCTATTTGTGCATGGAATTGTTTCCTCGATGAGAGCACTGACTGTAGTGAAATAGAACAATGTGAAGGAGAGTATTGTGTAAAAATGATTCTTTGGGAATGTGTGTTGTGCAATTTTTGGTTACACATAGAGCTATAAGCAGGATGTGGTCCCTGAAGCTTGCTGGTCAGCCTGTTCTCTGTTCTGACAGTGGTGTCTCGTGTCCTGAGCAGGGTGAGCTTGGTAAAGGGATGCAGAATCCATTTATAGTTCAAACTTTCTGGTATTTCTTAAAGCTTGGCCTGCTGAGCTGTCATCTTTTGGCAAGTAGAAGAACAGCTATGTTAGAGCTGACGAAATTAGAGTGACATTTAATTTGCATCTTTGCAATCTGTAAGTAAAAGGTTGAGTTGTCTCCTTGTGGATGATGCTCACTTAAGTCATAGCTCCAAAGGGCTTCATGAAGATCCACAAGTCAGGGAGAAGGAAGGGAAAGGCCCCTGGAGTTTGTGATAGTTCATCTGTCTTGGAAAGAGTTCTTGGTACTGGAGAGGCTGCAGCAGTGGCTGTAGAGAGAGAGAAACACAAAAGATTGGGTTATGTTTTATGATTTGGACCTGATTCCCATAATATTCTGAGATTCCTCTATTTTATTGGATTGAGCAGGACAGTAATTAATGCTGGCAATCAATAGTTGAATGAGACCGTGTTTTTGTCTATGGGTGGTAAAAAATACATATAAAAAATTCCATTTATGACGTGTCCCAAACAAGCTGCTGTGTTGTGTCCTGCCAGTTGGTTCCTTGTCAGATCAGAGGCTATTTCATCAAGAAATGAACTGTTCCTGTTCATCAGTTCTTCCCAAAACCTTTGTGAGGTAAAAGGTACCAAATACAGGGCTAAGCTTCAGGTTGTCTGGCCAATGTGTTCTGTTTTATTTATAACCTCATTGTGATTTCTATATGTTACCCTTAAAAGTAATGGAAAATTATTCATTGTAATCAATGTCTGGTAATGGGAAAACTTGAAAACTGGTGTCTTCAGGTCACACTCTTCTGTTGTGTGCAGTGAATCCATATCTAGTGGTATTATAAACCTTTCTTTTCCACTGAATATGAGCTGGGACATATGTCTGTCAAATTTTATTGTGGTTTTGCACTTTATTATTCAAGTTACCTGAGTAGCTGAAAGATGAGTTTCTCTTAAGGATTTCTGATACAGCAGTTAGTGTTGCAAAATGCTCTTAGAAAATTTCTGCTGTGAATGTGGGTTATAACTGCTATGATAATGTTAACATACAGAAAACCAATCTAATAAACAAAATAAAACTTTGTATATTTGTTAATGAAGCAAAGAACCGTCTTAATCACTTGTTTTGATTTTCCTCAGCCTATAAAGAAGTGAAGAAGAGCTTAGGTTGGCTTGTGTTTGGCTGGAAGCTTTAATAGTGATGCACAGATTTGTGTCCAAGTCTGTGAGATGTGGCAGTGCCCAGCTCAGAGCAAGGTTTATCTTGAGCTGACGTGGTGAGTATGAAATCTCACAGTGTCCTGCTGTCAGACCTTCCTTGTCTCCAGCCAGCAGGAGCAGATAGTGTCAGTCTGGATTAAACATTATCTTTTCATATCATCTTATCTAGATCGCCACCAAAGCGCTCCTTCTTAATGTGCTTTTCAGATCTCACTCTGCCTGTGCAGGGCAGCCTTGTTTGTTCTGCAGGTGGTACCTCTTCATTTTACAGAGGCTCTGCCTCTCTCAGCTGGCTGGGGAAGAAAAGAAGCTTGTCAAGACAAACTTGCCACAAATCTAAGCTTTAGATTGCTACATTTATTTGATTTCCCCTTCAGCCTGGAGTACTGTGTGCAATGATAATAACTGGATTGGCCACTGCAGTGATTATCCCTTGCCCTTGGAGGAGGCCCTGGCAGTTCTCCCTGAGAATCTTGCTTTGCCATGCTCAGCCTGGCTCATCTTCCCTCAGGACTGCCCTCCTGGGGCAGCACTGCAGGCAGCTTGGGCTGGGAGCTGTGGGAACTCCCTCAGCTGGGCATCATCATCATCATCATCATCATCCTGGGCACAGGAGCACTGGGGCATTCTTCACTCCTTTGCTTTTCCTCATACACATCTGGCCTGATGCTGCTTTGGAAAGAGAACAGTAGGGAACCTAGCAGCAGCCTTAGTGCTAAAAAAGAGGACGGAAAAGATGCTCCTGGGTTATTTGGCTTCTCTTACAGAAGTTAAAAGGTACTGTAGAATGTTGGCCCTAAATCTGCCCAGTTCTATTTCAAAGCCAGCTCCTTTGTCCTCATTCCTTTTGTTAGGTGTCATTTTAGAACAGTCTGAAAGAATAAAAAAAAACCCCTTCAAATATTGAAGTTTAATATGCTGCATAAATTTAATTTATGATGACGAATTCACTAACCTTGGCCACAACCAACTGTTCTTTTTTTCCTCTTCTTCACTTAGTCCTGGGATGAATTTTGTACCACCACGGGCTTCACTTCTTACAGATGCACAATCCCAAGGGTTTGCTCCTCTAAACAGAGCAAGGTGTTGGGCAATGCTAAATTTGCTCCTTTGAGGCTGAGACAAAACAACTTTTTCCTCATGCTGTAACACAAGCTTGAATTTTGCTACAAAACTCCTTGGTGCTGTTGTCTCCAAGGCAGAGGAGGAGGGTTTGGCTCACCTGGAGGTGTCTGTGGAGGGGATGTCCCTTGGCTTCTCTGTCCCTCTCCTGCCCCACAGCCTGGCTTTGATACAGACCTTGATGTCTGAGACAATGCAGGATCTTCCCCCTAGGTTTGCTGGATTGCCTGAGCATTTTCTCCCTGACTTCTGATTTTGCACCTCCTTGCCTGATTTTGTCCTCCTTGCCCCATCCAGGCCTGGCTGCTGTGACAGAAGGGGCTGAGGCAGCACGTTGTCACACCAAGGACTCCTGCAGTGCAGGGGACAGCACCAGGACTGGCTCCTTGGTGATCACCTGGGATCTCTTCCCCAGCCTAGCATGGCATCCTCGCAATTAATTTACCAGATTTGGGCAAGTTCATGGCTTTAATGTTCCTTTAAGGGTCAGGAGTGGAGCTCAGCAGCACTTGAGGTGCAAGGCTGTGAATTTGGGCTGCCCTGTCCCACCTGGGCACTATCAGAGTCTGTGATTTGATGATAAAGGGTTTTATCTCTTCCCTCTCTCTGCCACCTTGCAGTGCTGCTTATCACCATGGAAAGCTCAGGAAGGCTTTCCCTGGCAGCACAGCAGCCACAGTTTGCAGTCCAGGAGTTGACCATGCCAGAGGACGTTGTGTTGTTGGGTAAAGATCACTTTGCTCCCACAGCTTCAGTGAAAAGTTTGGTTACACTCTGCTGTTGCTGCTCCTTTGGAATTTGTTTCTTGCTATTAAAGGTTTACAAATCAGGAGGATTCCTTTGTTGAGCAGTAACCAGAGGTGGCCGTGGGGGGAGGTGGAGTGGTTTTTGTGGGGGCTGTCAGTGACTCTTCAAGTGCTGAGACGAAGAGACATTAAATCCCTCCAAGAACCAAGAGGAAGGGAAGTTGAGTTCTTCTCAGTCTAGAGACAGAAGTGTTCTACCTAGTGTATCCAAGAAGGAAAAGTGCTTCTTAGTGCTGTAATTCCATTATTGGTGACAAGGTAAGCAAAATAGATTTTCAGTTGCTGAATGCACGCTCAGATCTGCTCTGTAAACACTTGGGAATTTGCATTTGGCATCACAGTCAAAGGAGTGATTCCACCTGATGGACAGAAAAATTTCAGAGAATATTTAGTACTATTTCACTAAGCTAAGTATAAAACCCTATATCTAAATTAGTCGTGTCTTTGACATTTTATTATTTCATAATTGTAACTCCTAGACTTTCCATAGTAGGTAATTGCTTTTTTCCCCGAAGCTGCCTTAGTCTCCAAGGATAAATGATGGGTGAAATAGATGCCTGAGTTCCTGAAGTTTGAAAGTAAAGAGAATAAAGTATGAGCTAAAAGTATAATTCACTTAGTCTCCCTTCTTGCTGCTGGGTATGTAATCTCCAATAGAGCCACAGTGAAAAATGCTGTGAAAAAAATTAAAAGACCGAGCTACAGCTTTTAAGAAAAGGCAGCTGCTTTCATGGTGAGTGAATTTCCTAAGTAAAATGTTAATTGGAAGGATTTTGCCTTGCTTGTTGAGGAAAATGTGGTAACCATTTTTTCCCTGCTGTTTGCACAGCCATGTGGTATTAATAATTTTGTGTGGTTCTCTACAGCTGCTTAATGAGTGACAAACAGAATTTCCTTAAGTGGTTTGGAATGGGAGAGCAGAAATTCCTTTCAAGGCTGTAATGCAGTAAGGATAATAAATATTGCCTGGCTCTGGAGATTAGCTCCAAGGTTGGACTCGGTCTTTGGGTGATCCCCAGCAGCCCAGGGCACTGAGTGCCACCTCCAGGGATGGGGACTGCACTCAGTCCTCTGGATCTGGACAGACTCTGCAATAGCCATATCTAAGAAAAAATCCCCTGTGATCCTTTAGCCCAGCCCCAGTATTTAGGGAGCCTGGGTAGAGTCTTGTCAGACACAAATTTAATGCACAATGAAGCCCCACAAAGTAGGTAATGGGAGAAAAAAAATCCCACCTTATTTCTATTCAGTAAGAATTATAAAGTGTAAGGGGCAAAGGAAACGTAATTGCAGCTGAGTTTTACCTGCCTGTTTTACGTGACTTTAAATATAAAACCCAAGGCAAACGTTTAACAGTAAGGCCTTGTGCAAGTCAGTATTTTTTATTTGAATGAGAACTGAGCTGTTCTTTTCAAAACCAAATGTCTGCATTACCAAGACATAAACGCAAAGTATGTTTTTTTTTTTTTTCCTTCCAGCATAAGGAGAGACTTTTTTATCATGAAATAGGAGCAATGCCAAGTGCTGACGGTGCCAAAGTAAGTGAAGTTCAACCTGTTGACCTCTTGCTATCTGGAGCTTTTTCTCATGAACATGCAATGATGGTTCTGTAATTCCCTGCCAACAGAAGGCAGCAGCTTGCATTAGCAGAGCAATGCATGGGGCAGACAGAGCTGAGGTGTGAGAGCCCCTGTTGTACTCGTGTCTGCCACACAGCAATTAAACAGCAAGGCTGGCACGCTGCACTAATTAAGGATCAAAGCTGCTCCTTGGCCAATTCTCATTTCCTGAGGTGTCAGGTGTGATGGGTAACCTTGTCCCAGGCCTTGCTCCACACAGACCTGGAGCCCAGGGGGACATTCCTGGTGTCCTAGGGAGGGAGGAAAGCAAAAGCCCCCAGCGTGAGCTGGTGTTGCTTTGTTTACCCCATTCTTGGGCCAAAACAAGCAGCATCCACATCCTCCTCCACGTTATGTGGGCTGCAATTCTAACTGGTAGAGAAGGATCAGGTGCAAAACACCCTCCTGACAGCTTATTTAATGAATTTGGTACAAAATCCTCCTTTATTTCTACAGGCTGTAAACTTGTCCCTCAGTAAAGCTGTGGGGTGGCTGGGTTTGGGGCAGGTGGGCTGTGTCCTTGTGTCCCTGCTGTGCCCTCAGCTCAGGGGAGAACTTCCAGGCCAGGCTTTGTGCTTATTCCCAAAGCCCAGGGGACAACTTCCAGGCCAGGCTTTGTGCTTATTCCCAAAGCCCAGGGGACAACTTCCAGGCCAGGCTTTGTGCTTATTCCCAAAGCCCAGGGGACAACTTCCAGGCCAGGCTTTGTGCTTATTCCCAAAGCCCAGGGGACAACTTCCAGGCCAGGCTTTGTGCTTATTCCCAAAGCCCTGTGCTGCATTGAGGCTGCTGAGGATGGATGGGGCTGCTCTGCACAGGAACACCTCCACACACATTTATTTGCAGTGCAGCAGGCACTGGGCTGTGCTCTGTGCTCAGCCTGCCAGCTCCAATTTCAGCTCTTCCCCGAGCCATCAGTCACTGTCCTTGCAGCCCAGCTTCAGGAGCAGCAGGAAAAGTTCATCATCAAAAATGCCTAAAGTAAATGGATTTTGCTAGGAACGGTTCAGCTGCAAACTGCTGTTGCTTCTGTTCATCTCTAGATTGTCTGTCTCTCTGAATTGAGGACCTGGAACTAAATTTTACCAGCTGGCAGCTTTGTGGGTTTTCTGACTTCTTAAAAGCCAATTCAAAACCTGTACCTCCTGCTGCTTGTCTGCCTTGCAGGCAAGACTTGTTACTTCTCTCTTCCCAAAATCCATTTGGAGGAGAATTATGTGGTAGAAATTAATGAAAAACATGGACTTAACATTTATTTTCTTGACCTCTGAAAACTATCCCAAGGGGTGAGTGTTAGTCTTGTGGGTTTGTTGTTTTTTTTTTTTTTTTTTTGTGGGGGGCCAGGGGATGATGATTACAAATTAGTTAAACTTTTAAATAATGTCTCAAGATGTTGCTATATTAATTCATAAATGTGGGGTCACTCACCACGTTGGAAGCTGGATAAGAATTTTGGTTTTATGTATATTATATATGGTTCCTGTTGTTGGGATGATATTGCTGCCCTTCTCACTGCTTTGCTGAAATCTCCCCTTCCATGGAGCAAAGGAGTTGTAAAAGCTCCCTCAGAATTTTGTAGCTGAATTAGCAGCAGAAAGATCATTCTGTATGAATTTTATCCCTGAGCTATTAGAGCTGGAAAAGCCAACACTCAATCTACATCCCTCACACATAAAACACCTACAGTTCTCTTTCAGTCTCCATGGTAAAAAGCTGCTTTTAGGCTGATTTATCTCAGTGAAATAACTTAAAACTGGACACGAGAACTCACACTATGGGCAGTGGAGCATGAAAACTAGAGGGAAGTGTTGGAAATCACATAATTAAGTACTAAAATAAGGTTTGAAATTTTCCTTAGACGAAGTGTGGCACTGGAACATCACTCCTGAGAGCTGCTGCTGTTGGTATTAAAACATTTAAATCCATCCTCTGTGCTCCAGTGTTCAACTTTAGAAATAAATATCCAGCCCCTTTCATATCTGTTATCCCCACTGGCAGAGGATTTCCCTTGTGCCAAATTGGAATATGGTTCCAGCCATCCCAAACTTCATCTGACCTCCATCAGCCTGCTGGATTTTCTGTGCCTCAACCTCCCTGTTCCTCATGTAAGGACTGCACTCAACAGGGCCCTCATTTCAGCTACATTGCTGTAACTAAAAAAAACCCCAAAACATACTACTACTACTACTACTACTAATAAATAGTATCAATAATAATATCAACAATAATATCAATAATAATGATGATCATATTAATGTAGCAACATTTTCTTTAATCCCCTCTGTCACCACCTCTTCCTCTCACTTCCCTCTTTGGCCATTCCACACTTCTTTGGTCAACTCTTCTCAATTACAAAATTACAGAACTGCTGCCACCTCCTTCAAACAGCCTGGGAAGCAAAAGCTATTAATGATAGTAATAATAATAATAATGACGTTTCTCAAGCACAAAGGAAAGCTTTGCAGGCAGGGAATGTCACATTTTAGAGCACTGCAGTGTTTGGAATGAGAAGCATTTAATGTGGGCAAAGGCAAATCACTTACAGTGTGGGAACACTCCAAAATTAGATGGTATCCTCTAAATATTTCAGAATTGAGATCAAATAAATAAATCAGTATCTTTTTAGCTAAAGAGCTTGGATAATTTTCTGCATGGATTATATTGCCAGTAGAAAATCAGAGAAGCAAATACTGGAGGAAAATAGTTATAATTTGTAGAAAATGGTTGTGTGGAAGGAGAAAATATTAACTCGTCTGTCTGCTGGATGTTTTCTTCCTGGAGCAGGAAAATGCTCAGGTACCTTCAGCTGCTCCTTCCTGTGCTGGGCCAGAGCAGTGGCATGTGTACCTGGACACAAATCCTCCCCCAGGCACTGCTGGCTCAGCTGCAGCTTTATTCCAGGTGCTCCGTGGTGTTTTAGCTCCCTTTTGCCAGAGAGAGGAATGGAAACCCAAAAAGGGGTCTTACCTACCCTCTCTATATGGTTGAATCAGTTTTATTTACCTGATAGGTAGAATTTCTGAGCTTTGTGGGTTTTTTCTAAAGGTCAGGCATTTCAACAACATCCTTTAGCATCTTTTCTTATTTTAAGGCTACAGTAGAAGCTGTAACCTTTATGAAAAATTATTCCTAGCAGGAATAATTTCAAATTTATTCCACAAACACAGGATTATTTATTGTACTGTAATACTGAAGGTTTTCATTTCAGAGTGGGGTCATGTCATGCTTAATTTTGTGCAGAGAAATGAGACAGAGTAGGGGTGAAAGAGCTTGGAGTTGAAAACAGAAAGAGTTTTGCCCCAAATCACTGGTATAATGTAAGCAGAAACCAGGTTTCTTTTGTCTAAACTATTGAATTCTGTCTTTATAGACCTGCCTCTGTAAGGGGGAAAAGTCCTTTTGTTTGATTTCAGTGACTGTTAGGACAGAATGTCACAGAAAAATCATGCAAAAGTAATAGAAGTTGTAATATTACATTTAATAAAATTAATAATATTTTAAAAATCCCTTGATGTGTGGTGGTGAGGGGGAACACACTGACCTCTGACATCCAGCTGTGGTCTGGCCAAATATTCCAGATCTTCCTAATCCCTGCCTGAGAGCAGGACAAGTTGGCTCTGTTGGAACAACACAGCTTTTGCTTCCCAGGCTGTTTGAAGGAGGTGGCAGCAGTTCTGCTGGACAAATTAATTTGAAAATTACGTTTTGTAATTGAGAAGAGTTGACCAAAGAAGTGTGGAATGGCCAAAGAGGGAAGTGAGAGGAAGAGGTGGTGACAGAGAGGATTAAAGAAAATGTTGCTACGTTAAGCAGTGCTGAAGTTTAGGCTTAAGAAATTTGGGCCTGTCCTGTATTTGGGGTTAAATGGAGAATCAGGGAATCCCAGGATGGTTTGGGCTGGAAGGGACCTCAAAGCCCACCCAGTGCCACCCCTGCCATGGCAGGGACACCTCCCACTGTCCCAGGCTGCTCCCAGGCCTGTCCAGCCTGGCCCTGGGCACTGCCAGGGATGGGAATCCACAACCCCTCTGGGCAACCTGTGCTTGCAACGTGCCAGGCTGTTGGGTTTGCCCAAGCAAGGCTGAAATGCTGTGGTTACTGAACACAAAAAACAAAACTGTGCTGCCTGTCTTGGCAAATCAGTGTCCTAATATGTAATAATTAACAATTCCTGTATTTTTCTCTTTACTACAGGCACCCCTGAGTAACACTTCCAAGCAGCCTGACCACTCTGCACCTCAAGATGAGACTTTGAGAGTCCCATGCTGGAAAAGTGGCTGATGTTTTCCCATACCTGGTTGGGCACACACAGAACATCTCAGGGACGTGTTGGTCAAAGAATGATTGTCTCACTGCTGTGAGAGCTGTGAGAAAGCCTCCCCATGGTTTTCTTCTGAAACAGAGCAGATGGAGCACCCTCAGCAGAGTTAGGGCAGTGTTTTATGGCTCTAAGGGACAGTGGCAAGATGGCAAAGTGGATGTGTGGCTCAGGCTCCCTCTGCTCCACGGGACTGTCGTGACTGGAACGGGAACCAGACGTGCTGCTGAGGAGAGCACAGCCATTGATTCATCTTTTGGGGATGAGAGATTAAGTCCTTGGCTCATTCAAAATCCATTCAAGGTGAGAAGAGAGATGATGAACCTCTCCTTCAATATTTGGGATGGACAAAGGCAGAGCTGCTCAGGCCAGGAGCTGGTGGGACTGTGGGACCGAGCTGCAGGGTGGGCGATGCCCACAGCTCCTGGCACAGGGAGATCCTCCTTTTCCAGGGAGAATTCTGGGTTCTGCTGGCCACCTGACAGGGAAAAAGAGCCCAAAGGGCTTAAGGTGGAACGTGAGTCCTTGGGGAACATCGTGTAACTCCCTGGGGACAGGAAATGAGATCAAGTCTATAAATACCTGCGCCTTATCTGTACCTAAGGCAGGAGGTTTAAAGGCTCTGAGCCACTGCAAATATTTTCACTGTGCCCATCACAGACCTCAGCTGGGCACTGGCTGGGGCCAGGAATCTGCTTCCTCCCTCCTTGACTGCTGTAATTTATTTTTTATTTATTTTAGGGGTGTGTGTGTGTGGCAGGGGGAATGTCTGGGCTTTTCTCACTTTTCTGAGTGCCAGATTTGGCTGCAGGAGCCAGGCCTGGGGGACCAAGTGGAGCAAGTGCTTAAGCACTTGGGTAAAATAAACTCATTTTGGGTGCTGTAGGACAGCAGCAATTCCCTCCATCCCCCTACAGAGGTCCTGTAATTGTAAATTCTTTGGAAGGGGGCTGGGACCTGGGGAGTGCTGATATCATGTAGGGATCACTTGAAGCTCCACTCTGGTGCAGAGCTAAGTGAGCTTCTTCAGCACAAGATTCTTTTGGAATAAAAAATGTCACTTTGGACAGATTGCATCTAGCTCTAAAAATGGATCAAAGCTTGTAGTTAACTCGAAAAATAGAAGTGTGTATATGGGGAGAAAATTATTTAAAAAATCAAGATTACTTAGGTCAATATTTGCAAAAGAAAGTTTTATCCTTTTTTAAAAACAATTAAATTTTAGGCATTGGTTTTTATTTATTTAAATCTGAATTAAAACGTCTCTAGTAGAAGAAAACTCCTGATTCAGCTTGAAGGTTTTTTTATACATTGTGATGAGAAAAGTGATTTTAATCTGTTTCCTTCTGACTCTGAGTTGTTCCCTCTGCTCTTGCTGACAGCAAAGCATTTACCAGGGATTGCTCAGCACCTTAAAAAATCAGGGTGTATCAACATTTTATAAAGCAGAGATGCCCAATATTATGAGTAAAAAAAAAATATATATATAATTTGCATTCTAAACTAACATGATAACGTAAAACACAGACTGGCAGAAACAGCAATAAGAAAATATTCACGGAATTGATACAAGAATTAGCTGTGATATTTTTCTAGACAAGTATTATGGAGCCGAATTTCACTTTATTTCTCGTTGTTATTTAGCAGAAGAATGAGTCAGCATTGAGGAGGCTGGGCAGGAGCTGGGATTGTGTCCTGGCCTCTTCCCCCCCTCATCCTCTGCCCGAAGGAAGCACACACAGAAGTGGCTGGTAAAGAAGAACTGCAGGAGGGGAGGTGAGGTGTGTGCAGGAGGACAATCCTGAGGACATTCCTGAGGAGACAGAGAAGTTCCCAGCCAGTTTCAGCAGGTCAGGATGGACCAGAACTCGCTGCACCCCAGGGCTCTTCAGTGGATCTGGAATCAGTTTGTGCCCAAAGCTCAGAACAAAACCCAGCCCCTTCTGTTAGAACTGGAAATAATTGATACCTTTGGAAGTGATTGTCCCACAGAGGAAGCAAAACCCTCTGTGTATTCCCCAGGGAGCTGGGAAGGGCTGGAACTGCCCTTTGCTGAGCTAAATGGAATGTATGAAATTCCCTCTTGTCACCACAGCTCTGGGTCACAGCATCAGTGGCAGTTCTGCCTCATCCCTTGCAGTGGGATAAACTCATCCCTAAAAGTCAGGAACAGCTCCAGAACTGGCAGTTCTGTCTAGAAGTCTAAATATTTATGTGCCTCCTCACTTTTGAGGATACTGATCTTATTGCACCATTATTAATGGTTGCACTGATCTTATTGCACCATTATTAAATGTTGGCTTGCAGTGAGAGCAGGACTGGTCCTCTGTGTGTGAACCTCTTTGTGCCAACTTCAAAGCTCTCCCTCTAGATTTATAATCTGACAATAATTGTTGTTTCAATTTGGTTTATTTTGTGCTGATAATTAAAAATAATAAATAAAAATTTAAAAAATATTTTTTAAATTATTTTTTTTAAATTAATGTTTTAAAATATGATAATAATCAAGATAATTTTAGGGTCTTTAAGAACTGATGGCATGGGTGCAGCTCCCAGTGAAGCTGGTTTGGCTCCTTGGTAAATGCAATTTTAGCTTTGTGAGCAGCAGAAAACAAGCTGTAGTTATTTTCTCACCCTTTTTTCTTGTATTATTTGTAAACATAGAGGTTTTTTGCTAAGTCTTTCCTAGGCTGAGGGAGGTTGTGATGGCATTCTTTTATATTTTTGGATAATAAAGCGTGTGAGGAAAATGTAGTCAGGTACAAGTCCAATACTGGTACAGTTATATATATAAATATAAATTGGCCCTGAATAATTTAGGTATGCAATTCTTATTAGAGCAGCTTGTCAGTGGTACAGCTGTCCAGTGGGAACTGTAAGGAGAAAATAGAAATTACCAAACAGCAAGAAAATATCCAATTGATGTTGGAGCAAAGTGAGAGATTATTAACTTGTGGGGAAGACTCTGCATTTTGTTGCTCACAGCATCAGAGGCTTCGGTGGCTTTGGAGGTTTGTTCTGGTGCTGTATCTGTGCATGACCTGAATGAAATGCAGAGGTAGAAGGGAATTTATCACTGAATCATGAGGTGGTGGGAATTACAGCAGGAACAGGAACTCTCTCATGTCATTTAGTCCTTTCCCTTGGCACACAGAACATGAATTCAGTCTCACTGTTGGAGCTGTTTCTAATATTCAGGANTCCAGAGCCTAAAGGGGCTCCAGGAGAGCTGGAGAGGGACTGGGGACAAGGCATGGAGGGGCAGGACACAGGGAATGGCTTCCACTGCCAGAGGGCAGGGATGGATGGGATATAGGGAAGGAATTGTTCCCTGGGAGGGTGGCAGGCCCTGGCACAGATTCCCAGAGCAGCTGTGGCTGCCCCTGGATCCCTGGAAATGTCCAAGGCCAGGCTGGACAGGGCTTGGGATAACCTGGGACAGTGGGAGGTGTCCCTGCCATGGCAGGGGTGGCACTGGGTGATCTTTAAGGTCCCTTCCAACCCAAACCATGCTGAGATTCTAAATCAGCTCTTTCTGTGTCAGCCCTGAGCTGTGCTCACTGCTGTGGTTTCCTTTCTGGATGCCAGCTGGCTCTCCTGGAGAGCAATGCTGCACTGGATCAAATGCTCCTTCCCCTCAGAATATCCCATCACTCAGGAGCAGCCCTGGAGCTGCAGCTCTGGGAGCCCTTGCAGGTTCAATCCTTTACTGACACCTTTTTGCCTTGTTTATGGTGGGAAATCTTTGGGAGGCAGATTCCCCACGGGGAAATTCCCAAGCAGTGGCTGAGCTGCTGCCCCTGCCAGGAGCCTCCTCCTTGGAGAAGGCCTTGCAGGGTGTCTGCATGGGGTGAAAAATGGTTTCAAGGATGAAGTTAGTCACTGTCAAACAGCTGAAAACCCAAGGCTGTGCTTGTTTTCAAGCAGCTTTAGCACTGCAGTTTTCACAGCATTATCTGAGTTCTCCCCATTCTGAGCACTACCATGAAGAAATTCATTCCATCTCAGCTCCTGCTCCCTTCCCCCACTTTTCTCCTCTATGAAGTTTATAATTTGTCTCATAGTTTGATGTTATGGAAATTACTTTAACATCACCTTTTAGTCAGATGTTCCCTGAGGAGCCTGACTTACAATACAATTTAGTCAGAAACAAATTTGTCTTTGTAACAAACTGCAAATTACCAAGCTCATGAAACACCACTTCTCATAAATGCCTCTTACAGCCTTGCAGATTTGAGTCCTAGAGCAACAATCAGGCTTCAACCCTTCCTTATTTGTCTTTCTCTACAGGCTGCAGAGCAAAAATTACCCAGGCACTTGGGTTTTAAGTGGAAAGTTGTGCATTTTGAACCTGATGTGATCATACACAGAACAGCTGTGCATTAGTGGGAGAATAAGAAGTGTGTTTGTAAACTTGGTACCAGGTTTGCTGTGCTGAGGGAAGTGTGCAGTAGCATGGACAAAATTCAGGTCATTGAGGAGAAATCCCTGCAGAGCTGTATTTATCATGAAATGGGAATGCTGTTAATCAGGAATGGTTTGAAGTGGTGGTTCCCAGCCAGTCACTCTTTATCCCAGCTCCAGAAGCTGTGCCCTCATGGCAGGGCAGTGTTTCCCCTCACTGGATCCCTTCTTGGTCCATCCTGAAGCAGAGCAGCTCCCACCCCTTGGAGTGCTGGTGCCACTGGGCTCCTCCCAGCACTGGCCATCCATCATCCAGTGCATTCTCATTCTCACGTTCGTGGCCTTGCTCTCTACAAAGTCACCCAATAGATGCAAAAATCCCTGGCAGGTCTCCAGGAACACACTTCAGCATGTGAGCAGCCTGGCATTGAAGCGTGAGCACTGGGGAACTCACAGGATCCAACATCTCCAGCTCTAATTCCCACTAAATGCAGTTCATCATGGGCAAACTCCTTAATGGCCTTGCTGCCAGCCTGCAGGTGAAGTTTAATATTGTTTAAAATTATGTGCCTGCTTCTGTATGGATCAATTTCTTGAATTGCTTTACAGTTGCATGTAGTTCTTCCTTAAATGCCTTTATTTCAGGTGCAGCCAGTGATATTAATGTACTCGTGCTGGTGTGGAGAGGGTCTTGTTTACAAAAATCATTTTTCAGGGCTGCCCAAGGAGTTTCACAGAGTCACAGAATGGTTTGGGTTGGAAAGGACTTAAATATCACCTCATTTCACCCCTGCCATGGACAGGGACACCTTCCACCAGACCAGGTTCAGAGCTCCATCCAACCTGGCCCTGAGCTCTTTCTTTCCACTCTCATCTCAACTTAATTGGTATGCTAAAAGCTTGAAAATGAGTTCTCCCTACTAATTTACCATGATTTATTAAGATGGCTTTGTATATTGCGCCAATATTTTTTCACCTGTATGTGTGTCACCCATCAGAGTGAATTATTGCATCAGTTAGAGGGTGGCTGTGATTTCAGCTGATAAATCAGCTTGAAGAAAAGAGAAGATGGAGTTTGGAGAATAAGCTGGGTGAAATTACACATAACTGAAGGTGGAATTAAAAGGAAAAATTTCTATATTATTAACACTGTAAAAAATTGTTACATTGATGTAATAGATGAAAGATGTCATCCAATCCTTTCCACAGAAATGGGATATTCCACGAGGTAAAATCTCTGTCTCTTCTGGATGTCAGGATGTGACCCAAGAAAGGTGTGTGGCAAACCCTGTTTGATTTCTTTGATTACAGGTTTATTCCTTGTCTGCACCCAGTTATTGATCCCTGCCAGCCCTGTGTTCCAGGAATGCTGCAGAGATCCCACCCCAGCCCCTGCAGAGCAGGACATTTCCTGTGATCCATCAGCTCCTTGAGAGCTCTTCTCAACACACCCAGTAAATATTGGTTTAGAGCCTGCCTGCTCATTTGTGTGCACAGCAGAGCATGATTTTCCCACCCCAGCCTCCTGCACCAGCCCCTGCACGATTCCACAGGGGAATTTACTGCATCTCTTCCCAAGGGGGGTCAGTGGCTGCACAGCTCCTGCCTGGTATTCCCAGGTCTTTGGAGGGAGATCTTGCAAAATGCAGGTCTGCCAGTGCTGATGTTCCAGCTTCTCTCTGATAATTCTGATTTCCTCCTGAGTGTATGAGCCAGAGACTTCAGACACAACGGCTCTGCTGCCTCTGATTCACCTGATTACAAACAAATAGGTTTTAATCCAGACACATGACCTGAGAAAGGCACAGACTGTGGGCAAGGAAATGAGTGTGATTGATGAGCTGAGATACACAAGCACAAGTGTTGCAAGCCACAAACCTCTCTGCAGCTCCCTTCTCCTTTTGTGAAGGAATGTGAAAGCCAGAGAATAAAATGTGCTGGAGTAGGGGCAGGATGCTCTGCTGGAATAAATGTGTGTTTATGCAATGAATAATGGTACAGCAGGACCCTGGCTGTTGACACAAAACAAATAACAACTCTTTATAGAGCCAACCAAAATGTGTTTAGTTGCAAATGAGGAAAATAATAAGCAAGGCAGACCTTCTGCTGTGTGAGCTATTTGTTCCTGAATCCCATTCTGAGGCAAAACCTGGAGATAATTGGTGATTTCTTTGTTATGTTCACAGGTGTTGAGGACTGGGGGCATTCAGCATCAGCTGTGCACCCAGAACATTGCTGGTTTCTTCCCAGAGATCTGAAATCCCATTCTTCTCTCTATCCTAATGAAGCTCAGAGCTGCCCCTTTATCTCCCCTAATAATGAACTGATGTCCCTGCAAATGGAGCAGGAAACTTGCAGCAGGGTCAGAGGCAAAGCTGTGGTTGGATCCTGGGCAATTCCATCTTGAGGCAGGTAAGGGAAAAAGGCAAACTGATCTTTCTGCATTTCCCTGGGAAAAAAAAGAGTTTGAAAGTGTGTCACTGGAAAGTGTGTCACTGGAAAATTCAGAGATGTCAGAGAGGTGAAAAGAAACAAGCCCTTACTTTAATGGGAAATTATCTCATAATCATAAACCACAGAATGGATTGGGTTCTAAGGGACCTTAAAGGTCATCCAGTGCCACCCCTGCCATGCCAGGGACACCTTCCACTGTCCCAGGCTGCTCCAAGCCCTGTCCAACCTGGCCTTGGAAACTTCCAGGGAGCCAGGGGCAGCCACAGCTGCTCTGTGGCCTAATTGTGATGTTTTTGTGACACTCCTGGAGAGGAACGTGGGTACTTTGCTTCCCCTTGGTTCTGGTGGAATTGGCACAGCTGGAGTCCTGCAGCCTTTCCTGCCTGAGCAGGGTTTAGTTCTGAGAAAGCTTTGGGGTTTCAGAGCCACACAAAATGTTGCTGTGCCCTGTGCTTCGGTGAAACAGAAATAAACCCCCTAATGTGAGGGGTTGGGGGTTATCCCTGAGGAACAGAATCCCAGAATTCACAGAATCCCTGGGTTGGAAGAGACCTCCAAGATCATGGAGTCCAGCCCAGCCCCAACACCTCAATTAACCCTGGCACCCAGTGCCACATCCAGGCTTTGGTTAAACACACCCAGGGATGGTGACTCCAGCACCTCCCCGGGCAGAACATTCCAGAACTTTATCACTCTTTCTGTGAAAAACTTCTTCCTGACATCCAGCCTGGATTTCCCTTGGAGCAGCTCGAGGCTGTGTGCTCTGGTTGTGTCAGTGCTGCTGGAGACAGAGCCCAGCCCCAGCTGAGCACAGGCACCTTTCAGGGGTCACAGAGTGCTGAGGTCACCCCTGAGTCTCCTTTTCTCCAGGCTGAGCACCCCCAGCTCCCTCAGTGGTTCCTCACAGGGTTTGTGTTCCCAGCCCCTCACCAGCCTCGTTGCCTCCTTTGGACTCCAGCCTCCAGTGGCTGCTGGTTATAAAATCCCCCTTTAGCTCCAGCTTTCCGTGTCCCTGGGGATGTCCCTGTCCCCAAGCGCTGCTCCCAAGGCTGCCGAGCCCCGCTGTGCTCGGTCCCTGTCGCTGTGCAGGGCAGCTCCTGTTCGCCGTGCCGGGCTGCAGCGCTGCTCCGCGGGATGCGCATCCCGGCCAGGAGCGGGGGATGCTCGGGGGATGCTCGGGGGATGCTCAGGGAATGCTCGGGGGATGCTCCCACCCGGCTGCTCCAGCTCCTGTCCCCTCCCTGGGATGCGAACCTGGAATGGTGCTGGGACACCGCGGCTTTTCCCTCGGTTTGGTGCAAAGGGGCGCTGGCAGCAGCGCCACGGTCTGATTAAAACGGGGGGAAAAGCAGCAGGTGATGGAGTTTGCTGCCAAAACATCCCAGAGCACCGCTGGGAACCTGCTCCTTCTGCACCTTCTCTAGCACAGGCTAGAGAAACAAATGTTTCTTGAATAGGTCTCTTAAAACTCTAAGAAAAGGTTAGTTTAACTCTGATGATGAGGGATTGGGTCGTTGTTTTGTTAATGGGATCCCAGGGCTGGAGCCAGGCAGGGAGAGCTGGGGGTGCTCACCTGGAGAGGAGAAGGCTCCAGGGACACCTCAGAGCCCCTGCCAGAGCCTAAAGGGGCTCCAGGAGAGCTGGAGAGGGACTGGGGACAAGGCATGGAGGGACAGGACACAGAATGGCTTTAAGCTGCAGGATGGTGGGTTTTGATGGGATTTTGGGAAGGAATTGTTCCCTGGGAGGGTGGGGAGCCCTGGCACAGGGTGCCCAGAGCAGCTGTGGCTGCCCTGGATCCCTGGCAGTGCCCAAGGCCAGGCTGGACAGGGCTGGGAGCATCTGGGACAGTGGGAGGTGTCCCTGCCATGGCAGGGGTGGCACTGGGTGATCTTTAAGGTCCCTCTGAACCCAAACCATTCCATGGCCCCACAGTTCCCAGGGGAACAAGGTAAGATGTTGCTGCATGGTGGCTTGGCTTAAATACCACAGCTAATCCTGGCTGGAATGAGCATCCTGGGTTTGACATGAAATGTTGGACTTTCAGTTCATTTTTCTGAAATGAAATATTGCTGCAAGAAAGCTGGTGATAAAGTAATACCCACGTGAAGGAGAACAGAGTCATCTCAGTAGAGCTGTAAATACAAGCCTGGTAGTTTATTTAGATGAATCAGCTCCTTCTATAGAGCAAATCTGTCTCCCATCTATAAATGGATGTGATTTAGATTACAGATTTATTTCCCCCAGAGGTTTAGAGTTCTTAGTATCTAGATTTAAACCTATTTTCTTGCCCTGTGGCCTGTGTTTTTTATTACTAAAGCTATTTTTGCTTTTTAGTATCTGGAACCATGGTTGTGAAGATGATAAATACATCTAGGGCAGGTACCTGTGAAACTTGTGTTTCCTGGGCTGAAAATGTGCATTTTTCACCTCACTGGTCTATTGGTCTTTGATATTCCCCGTCCTGTGTTTTATTTTCCCCTCTGCTATTTAATATTCCAATTTCAGATGCTGATTTTCTTCAACTGAGCAGTGTCTGTTGTCCAGCTATTGAGTTGGGCACGTTCAACACCACCCGTTGTTAGACACAGAGCTGGATTTTATCCAAGTTCATTTCTGGGAATGCCACCACACCCAGAGCTCAGCCAGAGTGATGTGCTCCCTTCCCACAGGCAGGTCCTGCAAAATCTGAGTTTTCCACTTGGGATGCTCCCTGCAAGGGTTAAAAGGCAAGATTTAACTGTGCAGCTGGGCACTGAAAATGGGTGGCAATTGCCAATAAATGTGTTACTAAAAACACCTCTTTGAAATTGCTTAAAAGGGGGGAAAAGCCTTGTGTAGCCTCTCATCCAGAAAACTGGTGTTTGCACAAGCTGGGAAGAAAAGTTTGGAGTTTAGTGCTCAAATCAAAGCTGCCTTCAGCGTCCTGAGTGGGAGCTGGGATAGGAGAACCCTCACAGGAGGAACCAGCCTGGTGACTTGGCTGTGAGATGCTTGTTAGGGCAACTAAATCTTGAATTTTACTGCTTTGGTAATTAAATCTCGCCAGAGCAATAATGAAACTTTAATCTCTAGAAGTTATCTGGGGCTGTGACCATAACTGTCCATTCCTGAATAAATTTCCCCACCTTTCTGACTTTTGTATTGGGGTACAACATTTTCTGGTTTATTCTGTTTTTACCTGCAACAACAACTTCCATTTCTCAATGTCAGTTCTTATAATTTATCTTTTTACTTATTTTTCCCCACTTCTTCACAGCTAGATATGAACTTCCCTCTCACACTGCTTGTTCAGATTACCTTGGGTGAGTTGCTCCTCAGCCTCTGGATGCTGGCCACAGAGGACAAGAGGCAGCCCTGGGCCATTAAAAGTTGTTCTAAAATATCAAAAACTTCAGGTAATGGAGTCTTCATTAATTCCTCGAATAATTTCTTCTAGACTTATGTTTAAAAAAAAAAAAAGATTTAAAAAAGCTTCTTCTGGTGTCTAATTAGAATTTTCCTTCCTGCAGTTTGAAGTCCCCAAAGTTTTCCTGGACACAGACAATGGGGAATTCCCTCCTTGCAGTGCAGGAGGTACTTGGGGATTTTTGTCACAGCTTCCCTGAGTCCCCTCTGAGCTAAAATAACCCCACACATCTGCCTTGCTGTCTCCTTGAGCCATAGATTTGCTGGACCTCTTTCCAGCACTGTAAATATGCATAAATGTGTGTATCAATGTTTATATATTTAAACACATCCTTAACTCCTGTGTTTTGTGAACAAACAGCACTTAAAACAATCCTGATCTCCAACTTTGTCCCTGCTGGCAGGTGGTGCCTCCCAAACCCGTGTCACCAGGTCCCTGCCATCACCCAGGTGCCACCTGGAGCTGCCTGACCTGAGGGTGCTGAGCTCACCCTCCCCTTACACAGATTTATGTCTTAAACCTGAAATTAGTGATATCATGATAGCTCCCATGATTTTTTTTTTAATAACTTTTTCCCCCCCCTAACTTTTCCAGCATATTTTTGCAAAAGTGCATGGTTCCTTAGTAGATCAAATGATATTTTCTCTTTTCTTTTCTCTTCCTTTTGGTTTTGAGCACCCTGTACCCTCTCATTATCCTGCAATAATCAGCAGAGAGCTCAGAATGCATAAGAAAATACCAACATTCATGTAAAAAGGAAATTTAATTATAATCAGAGCTTAGTTTTGGCTCTGCTTGAGACTATTTTTAAGGGCAGAAGCAGACTTTGTAATTGGGGAGGTATGAAGTGTATTGCTTCTCAAATGGGCTTCAGTAATTAAATAAGAATTTCTAAAGGGCAGCATCATGCTGCCTCACTTCAATGAATTTTTACAAGGATACAAGAAGAGATTTCTGATGGCTCTGACCAGTTTTTGCTGGAATAGACCAGTGTTATATTTACAGCCTTAAATGATGAGAGCCAACGCTGGTTTGTGCTGTGAGGTTTCAGCAGTTTTGTTTTGTGTGCTGGCTGCAAACCTCAGGATAAATTCTCAGGTTTGAACTGGCACTGGGAAGAAATACAGCATTTAAATTTGGTTTTTAAGGTCCCAAGAAATAGCGAGAAGCTTTTGCGAAGAGAGTTTGGAAGGCAATGACAGAACCATGGAAGGTTTGGGTTGGAACCTTGGAGCCCATCCAGTGCCACTTCCACTGTCCCAGGCTGCTCCAAGCCCCATCCCCCCTGGATTTGGACACTTCCAGGGATGCTCTCGAGTATCAAGTGCCTGGCAGTTTTAATTTACAGACCCAGGGTCATGGCTGTGATGGTGCAGTCAAAAATGACACGTTCTGCTGGTGGTTCCTTGGCTTTGGACTGGGGGAAAGCAGCAAGCCCAGCTGTCTGGTGGGAGCTTGCAGCAAACAACAGGAGGAGTTTGTTGTCCTGGGGCCAAAACATGGGGGAAAAAAAGCAATGATGGTGGATTTGAAATGAAACTTCTCCTAATTTTTAACTGTGATCTTAACAATCAATTCTCAATCCAGTTGCTGTCTCCTCAGCCTCCTTAAATTCCATTTTCCAGGGGCTGTACTTGTGGTGCTGCCCTGCTTTTCCCCTGCTGCTGTTCCAAAGGAAAGACCCAGCTGCCCCCTTGGAAGCTCCAACACTGTGGGATCAGAAATCTTTCCAATGAATTGAAAAAGTGGGGAAAAAACAACAACAACAAAAAAAAAAAAAAATCAATGCTGAGTGCTCCGTGATTTGCATTTCAGCTTTTAGCCTTCCTCAGGTTCAGAGCACGGATGTATGAGATGACTTTAATGAAGATACATAAAGGCAGAGTCTCTATTTGAGCAGCTCCTGCTGTAATTCCCCAGGTAATTAGCTCAGACACAGCTCTGCTGCCTTTGCTGCAGACCCAGGTTGTTGTCATGGGGATGCTGAGGGTCAGCACCTCAGTGCCAGCAGGACCAGAGGAGCTGCAAAGGTGTGGGAAAGCCCATCCTCCTCCTTCAGCATGCCAAGGTATTTTCCTGTCTCACAGTTTCATCCACGCTGGTACAAAATAGCCAGATCACAGGGCATTGTTTTCCCCTGCCTTGCTCAGGAAAATGCTGAAGCTGTAATGCTGGTGGGAAAATGGAGTTTGATTTTATCACTCACCTACACCCCGAGTCAGCCACAAAAGCCATGACCTGTAATCCTTGATTCAAGGGCTGGGCACCATATGGTAGAAATCCTGCTGGTTTTAACTCAGTTATTTCCAGCTAAATGAGAGAGGTTGTGTCAGAAACCTTACAAAACCTCCGGGGTATTGCTGCACTTTTTGGCAGTCCCCACAAAACCCTGCTTTGAGACTCTTGGAAACCCCAGCAGGAGATTTAGGGGGAGAATCCTCAGTTAGAGAGGCATCAACTGGTTCAGACATTTATCCCTGCAAGAGGAAGGGTTTGGAGTGGGATCTGTGCTGGTGCCTCCCCTGCCTGTGTGCAGCCAGGTGCTGCTGTGTTAAAAGGTGATAACAATTAACAGCTTTGTAATTAATTTCTGGTTCTGGACATGCACCACGTCCAGAAAGTTCTTTCCCTAATCAAAACTCTTTTAAAATGTTCTGTTCTCGTTGCTTTGTTGTACCAAGATCCAGCCTGTGCCCTTCTGCCTTTCCCCATTATCCAGGAGGCTGGAGCTGAGGTTAATGGGAATTAAGCTCTTGGCTTTGTCTAATTAGAAGTGCTCTCAGAGGAAGGTTATTTCAGAGAAGCCCTAATAAATGGTAATAATAATATGCATTTCCTGGAAAAGAGGCTTCTCTTAGTGCTCCATTAGGGCTTGTCTAAATACAAAAGTTCTGCCTTAGAACATTAGGTCTCATCAGGTCTTCTGGGTATTGTACCTGCCTTCCATTTCCACTTTGAAAAAGCTCATTACAAAACCATAACCCTGCTTTAAATAATAATGACAAAGCAGGAGCAATGGTGAGGCTCTTCAAAGAATAATCTGGAAGTTCAAATTTTAAGAACAGTCAGAATTTTACATTTCTGTCCAGAAGCTGAGGCTGAGTGAATCCAGCAGGGATGGTGCAGCAAGGGAATTCTTTATCTCAGTTTTCCTGTCCTGTAAATAAAACTCGAAGACGGCGCCTCCCTGAACCTCACAGACATAAAACAAACACATGCAACACCTTTGAAATCGATTCATGCCATGAAATATGCATATGCTGGAATTCCAGCAGGTGAAATGCATTCCAGCTTATAATGGCAAATACTTCCTATCTCAAAGTCCTGTCAATATAAATTATCACTGCATGAATTAGACTGCATTTAAATGAGATGTGCTACCTGTGTTTCCCCAAACTGCATCTTTTCAAAAGCTGTTCTAATCTGCAGGAGCCAGACTGTAAATTAACCAAAAACAGCCTAGGAAAAGCAAATATTGGTGCAGAGCACGGTACAGACTTTATTTTTATTGGGCTTTAGCTTGATGTTGGACTAGTGCAGGGAAAACTGTTATACAGATTAAAAAATCCATAGTGAGAGAGGTGTGATGTAGCCACAGCAGCTACTGATTTCTGCCACCTGGTTTTTCTTTACTTATATCTTTTTTTTCTTTGCTTTATTTTTTTCACTGCTTTATTGACTCTGAGTATAACAGAGCATTTTTCTGCTCTGCCTGTGCTAATTTCTTATTGGTTTGGTTTCTTAATTAGCAGCTTGATTTCAGTGTCACCATAAAGTTGGTGTTGGAAAGAACAGATCCATTGGATCCTGGCACTGAGGAGGATGAAAAGTGTGATGTGCTGGTACAGGTACCATCCATGTTATAAGAAAAAGCAGGCAAGGATAGATTGCTGAAATGTATTGTTTGCTTCAGGGTTTTTCTTTTTTTTATGATATAAAAATCTATCAAAGCCTGTTTTCCTCTAAGCTGAGTAACTCCCTTGGCTGGTTGGCACAGGAAGAAGATTGGGGTCTGGCTGCACATCGCTAAATTGCTTTAAAAGCTGCAGCACACTGAAGAAATGCCTTCCCAGATCTCTTGCAAATTAAGGCAGGAGTTGTCCTCAATAAATCCTGTTTCAATCCATGGATCTGTCCATGTTCAGGTGTTTACTGTGCTGGATTGAGCCAATATTGACTTCCTAAGGCTTTGTTCTCTCTGCTCTGCAGTAGACAAGAAAGGACACTTTAAAATGGTTCAGGATCATCAAAGCACTGAAATAATACAGAACACTTCTCTGCTAGGTTTTTATGCCATTATTATGAAAAACATTGAGGCATGATTTCCAAACATTATATTTGTAAGCTTAGAATTTCCAAGAATGCAGATGTTGCCCTGGGTAAGGAGAAGACTTGCACTGCAGTTGTTCAGTGAGAGATGAGGAATAAAAAGGGATAAATTGCTTTTGTGTCCTCGTCTATTTTCAAACTCTCCAAACAAATATCTTTGCCTTTTAGGACTGAAATTCAGGAAGGAAAACAGCAGGTATTGGCAGTGCACTGTGATGGGAGAGAAAAGCCTTTAGCACCAGAGGTGTGTGCTGCCTCTGTGCTTTGTAGTGTGTATTTAGAGTATTTACAGGTTTTATGGAATAACTCCCAGCTGCTCCCAGGGATGGGAACAAACTGCTGCTGTCCACATGTGCCTGCACAGGAATTATGGCTCCTAAGTAGCCAAAACTCCCTCTGAACCTCTGGATCCATGATGTTTGCAGTGAACCAAGAATAATGTTCATCATTATGCTGTTTGCAGCAGAGAGCTGGGTCTAAACTTCACCTCATACAAACTGCATCATCTAAATGCTTGTTTTGATATATTTTTTCTATATTTTTGGACTCTTACAGTGAAGCTTTATTTGGCACAGTGAGTAGAAAGTCAGTGATAACCTACAGACACCAAACCAGTGTTGCACTCTGTAAAATGTTGTAGACAGACTAAATTCTGTTTGTATTCTGCGCACAAAAAACAGGAGTAAAGGTCTCTATTTTGGTGAAGATCAATGTATTTTTCTTCCTACCAAGCTATTGAACGCTATCACTTTTCAGCTGGGATCACTTGACTGACTCACCCTTTTTTCTCCCTAAAAGCAAATGGTGAAATTAAAGATAAGAGTTTTGTTAGTGATTATTTCTGCTTCCTATTTCTATCAGGCAAAGTCTCATTCAATTCCCATTGGTGAAAAGGCAGCCATCTGTTTCCCCTGATTGTAGCTGTGCCATGTCCACCTGTATCTGATATAATCCTGCTATTGGGACTCCTCAGGGAGATATAAATTTTGCTGTCTGGTTCAGTTTGTCTCTTTCCAATCAATAGATAAACAGGAGTGGAAAGAATTTCATCACTGAAAGATTCACTGGAGATTCCTTGGCTTTCACAGAATTCTGTGTGAGTGCTGACATCCTCCTGAGCATGGACCACTGGGAAAGCATCCACAGCTTTTCAGCTGGGAAGATTTCTGCCCCAGTGTCCTGAGTTGCAGGATGTGGCTGGGGTGTGTGTCCCATATTCTGCCAGAGCTGGGGCAGTTCTCTTCTGTTCATGGGGCAGTTTTCTTTATCTCTTCCACAGCCCATCCTCCCTCCAGGAGATCTCTGCTGTTCATGGGCCATTAATTATTAATTAGCTGCTGTCCATGGCCATGGAGTGTCACTGCATGGCTGATAAAATGCCATCATCCCATTGGGAGAGGCTCCGCCCAGGGGGAGGAGCCAAGCATTCCTACCTGGATACAATCTGAGGCTTGGAACACCACAGGAGCCTTTTCCCACTGCATTCCCAGAGGAGCAGCTTTCTTCTCCTCTGCATTCCCAGAGGAAGAGCAGGCCCAGCTCCACCAGCCCTGGAGCTCCAGAGGAAAACTCCACCCTTGTCCAGGATCCCTGCTCCAGCAGAGCCACATCTGTCACTGCAGGAGGAGCAGCCACCATGGAATGGCACTGCCACCACCACCCTGACCCACAGGCTGCCAGCTCCTGCTCTGACCTGCATTTTTTATTTTATTTTTATTTTCTTCCCTAATAAATAACTGTTATTCTTACTCCCATATCTTTGCCTGAGAGCCCCTTAATTTCAAAATTACAATAATTCAGAGGGAGGGGGTTTGCATTTTCCATTTCAAGGCAGGCTCCTGCCTTCCTTAGCAGACCTCTGGCTTGTCAAACCAAGACACCCAGTGACGTAGATCTGAGTCCCTCTGAGATCAGGGTGTCATTGTTCTTTGCTGGTAATAGCTGTAATGAGATATTTATATGATTTTTATACCTGTTTGAGTCCCTGTAGCCATGATCTGATACGAACATGCTGGGGGCCTGTTCAGTGCTGGGTTTGCAGCAGCTCCTGCTTTGCCTTTGATTTGTCAGCAGGCAGCACTTTTATGGCAGCTCTGTTCAAAATTCAGCTTGACCTATTAGAAATAATAATTGTGTTTAAGCCAGTACAGATAAAACACTACTGTGAAGTAGTAAGGTGTGACTGGACTAATTTGTTTGTGACTGGTTTATTTGTGCATCTTTTATGAGGGTAATTACAGCCTTCCACCTGAGTAATGGGAAACAATTGTCTGTTCAGGCTGGAGGAGGGGAAGGGTGGCCAGGGTCGGTGTCCTGCCCTGGGAGTGTGGCATTTTGCTGCCACAGGCTCCAGTGGCAGAGAGCAGGATGTCCATTGCTCCATGGATCAGTGGGAACCTGTCCCTGTTTCCACACAGGGCTGGATCCATCCCGAGGTCCTGGGCCAAGGGTGGGACTGGCCAGGTGTGACCAAATCCCAGAATCCCAGGATGGGTTGGGTTGGGAGGGACCCTAAAGACCATCCCATTCCACCCCCTGCTGTGGGCAGGGACACCTTCCACTCTCCCATTGCTCCAAGTTCCATCCAAACTGGCCTTGAACCCTTCCAGGGATCCAGGGGCAGCCACAGCTGCTCTGGGCACCCTGAGCCAGGGCCTCCCCACCCTCCCAGGGAACAATTCCTTCCCCATATTTAGCCTGAATCTCCCCTCCTTTAGCTTAAAACCATTGCCCCTTGTCCTGTGGCCACAAGCCCTGATAAAAAATCCCTCTCCAGCTCTCCTGGAGCCCCTTAAGGCACTGCCAGGCGCTCTGAGGTCTCTCTGGAGCCTTCCCTTGTCCAGGTGAGCACCCCCAGCTCTCCCAGCCTTTCCTCCCAGCAGAGCTGCTCCATCCCTCTGATCCCCCTCTGGGTGTCTCCAGCAGCTCCAAGTCCCTGCTGTGCTGGCCCCAGGGCTGGGGTCTCACCTGAGCACAGGGCAGAGGGGCAGGATCCCCCCTTTCCTGCTGCCCACACTGGGGCTCAGCCCAGGGCAGGGGGTTTGGGCTGCCAGGCCATGGCATGTCCAGGTTTCCATCCCCCAGCACCCTAAATCCTCCTTAGGGTCACACTCCCAATCCCTGCACTCCCTGGCCTGCACTGATCCTAGATAATTTTGAATATCAAGGACAAATGCACATGGATATGGAGTTTGTGCACTGTGGACATGCTTTTTTTTTTTTTTTCCCCAATATAAGCATTTTTTCCCCAGAGGTGTGTGGGATGTGTGTGATTTACAGTGCAGGGACTAACAGGGACAGTTGGTCCCTATCACAGTGCAGCCATCAAAATCTTTGTGTAGCACATCGGGCATGAAGGTACAGTGTGCACACACAAAAAATTAAATATATTTCAAAGGTAGTGCTCTGTGTAATCCTTCCCCCTCAGTGATTTCCCTTTGAATGGGGCTGTTTTAGGTATTTCAGTGACCTCCTGGCTCAGCTGGGCTGCCTCCTCAGCAGCTCCTCGCAGCACACACAGCAGCTGAAGCATTCCAGCTTTTCCTTCAGGTGCTTTGTGATCCTGATGATTGCAAGTTCAATTTTTGCTAATAGAGTTGGCAATTACACAGGCACTGAGAGGAGCCACAGCCAAAGCTGCTTTTTAGTCCTGACTTTAAGGAGCCCTTGGAATTGTCCCTTATTCCAGGTCTAACAGGGCAGTGGGAAATGGCCCCACAGTGGGACTTGCTGGTGATGTACAGGATGGCAAAGCCTTTAAGACCAATTTCCCACTCCCTTAGAAAACTTTTTAGCAATATTTTAACAATCTTATCTTTATAAAAAATCACACTTCTTCCCTCTTTTTTTTCTCCCTCAGTGACCAGCATCAAACCCATGCAGCTCTGCAAGTTCTGTTTGCCCTAAAAAGGGGAACTTTTGTACAGCACATGTATATGATAAGAATCTATCTATCTATCTATCTATCTATCTATCTATCTATCTATCTATCTATCTATCTATCGACGTGATTTCAGCTCAAGACTGGCTGATTCACTGAAACTTCATGTTGTCCCTAGGAGCTACGGTGGAAAAGCTGTTTGGAACAGCAGCCTGGAAAATGCCAACCTTAAGCTGTGCTTCAATCCTCCAAAGCCTCTGCAGTCCAAACCAGGTGAGAAAGCAACTCACCCCAGAGATTTTACTGAGAACCTGAGGTGACTGCTGTGTTTTCCTGTGCATATCATATCCCGGGTGCCACTGAATTACTGATAATTGAGTGCAGAGTGTGGGGGGGATTATTTACAACTTTGTCCTGTCAGAGTGACAAAAAGCAGCCTTGAGGTGCTGCTTGCTCTGCTCAGCTCCACACTTTCAATATTTCCTCAAGGCTATTGCTGCTGTCTGCTGTCACAGACCTACATCAGCATTTCCATACCATTACCTTCAGCGAGGAGCATTCCCTTAATTCCTGCCTTGTTTAGTCCCAGACTATAAATAAAACTAACGGCTCAGGAAAGCGAGCCTTGCAGAGCCCTGCCCTGGAGGCTACTCAAAACCTGAAAATTTCATTGGTTTGACAGTCTTTACAGACGAACATCTAATCTATAATAACCATAATGCCAGTTGGAAATCCATAATTATGCCCACTCTGAGCTGTGGCACAGCAGATGAGGAATAATATCGAGCACTCTGCTGGAGGAAGTGCACTCAGGCCATTTTCTCTGTATGATTCTTATTCTGGCTCTCTCTCCCCCCCAACTCCCCAGCAAGTATGATGGGAAAATAAATACAGATATTTATGCCCATTTCTGGGAATGCAGTTGTCTCAGCACATACAGCACCCAGGAGGGCTGTAAGAAATAAATTAGTGATCTATGGTGCGGGTGTGCCAGGCAGGATGCATGTCTGTTTGACTGCTGCTAAGGAGCTGAATATTTCAGATGAGGAAGGTTTATGGTGCTGTGAATGTCACTGATATGTCAAAGGAACAATAAGCTTGTGGAGCTTTTAGGGGTTTATTCTTCACCCTGCTGCTGGGAGCTGAGCAGAGGGACTGCCAGTGCTGTGGCTTCTGCAGGCCCACAGAGCCTCTCCAGAAGTCCTGAACACAACATCTATATTGTTGTGGTTTGTATGGTGACAAAGGACTCTTGGCAATAATATTAGAAGGCTAAATATGACTTATTAACATGACTTTATAATTCAAAGAATTGGGCTATTATTTGCTTAGTCTGGAGCATTGAAGCTGCTGCTTCCAGTTCTGTACAAGGAATGTTAGAATAGTTTATACAATCAGAGATAACAACTTTTCACTTCATAGGTTGAAAGGAAGAAAAATCTCCATCTCTTATTATCAGGAGACAGGGCAGAGAAAACCTCTGTCCTTGAAACACAGCTCAGGGATTTGTTGATAAGATCTCATACAGAGTAAGAAGATGTTTTCCCATGGGAAGAATTTTTTTGCAGGCCTGCATGCAGGGAAACTTTTAATATGTTCACACAACATATTTAGGTGATAGAAATGTGTCGAATCCTAGAATGGAATAGAATATCGAAATTCAAACCAGCATGGGCAGCAGGTGAGGGAGGGAATTCTGCCCCTGTGCTCAGGTGAGACCTCACCTGCAGAGCTGCCCCAGCCCTGGGCTCCAGCACAGGAGGAACCTGGAGCTGCTGGAGAGATCCAGAGGAGGCACCAGGATGGGCAGAGGGATGGAGCAGCTCTGCTGGGAGAGCTGGGACTATTGAGCCTGGAGAAAAGGAGCTTCAGGGTAACCTGACTGTGGCCTTCCAGTGCCTGAAGGAGCCAACAAGAGAGATGGAAAAGGACTTTTTACAAGGGTCTGGAGTGACAGGACAAGGAGGAATGGCTTCACAGTGACAAAATAGGTTTAGATGGTATATTGGGAAGGAATTGTTCCCTGGGAGGGTGGCAGGCCCTGGCACAGGTGCCCAGAGCAGCTGTGGCTGCCCCTGGATGCCTGGAAGTGTCCAAGGCCAGGCTGGATGTGGCTTGGAGCAACCTGGGACAGTGGCAGGTGTCCCTGCCCATGGCAAGGGGTGGGGTTGGATGATCTTTAAATCCCTTTCCAAACCCTTCCACGGTTCTATGAATATCCCGAGCTGGAATGCTCCTAGAGGGATCACAGTGTTGGCTGTGCACCCCCAAGCACCCCATCACGTGCCTGGGAGTGTTTTCCAAACACTCCTTGAATTCTCCATCTCTGGGGCTCCAAAGGGAGCCAGGCCAGTTTGCAGGAGCTGAGGTGCTGCCATCAGGCACTGCTTCCCAGCTGGAGCGCAGGCAGCTCCTGGATGTCGTGGCTGGGATGTGCAAAGGAGGCAGAACCGGTGCTGTGCTCATCAGAGAAGGGTCTGGAAGCCTCCCCTGGCCACCATCTGTGCCTTGTTTGTGCAGTTTGATCATCCCTCAGTGAATGGTTCCGCTGAAACTCCGTGATTAATCTCCGGGATCCGAACCTCCTCAGCAGCCTGAGGGATGGCAGGATTGAGCTCGTTAAAATGAAACCCTGTGAATGTGCAAATTCTCCTCCAAAAGAGATTGGGATTCATGAAGCAGCTCAGTACAAAAGTGGGGAAATGAGCTGTGGCTTTTTGTGCTGCCTATTTACAAACACAAGCTCCTTGATAAAAGCTGGGAATTTCTCTCGGAGATGAGCGGTGACTAAAGCAGCCCCGTGATTGTGCTTAGAGGACTTGTGGAAGGCACACAATGCCTGAAGATGATTTTAATGAGTGACAACAATTTCAGGGAGCTGTTAGGAGGCTTTTTTTTCTAGGTGGTGAATGGAATATTTCACTTTTAAAGTATTTCCTGTACAATGAGTCGGCTCAATTTTTTCCATAATGAATAAAATGAAATTTAGGGATCATTTATGGGTTATTAATGGCTGTGATATACTAATTATACTGCAAACTTTAATTGTCTCCTCCTTAAAAAACCAGTTCAATTAGAGTCCTTGGAGTTTTTAATAGTGTGTTGAAATAGTTTTTCAAACAACAAAGCATTAAGTCTCGTTACGGATCCATTTCTCTTTTTATGGGAAATGATTTGACCATAACTGGTCCTGACAGGGAATTTAAATAGTCTAAACCCAGCCTGGCAACAAACATAGAATGCTAATGTGTGCAGCCTCCAGCCCGTGGAATTGTCCTAAAGTCACTGAGGTTGCACAGGATATGTGTGACAGCACATTCTGGGTTTGTGTGGGATCTTCAGCTGACTTCTGTCTGCAGAAAGTGAAATATATTCTCTGTTGTTTCTCCTGGCCACTCTTTGAACCTGCACCATGTGTCTTTTTCAATTGTAAAACAATTTGAAAACATGCAGATTTATTTCCTATGCTCAAAGAAATCTGTCCATTGGGCTGTTGAGTTACAGTTTTTCCCTCCTCCCCATCTGCACTCAGTTTCACCAGGTACTTTCAGCCCTATAAAGAAAACTCTTTACAAAGTGAGATTTACTTTGGAGCACTGTATTCATGAATAGGAAATAAAGGTACAGTTCTGAAAGAAGCCTTTTTTCTGCTGTAACTCTTTCTCATTTTGCACTGTGCAGGGAAATGAATTCTTCCAGCAGCCACCTGCAGGATGTATTTCCTGTGGAGGGAATTGATTTGCAGGTTTGTCCCAGCCAGTGTTTAAGGGATGACTGGAACAACGAGGTTGTGCACAGCAGAGGCTGCTTCAGTGCAGAATTGCTCAGCCCATTTGGTGCTGGAGGAGAAATCTGGAGCAAACTGTGTCCCCATGGGAGCTGTGCAGTCCTGGGAGGGGGCTGAGGGCAGGGGGTGATGCTCAGGCTGGAGCTGAGCCCAGGATGGCCACTGATCAAGGCAGTCAGGATCTCCTCATAGATCAGGCAAGTGAAATTATGGAAAATACAGGTAAAGTGCAAGGAAATCAGCCCACTTCTTTTTGTTCCCTATAGGACAAGGGCAAATCAATCAGGTTTTATTTCTGGTGCTGTTTAGGCATTAATTTTTGGTGTTGTTTGGTTCGGTTTGGTTTTGGCAAAGGCAGAAATGGAGCAAAGCTCCAAACTCCAGGTCTGAGCTGTTGAGGGAAGCCCAGGGATCCATTTCACCCCAAGGAGTGCCCAGCAGGCAGCTCAGCAAAAACCATTTCCTGTTGCATGAACATATTATAAGTTTCTCTGCATGCAGGCCTGCAGAAAAGTCTTCCCATGGGAAAGCATCTTTTACTGTTTTTTACTCTGTACAAATTTCTGTAAACAAATATCTGAGTTGTGTTTCAAGAACATTTAGATTTCTCTGCCTGTCTCCTAGTAATAAGAGATAGAGGTTTTCTTTCTTTCAACCTATGAAGTGAAAAGTTGTTATCTCTGATTGTGTAAGCTATTCTGGCATTCCTTGGACGGAGCTTGGAGGAAGAGCTTCGGATGCTCCAGGCTGGGCAGATAATAGCCCAAATCCTTTGAATTACATTAATAAATCATATTTAACCTTCTGAAATTATTGTCAAGAGTCCTTTGTCAACGCACGGACCACGGCAATAATTTCCCACTCCCACCCCAATGAGGTGAGCAGGAGGAGACTTTCCCTCACCAGTCCTCCAGGCCCAGCGTTACAAACAGCAAGTGCTGGGCCTTGGGAAGCTCCCAAAAACCCCTCCTGGGTATTTCTTTCCTGAAAATGTTTTTCCAGTGCTGGATCCCAGTGAGAAGGTCCCACCCTCTGTACAGCTCGTGTGGAAGGCTGGAGTACCTTAGGAACAACTTCTCCCTCTTTAGCAGTAGTTGGGCAGAAAGATGAACTATAAATAAAAAGCAGCTGTGGTCTGGGAGTTATCCTGACTTCTAAAAACAACACTTTTAAGAACCTCTCTGGTAGAAATAAATAATATGGCTCTGCAGATGTCCCAGGGGAGAGATGTGCTTTCTTCCTCTCTTTTTTCTTGCAGGAAAAGGATGACAACTGATATATTTATCTGTAGGAGAGTCTGCCGATGTTATTTGAAGACTACAAGAAATTATTCAAGCTTCAAGCAAACATTTCCCTTGTATTTTTTTTTTTTTTGGAAGAAAATCAGCAAATTGAAAATCTTGCTTGTCTTTCAGAGGAAGGATGTTGCAAAAAACAAGTACAAGAACAAAGGCTGATGAGGATGAAGACAAGAAGAAAAGCAACTCCTTTTTTTTTTTAAGAGGAATCTCCAAATTTTGGAGGTAAATAGTTATTTTACTTGTAAGTAACTTATACAAGAGGGGTATGCTTTGACATATCAAAATTAGGTAAAAAGCCAAAAAAATAGGATGTTTCAGACTAAATTTTTTTGAGAATGATGGAAGACAAGATTTGATGTTAAAAGAAAACCCTTAAACTGCCTCCAATTTCAACCATTTGTCTGTTAACATGACAGAAATTAGATTTCAAGTAAATTCTTGCTTTCTCAAGTTTGCTTTCAGTTAGGAACTGAACCATCATGTGATGGGCAAAGAGGAAATGGAATTTCCCAGCTCCATCACCTGAACCATCAAAATTAATTAGAATTGGAGGGGATTTTGTAATATGTGGGGTTAATTCTGTGTGGGATATTTGTTGAAGGCTGAGGAGCAGTAAAAAGAACACGGAGTGAAAAGCACTTTTCATACACTTTCAATCAAGAATCCCATTCCAGAGCATTCTCCCTTGATTTCACTCTATAAAGCTGTCAGAAACCACACCTGAATTGGGCCCAGCATAGTAGGATTTATTATTCTGATATGAAAACAGAAAATGGCCAAATAGGGGCATTTTTCCAAGGAATTGCCGTTTTTTGCCCGTTCCCAGCCATGCCAGCCAGGAGCAGAGGCGTGATCCCCTTCTCCCACCTCCCGGCCCAGTGGGGGCCTTGGCAGAAAGTTTCTGCTCCGAGTTTTCAGAGAGCCTGGAAGAGAAATAGATGAACTTGTTCCACTTCTGGTACGTTTTTACCAAAAGCACATGAAGAAGAAACTGGCTTCTGGGTGTTCTTGTAAATATTTTACTGGAGAGTGGCCTCACAAGGGATTCTCTCTTTTGTTGGAGCTAGATTCCTCAGAAATAGTGCTTTTAGTAAAAATTGCTTTGGGATCCCATCAAGATGTCCTACTTTCCAGCTCTGCAGCAATGTGAGGTATTTCTTAGAGTATGTGCTTTTTTTGGAGACATTTATGGTAATGCAGAAACCTCTAGACCAGTTACTAATTTTCCCATAATTAAAATTTCATTTAAAAAAAAGATAATTAGAAGCCTTATTATGTAAGTTGGATTTCTGGCTGGCTTGCTAAACACCTTGTATTTGTAGGAGTAGGCCTTGTCACATCTGATTTGCAGATTGCTCCTTACCTGGTCTGAAACTCTCCAAAATGGTGAAGAAACTTTCTCTTGGATTTAAAAGGTTCTTGCTGTGACCTCAAATTGCTGCAACTGGATTTGTTGCTTGTGTTTGATGGAAAAAGCTGCACAGCTGTATGTCCCATCCCTCCATCCCCCCGTGGAAGCAGAGGCTGTCTCTGAGGGGGGAAGCAGCTTCTTGCCCAGAGAAATTGTGGATGTTCCATCCCTGGAAGTGTCCAAGGCCAGGCTGGATGGGCTTGGAACAACTTGGGATAGTGGAATGAGATGAGTTTTTAAGTCCTTTCCAACCCAAACCATTCCAACTCCTCCTTGGCTGGCAGACAAGAAACCTTTTTTTCTTGCAATCTTTCCTCAAGCTCTGCTCCAAGCCATATTTCCATATGTCTATAACTATATCAACGTTTTAAATAAATATATAAACTGTGCATATATGCAAAATCTCCCCCCAAAGGCTCTGCAAATAGAGATGGATCTCACAGTTTAAAGCTCAGGAAAACACTGAAGGTGACAGCAAAAGCAAGACCTAAACAAGGGCAGGCTCACAGAGGCAACTGCTCCTGGATCCATCCCCACAGATCCTCCTCAGCCTGACCTTGAGGGAGACACTGCCTTCCTTTTCCTGCCTTTGGGGACTCCCCCAGGGCTGTGACCGACAGGAAGCACAGATTTATTTCAGCTGACAGTTCCACAATTGATTCCACAGCATTTCTGCTTCTGGTCTGAGATCCAGCTGAATCCCAGCTGAGCCTTGGTGTCATTGTTTCAAGTGGCATCGAAATATCTCAGCAACAAATGAGGTGTTGCACCTGAATTTTTTCTCAGGATGGAATTGTTTGCACAAAATAAGGCAGTAATTAGCGCTATTAATTATCTTCAAGAGGCTGGCCCAGTTTCCCAGCACTTACTGCACTTAGCTGTGCTCATCTTAGTTGGGAAGAATCCCACCAGAGCAGGCAGTTTGGGCTTTTTAACTGAATGGGAAACTGGTTTCAGAAAAGACCTGGAACATTTTATTTCCCCTGAAAGGTAATAAGGAGGGAAAAAACCCAAACAAAATATGTTTTTTTACTCTATTTAGAGTTTCTGAACCCCTTCTGCCTGTAACTGCGTTATCTGCCTGGTAGAGCAGTGTTGTAAAGATGAGATAAGCTAACTCAGAGAAGCACAATTCAATTTGGTTTTCCAGTAAACCTGGATTTGAAGGGTGTGTTTAGGTCACTGACTGTTGGAGCCCTCAAGGAGACTGATGGCATGAACGAGTCTGACTTTGTTCCTCTCCCTGAGAAATACTTTAGGGAAAAGACAGTGGAGCAGTGCTGGGAAAATCTGTGTCCTCCCAGGCTGCTGGAAAATAAAGAGACCTTCATTATATTCTCATTACTCCAGCTCTCAGCACAGAAAGACAAAAAAATATAAAGGTCACTAGCTTTTACCATCTGTGCTAAAATGAGATGAAGGTAATAGAGAACTCCAAGATTTATTGCTTAGCAGCTGATTTGAGGCTTCAAGTAAGTGGTGAGACTCTTAATCCTATCTCAACACTTCCTTATTTTGTAAAGGCTTGTTCCAGAGCCCCCTGAATTTGATGGAAACACCAGAACTTCCTTCCTCAGGCAATGGATCAGACTTCACAGGTTAATTGAAAACATGATTCTGGAATACTGGCTCCTGGATGGGTTTGATCGAAGAAAAAGGATTTTAATTTGTGAAATACATGGGAGTATGAGAGGAAAATTACATTTGGGGGTTGCACCAGGTGATTTCTGGTTAATAAGATGAGAGGCTTCCCTGGGTCCATTTGGAAACCACTTGGCAGGGTCTGTGCAGCTGCTTAATGGGATGCATTAAAGCAGCTGACTGGTGCATCCATCAGTGGCCTTGCACCCTCCAGGAGCCTTTCTGATGCCTTTGGAATTTTGCTTGGTACTTCCTAATCCTTAGAAAAGCTCCCCTCCAAACCTGACAGCTCCCAGGCTGCCCATGGTGGGAAGGATGAAGGACATGGGCACATAAATGGATGTGGCTGATCCTGCCTGTAGGTGCCAGGATCAGGAACTCGGAGGTGAGAATTTGGAGCTTTGCTGTGGGACACGTTCACTTTGGCTGAGATGGATTGCAAAGGTCGATAGCTCAGCCCCCAGAAAGAAATGAGGTGAAAGAACCTGATTGTGTTGGACACTTTGCAGCTGACTCAGCAAGGCCACGTGTGCAACCTCTAAATTAAATACTTTGAAGCTGATTCAATTGTCACATGAGCTGTGAATTTTTTAATGAGGTGCCTGTTTCTATCTGACCAGGGGGTGTTATTTCTCTGTAAGGATGATAGCAGCAATGCTCTTGCTGCTTTTCTGTGGAAGGTCAGGTATAAACAAGGGGTCATTTTTATGCAGACATTTCCAGCATTTCAGAGCTTCCTCACTAGTTTAGTTTTAATTTTCCAAACCTCACCTTTGTCAAGCAAAAGAAAAATCAGTCTGGCACTTCCACCTTACCATGAGTTGCTCAAAATGAGAGATAAATGAGGGATAAAGCCATTAAAATCATGTGGGCAGTGCAATTTTAAAGCCAAACTCGAGTGGAGTGGGATGCTTGTGTGTGAATATCCCCATTAGCAAAGTAAATAAGCCCAGCTGTTGGCAAACCTGAATTTCAGTTCTAAATGGCCTTGGCTTCTCAGTGACCTCTACAGAGAGGGAACAGCTGCATTGTTCACACTCATCCCTGCCACATCGGGCCAGTTTTTATTTGAGTCTTGTGGCCCCAGTCCTGCATCCAGCACGCTGAATATTGAGGTTTTTCTGCTCTGGCTGTGCTGCAGATGTGGGCACTGGGAGCTGATTTGCTGTTTGAGGCTCTGAACCATCACTCATTAAAGCCACTCTGCTGTCTTTAGGATCAGGGTAGCAGTAAATCTGTAAATCTGTACCAGATTCTTTTTTTGCTGCTAACTTTAACAATTCCCACTCAAAAGTTTTCTCATTTAAGGGTGTGTTTAAATGGCTGTCTTGTATCTGAAATCAAGTATTAAGCCCTGGTAATGTATTAATTAGCCTCTTTTTTTTTTTTTTTTTTTTTTTTTTTTTTTTTATTTTTTATTTTTTCTCTTCCAGAATCAATTTTTCCATCATAATAAGNTTTTTTTTTTTTTTAGTTTAATGTAACTTTTAATTAACTGAAGCCAGAAACACAATTTACACATTTAAAATCCTAATCCTTTAAATCATTGCAAGTTTCGTCCTAGACTCACAGAAATCAATAAAGTCCTGTAGCTTTCCCAAGAGCTAAATGCCTGTAATTACAGCTGGAAGGGGAGATTCCAGAGTGTGGATGAACAGTTGGCTGGGATGTTTTGCTGTTTCTCCTCTCAGCACTCAGGGCATGGTTTCCTGCCTGGCCAGTAATGAGCAGGGCTCCAGGAGCGTTGTGTACTTTTGATTTGATTTTATTTAATGCTCTCCACAGTGATAACAATCACTCGGGCATCAAACCCAGCCTTTGCCTACTGCTTTCCTGGCTTGTTAAACCCAAGTGCACTCTCAGCTGAAGTGGCAGAAGCAATTTTAGGTCTGTGCCCGTTCTGTGCTCATCGCCTCGTTAACAATATCCGAGTGATATTGTTAAATAGTGTGAAATTCCGAGCGAGGCAACTCCTCAGGCTCCTTTCCCCCAGAGAGCAGCACAGCTCCTGAGATACTATCAGGTGTCATAGTAGCAGCTCAGTGAGTATCATTAATTCCTATTCATGAATTAGTCTGGCTTTAGCAGGAGGGATTGATGCACATAAGGAGAAGGAATCTTGTCCGGGACTGGAGGAATCCTTGGAGATCATCCTGCTGTATCCATGTAAATCAGTGGCTGCAGGCTAAACCTGCTCAGTCATGCAGGCCTTCAGGGAACAGTTTTAGAGCTCTTGTTTCAGTAGAGGATAATTTGATTATTTTTTTCAGTCCTTAATGGCAGGATTGGAGTTTTAATAAATTAAAGGAATGGGGAGTTGGAGGAGGAGGGGAGGGAAAAAAAAGCCAGTCCAGACTCCCTGAGTTAAGTAGGGGATTAATTTGCCCCTGTGAAAAGTCAAAAGCAAAGTTCTGCTTGACACAGGGAAGGATTTGGAAGGGGTAGCACGTGCAGGCTGGGAGGCCTCTCCCTTTGGATGTTTCAGGGTCTGCAGCTGATTTTCGGTCCGAAGGTTTAAGAGGGGAAGAAATAAAATCCAAGGAGCAGTTACAAAAGCACTGGTGAAGGCACATTGCCAGGGATTTCTCCCTTGAGATGGACTGGTTTGATTCTGGTGCCCAAAAAGGTGCTGGCTCTGGCTGAACATTGCCCAGGAACATCCCCAAGGAAGGGTTGCTCCTCATCCATCCAGTCTCTCTGTGTTCCTGTTCTGCAGGAATTCTGCTCCCTGAGACCTTCTCCCTTCCATGTCTAATGGTGAACATTCTGGATTGCCCATGATGACCTTAAAGGTGTTTTCCAACCTTGACAATTCTATGGTTCCATTCCATCAGATTTGCTAGACTGGCCCAACAAATTCAAAAGGTGTGAGATGGATGCACTGAGGCCCTTAGGGCTGAACAAGTCTCAGTTCCCCTAACTGGGAGAAAAATCCCCAAAAATCTAAACCTCTCAGCAGAAGTGGAAGCAGAAAATCCAGTGTTTTTCTTGGAGCAGGGCAGTGCTTGAGCTCTGCCTCTCTTGTTTTTTTTAACTTCTTCCTGCAGCCTGATTTTCACAGCGCACCTCACCAAATGTTCCCCTGGTTTTGATGTGGAATTCACTCCTGTTTTGTAGCCTTGAAAGCAATATTTGATGAGAAGAGCCTGTTCCCAAAAGAAATTCATTATCCTGAACTAAACAAGCGAAGCAACTCTGTCAGCGAGTGTGGAGGAAAAATAAAAAGAAATAAGAAGCAAGCAAAGCTGGCAGAAAAATAAACCTCCTCTTCAAACGGAAGGTGTGTACACAGAATGCAGATCCAGGGAAATTGCTGTGTGCCATTAGTTTTTTCCCAATGTGCTCCCTTTTTCTTTAGGAGCAACGTTTTCAGCCATTACTTGGGATCTCATCCTTACACAGAAATTATGTCCTAAGCAGGATCTCCTCCCTCCAGCTTGTCCTGGGCTTTTTCTTCAAAGGAACCAAAATCAGGGAGGTCACTTTTATACTTCATTTCTTGGGGTTGAGTAATTTTCCTGGTTGAAACCCAGCTGGAGTCTCCAGGCATTCGGATGCTCTTGAATGTTTTAAAACCGCGAGTGACCAAATTCTCATCTGATTTAAACCAAATAGTTGGAGTGCACTGAAGTTACATGTCAGTTATTCACTTCTAAATTTAAGGTTTCCTCTGAGTATCCTGTTCTAACCCTAAAAAACAAGTGTGAGCCCAGAGAAGAACCTGGTGTTTGCAAGGATTTGCTTCCCAGGATTGTGCTGAAGGTTTGATATCATTAATTCAGAGTAAGGGAGTGCTGGCCCCCAGCCTGATCTCCCACTTGTACCCTGTGTATCAGGGAAGCCACGTGCAAATTAATTTAGCAGCTGAGCTGGATGCTTGATTGGATTAGGTGCTGGCAAAACATTAATCATGGCAATCGTGGATCTTTTCAACTAAAAAAAAAAAAAAGAAAAAAAAATTTTTTGTNNNAGGAAAAAATATTTTGTGTGTCTTTGAATATGAAACCCGCCCCCCCCCACTATTCTGACACTGTTTTACTCTAATTTCCTCTTTGAATCTGAAGGGTGAGAAATCTCTGTAGACAACCTCATTTCCTCCATTTTCCAGCTTAATACCTGTTCTGGATAAGTCTGGGGAAAGTAATTGAGGATTCAGTGCTCACCTAAACTGACAGAAATGTTTTAAGAGGTACTTTCTCGAAAAACTCCAGCTTTAATTCTTTCTCTGCTGGGAACTTTGCTGTTCATTAAGGAGCAAGGTCAGATTGTAGGAAGAAAACAATGAGCTGCTTTCCTACCTCAGAGGCAGCTTTTGCTCAGGAGATGCTGCTCTCTGCAGTATCTGGTTGAGTGTTTGTCATCCCATTTCTCCTGGAAAATATTTTGTTACTAGAAAATGGGCTTTATTCAAAGCAATTTACATATCTTACTGCAAGAGTTACTATATTGGCTCATCCTCAAGTTTAAGTCAATCTGCAAAATATCCTCTTGTAGAAGAATTTGCATGTGTAATTTGCCAGACCAAATCCTGCAGAGATTTGAGTCACGCTGAATTCAGGAGGACTATTCAGGTTTACATATGCTTTTGAAAAAATAAATCCTAAGTGCAGAGTTGTTTACAAGGTCAAAGCCTGGTTTTTCCCCAGTATCACATAAACTTCAAAGCAAATAAAATCTCCTCCTGCAAGGACATATTTGCAGAGTAACGTGGTAATGGGTAATGTCAAATATGTGTTCATTAATTCAGAGCCTTTTTAACATCAGTGCCATGGATATGGGAGCCATGGAATCGTTGAATGGTTTGGATTGGAAGGGATCCTCAAGTCCATCTCATTCCAAACCCCCACCATGGGCAGGGACATCTTCCACTATCCTGGGTTGCTCCAAGCCCTGTCCAACCTGGCCTTGGACACTCCCAGGCATGGGGAATTTATATGAAGCAAGCTGAGGAGAGTTAATTAATTAAGCCAAAGACTCAAAGAATAGAACTTTAAAGTACTTTTGTTCCTTTTCCCAGAGCTGCATCTTATCTCTCCTGTCTGTGTTTTCTCTGATAATTTTTTACAGCTCTCCTGTGTTATTGCCTTGACGACTTTAGGACCTCAATTACACGCAGAGTAGATGCTCGATGCTTTCTAAGTGGTGAAAAATTATCCTTGCTCTGAGAAACTCTAACTCTGAGCCAGATAATTAAAATAATCCAATGGCACAGGGAAATGAAATTAGCAGTTCCTCTCCCCAAGGTGTGTGACTGGGGTGGCAGAGTCAGCAGCAGGGTGGCAGCACAGGTGGCAGCACAGCTGAGCTCTGTGGGGTCACAGGGTGCTAGGAGGCAGCGATGGCTGTTCTGGAGCTNTAATTAATGGCCCATGAACAGCAGAGATCTCCTGGAGGGAGGATGGGCTGTGGAAGAGATAAAGAAAACTGCCCCATGAACAGAAGAGAACTGCCCCAGCTCTGACAGAATATGGGACACACACCCCCAGCCACAGCTTGTGACCTAAGACAAGGTGACAGAAAGATGTACCTGCCACTGCTGCAGGAGCACAGGGACCTTCCCTTCTCACTGCCTGATGCTTGCACTGAACAGCTCCTTCTTCATATCAGTTAAACTTAATTTCAGACCTGAGGAGTTTCAGGCAGAGGCCAATTTTTAAAAACTGCTCTGCTGGAGCGATGGCATTTCCTGCCACGCAGGAACGGAAAGCCATCGTTGCACACCTGCCCCAGATCAGCTGTGCAGGGCTGAGGTGAAAATGGGACACAGCTTTGCTTGGCCCTGGGATTTAGGCCTGATTATTTCTGTCCTCAGGGCTCGAAATGAAACCTTTATGCTCTTGAAGAAAGAAAATTCCCACCCTCCCACAACTTCTAGTCCGAGGAGATGGCAATATATCGGACTTTAAACCAGTGCCACCTTTATGCACAGAAAGGCTCTTTTGCTCAATTTCAAAAGTTTCTAACCCATTACTTATGGCATTCTCTTCCTTTAAAGCTTGAGCAGGCTCAGATTTAAAACAGGCAGAGTGACAATGAATGTTGGTAAGAAGGCCACAAATAATGTTTTTGTACAGAGCCGGCAGTGGCAGGCTGGGCCATCCATCACTGAGTCACTCCGAGCTTGTCGTGCCTCCCGCAAGTGACAACAGCCTTATCTCCAACCCATCCAGATTAAAAGCTTTCTAGATGTTCTATCATCTATTTCCAGTGCTTTTAATGTCACAATATTTCTCTGGTTTAGATTAGATTGCTTTTAGCCTAAAGCTGTTTTGTTCACGTTCAGCTGGTGATGGGGTGAGGGATGGGTTTGCATTTGCAGGGTAAAGGCTGGGCTGAGCCACAGCCCTGTGCTGACTAAGGGGGATTTCTCAGGCTGCTTCTGACTTCTTTTTCTATGGAAAGGAAGGAAAAGGGCACAGGACAGAGCAATTCCTTGTGGGAGCCACGCAGGACAAGATTATCACGAGCCCTATGTAATGTATTAGTTACAAAGGCAGAGCTCTGAACTCTGTTACGGAAGAGGTTGCAAGGTAAACAAAAATGTCAGGTAAATTGAGACAGAAATGAGCATTTCTTAAGGTCTCGTAATCCCATTAAACTGAAACCTTGTTCCCTCCATTAATTTCTTCCAAAGGCAGCCCTGACAGCCCAGTATTTGCTGCTCGCCTGTTGTGTCCCTTGGTGCATTAATCAAATTGTTTTTCATGTTAGGCTTATCTGTGTCCTTGTTCTAGACTTCATTTTTCAAGACAAGCCTGCTTTAACACCGACCAGTGGAGAGGTGTGACACTGTTTTCCAGGTAGCTGTGCATGTTAATCCTTTCCAAGGCTTTTGGGAACAGTTAATGTGTCAGTGATGGGATTCACACGGGACAGAGTTGCAACAGCAGCCAGAGGCAGCCATTAACAGAGGAAAGTTAAATATTTTAAGTGGTGTTTGGTATTCCCAGTGCCTAAATGTGGGTTACTTTTGCTTAAGCTTTAGGAGAAGGCAGAGCTGTGTGTGGGCCTCGGCTCTTTCCCACAAGACCACTGAGTTCCTGATTGATCTCGACAGAAACTTTGAAAAACCCGATTGAATTAAAAATATATTTATCTCTGAAACTTAATGTGCTTGGGCACTGATCCAAAGTCCATTAAAGCAAATGGGAAGAGTCCCATTGGTTTTATTCCTCTGCAGCTGATGCCTTTAGGACAGTGCAGGTGATAAACAGCAGGATGGATTTGGGGCAGGATTCTCCCAAGAGCTGCTGAGATGCCTTTAAAATCCCCTTTTCAGCTCCCTGATGTGATTGACGTTTACACTCTGTGTTAAGGCATTACAGAGATCCTTTTTCTTTGTATCCTGCTTGGCCAGCAATAAATAAGATCCCCATGAAAGAAAATAAATATGTTGTGGCAGTTCTTTGAATGGAAGAAAAAGGGCGTGTGGGTGTTGGTGATCCTTTTGAAGTGGAATTCTAAGTCAATATCTGAATGCCTTTCTAAAGGAAAGTTTGACTTGGCTTCCCAAGGATCAGCAAAAAAAAGAAATTCTTATTCATTAAATTTTTGCCAGGATTTTAGTCATCTCGGCTTTAAAATTCTGAGGGTTGCACTACACAATTGAAAGTCCAGGTTTGTATTTGCCATGAGAGCCACTCTCTACTTGCTACAGAGTGTTTCTCAATAGTATTTCTCAAAAATTGAAATAATGCATGGGCTTGGTTTTGTGTGTAAGAGTGAAACAACATTTGTGGATACAAAATTTGCTGCTCAGATCAGGGAAATGAGACTGAACTTGTTTCTCAGGAGGAAAGAAACTCTCTTATTGTGTGCATGAGTGGGGCATTTAAAGGAATGTGCTCTTTATCCAAATAATACTGATAAGAAAGCCCTAAATATGAATTTAAACTTTCCTTGACGTGGATTTTTGTGGGATTAGAACTGTCACCCACTCAGATACAGAAGTTTTCTTTAGAAGGCTGATTTACACCCAGCCCTGCTCTAGGTCAGAGATAACTCTCCCAAAAGACATAGGCAACTTCCTTCCATGAGTAAAGACACAGAGCAACAGAACTTCAGAAAAGTCAGTATTTTATCTAATTTTCTCAGGCAAGAGCAGTACTTTGAAGATAAATCACTTCCTTGGTTCCAATAATTTAATTGGTTTCAATCATCTGGCAGGAAAAAAGTGCAATAAACAGTGTGATGATGGCAAGTGTGTGATAGCAGAGCTCTGCTTTGGCTGGGATGTCCCTGCTGGGACACTGGCTCTGTCCCTGTGCTGCCAGGGCTGGATCTCCATGGGGCTCTTCACCCCCTTGGTGCTGCTCCAGTGCTCGAAATGGGGCAGTGGGGACAAAGGCCAAGCACTTAAAAGCAGCTTTGAGATGATGGTGAGTATCTCCTGTCCTGCTGCTGGCTGTTCTCTGGGAGGCATTTCCTGCTGCTGCCACAAATTGCAGCAGATTATTATTTAAAAGTGTTTTTCACATGGTAACAACTACAAATCAATGTAGAAAATAACTCTAAAAAAGGGGGTTGGCTCTCCTTGCAGGCCACCAGTGATGGGACAAGAGGAAAGGACCTGGAGCAGCAGGGAGGGTCAGAATGGACATGAGCAGGAATTTCTCCATGGGAAAGGTGCTCAAGCATTGGAAGGCAGAAGTTTAATTCCAGCTTGCACAGGGAATGTGGAGCTCCCTGAGCATCCCAAACCAACCTAGTCCCCAAGGAGCAGTTCTGTGGCCAGGCAGGATCTGAGCCCAGGCCTGCTGTGTGTGCAGGCTGTGAGCTCCTCACTAAAATTCCTGGGAGGCTTTGTTCCTACCACAAGAGATTTCTGCTGTCAGATTCCGGTTCCATGGCAGAAATCTGCTGTAGCTCCATTTTCTTCTCAGCCTTCTCTAAAAACTGCTCTCTACTGACTTGTTTCAGCCAAGTAAGGCAGGCAGTGAAAGATTAAAAAATTACTTCAAAAGGCAATCCTACGGTTTTTGATAATACTTTTTCAATGTGTGCAACCTGTATGGAACAGATGAATTCATGTTTTAAAAGCAGGACTATTTCCATCTCAAAAGGGAATCTTAGGCAGGCAATACATCTGTTTTAATTGGTTTTATCATTCTAATACAATCTTAACAGGTATAGTAACAGATTTGCACTTGGAATAAAATATTCAGCACACTGAATGCTGCTTTGAACTATTTCCTACCACAGCCCTTTCTAAACTCATAAAAAAAATTAACTTACCAAGGGACCACTTGGTTTTTCTCAAGTATTGATTGTGCAAAGGTTTATGATGCAAGTCTGGTCACTCTGGTGATTTGTAGCTGTTACAATTTGTTTCCCCCATCATTAGAAATATTTGAACAAGCAAGTTGCAGGAAGGAGCAGGGCTGTGAGTGCTGCGGGTGTCCCTGGCACAGAGGGCTCTCCTCGGGCTGCCTGGTGGGACAAGATGGTCTGAGCAGAGCACTCCCTGCAGGGGGCCAAAAACACTGAATGAATTCATCCTGAAAGGGTGGTAAAAAGGAGTCTCAGAAGAATGGAGTATACGATGAGCAGGCAGCTGAAGAGAGGGGAAAATAAGCTGTAAAATAAGCTGTGCTAAACTGAACTGCTGATGGAGGGCATGAAGCAGCTTAGCTGTAATGCTGGTGACATCAGTGGGAGTGCACTCTAACTGCAGCTGGCTCAGGCTTCACAAATCGAAAATTAGAATCAAATAGTTGAAGATTTCAAAATAGGAGCGTTCTCAATAAAAACAGCCAAACGTGGGAGTGGTTTAAAAACCCCAGCTGTGTCCCAGCATGCTGCCCACACTGATCCTGCCCCTGTGCTCAGGTGAGACCCCACCTGCAGAGCTGCCTCCAGCCCAGGACCCCAGCACAGGACAGAGGCACCAGGATGGTCAGAGGGATGAGCAGCTCTGCTCTAAGGCCGGGAGACTTGGGATTGTTCAGCCTGGAGAGGAGAAATCTTTGAGGTGACTTTATCACAGCTGTTCAGTACCTGAAAGGAGCTGAGAGGAGAGAGGGAAAAGGACAATTTACAAGGGCCTGGAGTGACAGGACCAGGGGGAATGGCTTCCCACTGACAGAGGGCAGGGTTAGATTGGATATTAGGGAAAAATTCTTCCCTGTGAGGGTGGGGAGGCCCTGGCACAGGTGCCCAGAGCAGCTCTGGCTGCCCCTGGATCCTTGGCAGTGCCCAAGGCCAGGTTGGATGGGCTTGGAGCACCCTGGGCTAGTGGAAGGTGTCTCTGCCATGGCAGGGGAGGAGCTGCATTATCCTTAATGTCCCAACCCAAACCATTCTGGGATTCTGTGAACATTTCAGCTCCTGACATCAATTTATTAGAGAACCACAAGACCTCACTGGCACACCATCTTTAAATTGCTTTTTTTCCGTGTGTTGCTTTTGAAATTACTTTCATTGGGTATTACCCTTTGAAGAAACTCATGAGGTTAACAGCCAGATTTGCCATGCTTATGCTGAGCTGCCTTTTAATTTTTTTGAGTGGTCCCTGAGCCTGTTTGCGATGGTGAGTGCATCGTAGGGGAGGGAGGAATTTGGTCATAAATCACTGCACAAATCTGAGCTGCAGGAGGATGGATTAGGTCTTAATTCTGAAGGGGTGGCTTGGTTTTATTTCCCACTCTCCCCCTGCAGGGTCGATAGCATCCTCAGCAGCCAGCAGGTTGTGTTTATGGGAGGGCTCTGAGTGGGGGGAAGCATTTGAGCATCACCACGTCTGTCTTTCTGGCTGGCTGCCCATCTTGAGGGTCACATCTGGGGGAATTTCACTCGGGGGTGGCTGGCATGCAGGCAGAGAGAAAAAACAAGCGGGAGGAAGGGGAAAGGGGAAAAAAAGAGAGGATTTCTCTCATGTTCTTTTCACACACTCCTGTCTTTCATTCTGTTCTCTATCCCCCTGCTGAGGTTTGCCACGGCATGACAAGGCAGCCTCCGTGGTGTGAACCTGACAGGAATGTTGCCAGTTTTCACAGCCATCCAATTTCCTTCCCCATCACCTTCCCAAAGCTTGCTCTAACGGGCTGTTTGGGAGGGGAGAGCGTTATTGATCCCTCTCAACTTTGTGTTTCATTAAAGCAGAGCTCTGGGCACGGAGCCAGCCCTCAGCTCCCCACAGCAGCCCTGCCAGGAGCTCCAGGGGACTCTGGATGTCTTTTGGGGATGGACAATGACCCCACCACCTGCAGGTGATGATACCACCAGTGGTTTTTGGGGGGCTGAGGAATTCTCCCTGCTCCAGCCACTTTTGTCTGACACATCATTAAAAAAAAAAAAAAAACAAAACAACAAAAAAGTTTACATTTACTCTTGCCAATGTCCTCCACCCTTCAGGAGGATTCATCGGGAAGGGGGTGGTATTTCCATAGCAACAAGGGATTTTTTGCAGAAAACTGGTGAATTTCCAAGGCACAAAAGCTTGTTCAGAGCCCAGAAGTACCTGGATGGAAAACCAAACAGATGGTAAATCCTCTCCAGTTTGCTTTTTTTTTTTTTCAGAATAATTTTTTTTTTGCCAGTTATTCTCCACTTTTCCCCATGTCCTAAATATTTGCTTTGCAATGAATTTCTGACCCGTGACGGGTTCAAGGCTCTGCCCAGTGGAACTGGAAGTCAGCAGCACCAGGGTCTGCTCACACCAAGAGCTGATCTGGAAGGGACAGGGACTCCAAGCTGCTCAGAAAACTTTGAGAATTTTCTTTAGCTTCCCAACCCTCGGAAACATTTCTTAATATTGTCCTGCAGGGTGATGTTATATAAAGCTTGGGGAATTGGGACACTGGGAATTCCCCAAGCAAAAATACTTTTTGTCTTGGAAAAGTGCTCTAAGGATGGACCTGGCCATGCTGCAACCTGAATTTTTTTTTTCCTTGAGATGCTGCATTTTTTCCAGAGAACAAGAACTGGTATTTTAATTTAAATGGGGGTTCTCCACATTTATCAAATATTAGTTATTGCCTTCATCATCATCAATTACTGGGCAAATATTTCTGACTCTATTCGAGCCATTTTCCTCACAATCATGGAAATTATCAGATTTTGCAACAGTTCCAAAAAGAGGAGGAGCTCAGCTTAGGCCAAACCCTTCAGCTGTGGAAGTGGTAGAACAATGGAATTCCAGTCCAGCTGAGCCTGGCTTAATGAAGTTCAGGAGGAAGAAGAGAGAAAAGTCTTAAGCAATATATATATTTTTCGATTTTACTTCTTTTCATTATCTTTTGTCTGTCAGTGTAAAAATACAAGGCTTGACAAAGAAATTGCAAGCATGTCCATCTGTTTGTTTCTCATAATTTAATTACAAACAAAGAATTGGAAGAAGCTCCAACTCCAGGACACCCAGGACTGCTGGGCCCTGACAGTTGCCTCCATTTCTGTGTTACACCTTGGAAATGTAAATTTTGCCTTTAAGTTAATTTCTGGTTTAGTTTTCTGGTCCTTAATCTGCTTTTCAACTTGTTTTAAAGCTGAACAATGATTTATTACATCCAGCAAAGATGCTAGGAGGGAATAGGAGGTAATTTATGATGGAGTATTTTTATGATGCAGGTATTTTTATGATGGGTTTGCCAGTATCAAATTTTCATTTGTTACCAGCACATTTTCAGTTGTGAACCCCTTTTCCTGACCATCTCCACTATCACTTAGATGTCCATTATTTTATGCCATTTTATGTTGTCCATTTGCCAAAGGGGTGCCAAGAGGAGACAGAAAATTCCCCACACCCTTCCACACTACCATTATTGACAAAATGACTTTAATGAAAAAAAAATCAGCTGTTTTCTGATGTGAAAATGGAGCTATTTCTTAAATTATGGGCTTGAATAAATGGCAGATCATTTGTAGGATATGTGAAGAAAAGAAAATAGAAAAGAAAAAAGAAATTCCTGCTTTTACTGATTACACAATTGCTGTTTATATTAGGGTCTTCAGAAATGAATTATGGAAAGCCTTGGGTAAGGAAAAGCATTTAGAGAACTCTGTGGTAGCTGGACTGTAATATCCATGATGTGTTTAGATTTTTCTTGTTCAAATAAACAATAAGTGTGGGTAAGGTCAGCTTAATTGATAAGAAAAATGGAATTGTTAATGTTCTGTGACATTACCTATCACTGTGATATTTTCTAATGCCAAGGCCATTTAGCAACTGATGAAAACCCAAAGTTCACAGTAATGATTAGCATTAAATAAATTCCCCTTTCCTTTGGATATGTAGGCCCCATGGTTTTTTGGGAGTGCTGAAAAAGATCACTGGGTTTAAGAAATATAAAGCTTATAAGGTTTAATTTCTGAAATTAAAATCTCATTATTAATAGTTAAGTACAGTTTTTATTCATTAAGTGGTAAAAATGATGAGGAACTTAAATGCCAGAATAAGAATTCTGTTTCTGTAGCAGCTTGGTTTTGGCCATGCAATAATTGTCTGCTCCTCTTCTTGCAGCTCTCACAGAGATGCATTTGAAATCCATATTGATTAATTCATGCACGCTGTGCCTTGGTATCTAATTCTTTCCTTTGTCAGCTTGCTGGAACTGGAAGAAAATATCTGATCATATTCCTCTGCTGGAATGATTTTTACATGAATTTTTAACAACAAGACCTTCACTTGTATTTACTTGCAGGACCAATGTTTTAGTCTCTAAGTCTGGCATGCCAGCAGAGATGATTAATTTCTATTGCTTTTTGGGACAAAAAAAAAAAAAGGATTCCAGTGAAGCTCTTCTAAATTGGAAGCATTTTTTCCCCTTTTTGTTTTTTGTTCTTAATCCACCAACTGGTTTGTATTTGCTTGTTTTTTGTTGATTTTTTTGTAGTCACAAGGTGAATCCTTTCCTTCTTTATTTGCAGGATTGTCAGCAACTTCCTGATGGATATTTCTGCCTGTGCCTGGTAATGATCCAACAGCCAGACTACAACATCTGCACTATGAAGGCATTTTTGTTCAAAAATTGACCATGTGCTAATTTCTCCCCTAAAATTCTGGTGGAGCGATGAGCAAGGGTGTAATTTAAACACTCCTTATATAGTTGTGAGACAGGGAGTACATTTTTTGTGGGATTTTACACGGAAAGAGGGGCTCACCTGTGGGCTACCAGTGTTTACAATGATTACATTCAATTATGGCATCCTGTCAGGAGTTCTCTGTGGAAAGCACAGCAGGAATTCCATCTGGGAAAGAGCTCTGGCATCTCCAGCAGAATTCAGGCAGAACTGAGATACCTTAAGGCCAAAATCACAATGTAAAATCACAGAAACCCAGCCCTGCTGGGGGGTCAAAAGTGTTGGAGATCTCTTCCATTGACATGATCCAGAGATAAGGTTTCCCCCTTTTTCGGAGGGATATAGGGCAGACTATGTGAGAGGTGGGTATATTGACAGTTGTAATTCTTAAAATGAAACCAAGACAGGAATTCTTGCAAAGAATGAAAGAATTTGCAGTCAGTGCTTCAGATGAGGTCCCTGAGGTGTTTTCCTCTCCCATCCATTGTCAGTGCCTTTAAATGGCTTATCCAGAGCTCCAGGTTCCACTCAAGGAGCTCTGTGCCTACATGAAATCAGCATTTCTGTTACTAAATTCATGAGGAGAAAAAGCTTTCTAAAGTTCCCATCTTGCAAACTTGTACAGAACTGGTAAAAGTCATTTCCCCAGATGTTCGGAATTCTGACGGCCTGCAGCAAGAAATTCAAGAATTTCATAGAATCCCAGAGTGGTTTGGAAGGGACATTAAAAACCATCTCATTGCAACCCTGCCATGGCAGGGACACCTTCCACTATCCCAGGTGCTCCAAGCCCCAATGTCCAACCTGGCCTGGGACACTTCCAGGGATCCAGGAGCAGCCACAGCTTCTCTGGGCACCCTGTGCCAGGACCTCCCCACCCTCACAGGGAACAACTCCTCCTCAGTGTCCCCCCTCACCCTCCTGTCTTTAGCATAGAACTTGCAAAGATGTTTTATAACAGAAAGTTTCCCAGCAACTTAAACCAGGAATGAGGTGAGTCCTTATTTTAACACCATTAAGATTTGGAGGATGCACAAATCAGTTTTGCTCCCACCCCTTTTCTGTCCCACCTGCATCCCAATGCACCCGGTAAGGTTTGCCTGCTGATCACAATTATTCAGCAAATCACAAATGATAGCAATGTGACTTCTAGGGGCTGACATCCCTGCCAGCCCAGAAAAGCAGGATCTGAGCTTCTGATTTTTCATGTTTCAGTAAGCCACTGCAGTGGTTTAGCTACAAAAAGGAATTTAATACAAGCAGACCAAACCATCCATGTTTTGTACACAGCCTAGTAAAACTGCAAACTTTTGCAAGGCAGAATTATTTTAATGATTATATTAAAAAGCTCTTCTCTAGGGAAGCATCTCTCACTCTTCTACAGATGTGCTAAATAAGCAACATTTTCTCATGTTTGTAAGCAATTCCAGTGAAAGTTCTTTAAAAGATGATCTGTTGGCATTCTGGCTGTAAAACTGGGCTGTGATCTGCATTCTTTTTTGTGTCTTACCCTCTTTTATAGATGTGGAGTCAATGAACTATTTCTGTGAAGGCTATGGGAAATGATTTGGTATTGCTGCTCAAGCTAATCATTATTCACATATAAACTGCCCATTTACTGTTTCTCATATCCAATTTTTGAAGAAAATATTGATGATGACACCCAAAATAACTTGGCAAGCCTTTGAAGAAGCTCTGCAAATCTGTTACAGAGATGAATTGCAGAAGTTTAGTGCGCACTCACTAACCATGCCAAGTGAATGCCAATAGATAAAGTTCAGTTGAGGATTTCTCAGCTTCAATCTTTCTAGGAAGTTTGTGCATGTTATTGTAAGCAAATTCCCGATTCCTGGTTTTTCTCATTGTGGAGTGGAAAAAAACTGGGGTGCTAGAGTTGTGAAAATGGAAGGAAAAGGTTACTAACCACTTCAAACAACAGAATTCTCTGTTGAGTTTAGGTAGAAGCTGCCCCAAACCAGCCAGGAGCTTTTTGAGAACTGTATTTACAGCAAATCATAGAAAGACAGCAAAAGTCTTGCTGTGACTGTGTGGAAAGCAGCACTGAGGAATTTGGGATATCAGGAAACAACAGCAGAGCTGTGAGCCTGGGCAGAAGAAGAAAGGATGCAAGGTGAGTTCAGGCTCACATCTGTATAACCCTGGGCATTTCAAACGTGTCAGCATGGATCAGGTGAGGAGAAACAAAGCAAAGTCAGCCCAGCCTTCCATAAAAACCCAGCTGCCCATTCCCTGCACGCCCAGGAAAAATCCTTCTGCTTGGAATGCGTGCTGCCATGGTGATTTCAGCCTGATGGGGACATCTCCTGAGGGGCACAGCTGGAAAAAGGCAGCGCTGGAGAAAGGCTCTGAACCTGCAGGCAGAGCCCTCTCAGCTCTGGAGATCCCTGCACTCATCTGGCTTCCTGCTCTACACATCCACCCTCCACTGAAAAGCTTCAGGAAAAGGCTTTCAAATCCAGGCTCTTCTGAGGGCTGGGCATAAAACACCATTTCCCTCATGATGGGGAGGCTTTTGAGTCAGAGGGAAGGATGACCTTGGGCAGAGGTGGGAATTTCAGTGCTAAAGTGTGCAATGTCTGCAAGGCAGTGCTTGTAACCCTGTGATCAGCCAGGAACTCCCCTGCTGCTTCACTACAATAACCTGCACACAAATAAGAGTTACGTTCTCTCTTTCCTACAGTTTTGGGGAGGAAAAAAAAAATTCTATTTTTAAAACCTGAAAATGCCTCAATGCATTAACAGTCTTCTGTACAAAAAGCAAAGACTGTCTAAAGATTCAGAAAAACAAAGGACTAGACAAAGGTAAACAGTTGTGATGTCTTTGGCTATGAAACAGCAGCTAAATGGTTACATTTTTATAATTTCATAAGCCATTTATAACTTAATTTGCCTTGTACAGACACAGCAAAAGCTTCTGCTTTCCTTCTCCTGATATTTTCTTTTATTTTCTTAGGGCTTTGCCATTAAAGCTGCTTTAATCTTTGTAGATAAATCTTCAGGTTTTCAGGTTTTTTTTCTCTCTGAAGACTTCAGCTGTCTTAAGTCTTTACATTTCATCGTGTTTAAATATTTTAGACAATTTGAAGCCCTATTTATAAATGGATATCATTAAGATTAGGCTCTAATAAGTGCTAATCTTTCCCTCCAACCAGGGAGATAAAGCCTGTCTTAAACCTGAATGGCTTAAAACGAGTTCTTTTTTTTTTTTATCCTCATAAAGTGAACAAATAAAACACTACCCAGCAGCTGTATTCACTGGAAGCACTGGAGATAATCCTCCCATTTATTACAGCAAAGTGCTTTTCCTTGGAGGTATCAGCCTGCTTTTCCTTCAGATGTGCAGGCTGTAGGTCACAGAGCCTGAAACCTGAAAATCACCTGGCCTCACAGAAAACTTCCCACTTGGCTCGGAAGTTCCAAGTTCCAAAAAAGTATCCAATTTTGGATACTTTTGGTTGAGTCCTGGGTCAAGCAGGGCCAATAAAGGCACGGGGTGTTTTTAGTCCAAGGCACAAAGGAACGGCCTGGTCTGCCCTGCCCAGCTCAGGGTGAACATCTCTCTTTTCAGCAGGGGAGCTCTGAGCCTTGCAGGTGTTGAGTTCATTTCTGCCTCCGCTTGGCTGAGCCCGAGGTTTGTGATCAAACCAGGAGCTCTGGCTGAGCAAGGAAATCTTTTTTTTTTTTTTAAAGAATGCTAAAAAGTTACTGAACATGGCAATTTCATGTGTTGTTCTGGGAAGCGTGAAGGAAAATTTTGGCAGTGAATCAAACCCTGCTTGGGGTTTGATTACCCCTTAATTACCCCCTCCTATCAAGCAAAAGGGATTAAGCTGTCCAGGGGTTCCCCTGAATTTAAATAGTTTTAATACTCCAGACCATCCTAAATGGGATCTGTCGTGACTAAAGGTAAAACATCTTCATCTGATTGGCAGCTGTCACTCCATGTGTGCCAAAAAGAGAGGAGGAAGAGGGGAAACAAGCTTCTTGCTGTATGGACAACATGGAGCAAGTAATTCACAACTAATAAGTTAAACACTCTCCTCCTGAGGACTAAAAATACCCTGCTTTATTGAAAGTGTATTTATTGAAAGTCATCTGGTAAGTAAAATGATGTCACTTCTATTTCTTGCCTGGTCATAAGAGCAGGCAGTTCCAGAGCAAATTTAAAGTTCATTTCCTGCAGATCCTGGTTTATGAGATTCTAAAACTGGCCTTTGGTAAATGGTCATGAAGGGGGAATTTGAACTGCATGAAAGTTTGTGGAAAGTGACCAAAAGCAGCTTGCGTAAAAATTAAATTATATTTCCTGATCATTCTTCATTTCCAGTATTAATGTAACTCATAGCCTTGCAACCTCAGAAATTCTGATCTGGAAGCTCACCTAAAGCCTGAAACAAATGTAAGGGATTGCAAATCAAAGTAGGAATGTGGTTGGTACAAGCCCCTAAAAGCCACCCTTGGTCAGTCCCTCAGTCCCTCAGTCACCTCTGTGCTCAGGAGATCTTTCTAACAGTGGCTGTAAATACAGAGCTTCAAAAACAGTTAAAAATACTTTAATATGGATGAAAAGCCCCACAAAGTTAATAAATCTGGTTAATTTCTGTCAGGAGCAGCATGAGAACAAAGGAAGAGAATGGCAACAGGAATACTCAAGGTTTATAACTTATAGTACAACTCCACCAGATGGATCTGAGTTGAATTTCAGTTTTTATTTTCTTTATAAACTTTATGTTTACTTCCAATAAGAGTGACTCTGTAAGAAAACAGGCAAGCACTGACTTCTTTGTGTGATCTACATTTGTGAAAGCTGATTGCAAAACCAGGGTATTATGTTTATGAAAATCAGATATTGGTAAACAAAACAAAAAATACAACTGAGCATCGGAGGGGACACATAAAATGGCTGAAAGTTAAATAAACTAAATATAAATATGATGATGTAGAGAATGCCAGCATCAAATCCTGCATTACTTCATCTCCCATGCATGTAAATCTAAGGGACAAACCACAACAAAACTTGATGCTCTTCCAGCTGAAGTCCTCGATCCCAAGCTCACAGTCAGTATGAATCATTTCAGTTTGGGATGCTGAGTGCCAATTTTTCTGCAGGAAATTATCTTACATCTAAAATTGCATTTTTTCCTAGTGGAAACTTCATAATTAAAAGCAGTCTTGAGTATTGTAACATAATTTATGTAGAACAGTGTATCCTGCTTTTTTTGAAAATAACAGGTAAGTATCCCATGCACAATGCGAGGCCTTTCAGCAAGGCATTATTATAGAATATTAAAAACTATTTATCTGGCTACTGAGAGTATGATTTTCCGACAGGGAAGAACATGTTATAACGCTACAAAACAATACTCCAGGCAAGGTCCAGAATACAGAATGTTTTCAGGTTGATTACACATTATGCAAACTACTTGAGTTCCTTCTCAAGATCAAAAAATCCATAAATCCATATGTGTTTCCACAGGCTCTCCACTCAAATTGCCTGTCAGGGTAAAAAAAAATCTTGAAAACTCTGCTGTAACCAGGATGATGAAGGAAAATTACTGCCAGACAGATTATATAGTGAAGAAAAATGGTCTAAGTTATTGTGTGCCTCCTAGCCTGAATACATATGGGACAAATGCAAATTTGCCAAATTAAATACAGCTTAGAGTGCATAAATTTCAAACTGATAATACTTTGTCCATATTAAATCCTGGCTTGGATCATGGAGTGCTTTTTCCTGAAACTCCAGCTTTTCTGTGGAGGCTGTTTTATCCCCTAAAGGAGCATCAATTATAAATAATGGTCAAGCCACCAAAATTGGAAGGACAAGACTCGAAGCAAATAAACTGCACCAATATAACTGATAAAAACTTGAATATTGCCATGCACTCCAGGTATCCTTTGAGGGGGAGGGATGGGAATTATCATTTATTGGCAGAGACATAAATACTTGGTCTGGAAGAGCCGAGGTGTGATGCATGGATCTACAACTGCACAAATCTACAGGGTGGACATAAATAGAGCTTTTGTGAAAAATTAAATGTCGCAAGGATGTTTAGCTCTGTGGCTCCTGAGCACTAACTAAAGGTTAGTGTAGATAATGGGATAACTTGTAAAAAAAGCCATCTGAAGCCTCCTTGTGCTCAGCAAAGTTGATTTGGATTTTAGCTGCTTAAAGCACGGCACTTAATGAGCAAGAAGAGCAGATTGCTTCCTCCAGAGTGGCGAATAAATAATACATTAAAGCGAAACCATAGAAAAACCTGCATTCAAAGACAAACGGGGGGACGTTCTGAGAAGTTTGGCAACAAATACTGGAATGAGATGGGAGGGGGCATATTAAAAAGAGGGAGAGTGACTTTTTAGAAGGGCGTGGAGTGACAGGACAAGGGGCAATGGTTTTAAAGTGATGGAAAGCAGGTTTAGCTCAGCAAGGAACTGTGAGGGAGGCGAGGCCCTGGCACAGCGTGCCCACAGCAGCTCCGGCTGCCCCATGCTGGAACTGTCCAAGGCCAGGCCGGGCGGGGCTGGGAGCAACAAGTAGAAGGTGTCCCCGCCACGGCAGGGCTGCCACTGGGTGATCTTCCATGTCCCTTCCAAGCCAGGCTATTCCGCGGTTCTGTGATGAATGAAGCTCTGCCCTCAGCCGAACTCCACGCCGCCGGCACGGCGTCGCCTCTCCCCTGGTCCCCCCACACATGACGGCGCCCAATGGTCGCTCCCTCGCTGCCGTGGCAACGGCGCCACGCTCAGGGACCCGGGGACGGTGGGGCCGGGACAGCCACGGGGACGGGGACAGCGGGGCCGGGACCGCCACAGGGACCGGGACAGCGACAGCCCCCGCCGGGGTGAGCCCTCAGCTCCCCCCGCAGCACCGGCCGGGTTGAGCCCTCAGCTCCCCTCCAGCACCGGCCGGGTTGAGCCCTCAGCTCCCCTCCAGCACCGGCCGGGTTGAGCCCTCAGCTCCCCTCCAGCACCGGCCGGGTTGAGCCCTCAGCTCCCCTCCAGCACCGGCCGGGTTGAGCCCTCAGCTCCCCTCCAGCACCGGCCGGGTTGAGCCCTCAGCTCCCCTCCAGCACCGGCCGGGTTGAGCCCTCAGCTCCCCCCGCAGCACCGGCCGGGCTGAGCCCCGGGAGTTCCCCTCAGGAGCCGAGGCTCCTGCCCAGCAGGCGCGTCCCTTCGCGCAGCCCATGCCCAAGGAGGGCTGAGAGTACCCGGGGCAGGTGGGAGTTGTGTAAATGCCCCCAAAGTGTGCCCGGCAGCTGCGGTTGTGCTGGCCCTGGCACGGTTCTTTTTATTGCACCTCTCACGCTTTTCTGGTTTTAGGTTACAGTTCCAGGCAGTTCGTTCTTCCCTGACCCGCCGACTTTTCATCAGGCTTGGAAAGACATCGGTAATAAAAGAAACAAATAAACAATCAACCCCGCGCTTTTCTGTGGGGCTTTTTACACCTTTATTTTCTGTCTGCCCCTGCGCTCTGCTGTGTTTCCCCAGAGCGTCCCCAGAACCGAGCACAACCCGCAAACCCATCCCACATCGGAGCTTTAAAGGCAAGTTCTGACTCTGCCACCATTATCCACCTGTTGTTTATCTCCCCACATGTTATTTATCACTTTATCTGTTATTTATGGCCTCACCGGTTATTTATCACCCCATCTGTTATTTATCACCCCACCTGCTTTTTTTCTCCCCTGCACTGCTCGGGGCAAAGGAGCTGCTGTAGCTCGCAGGGCAGTGACTGTAGCTCCATAGTGTGGGTAACAAACTTTTTTTTCCTCTTGAGAAACATGCTTTGTAACGTGGGGGTTTTTGGTTTGCAGTTTGGGGATTTTTTCCTGGTGTTTTGGTTTTTTTTGTGTATGGTTTTTGTTTGTTTTGTTTTTTTTTTTTTTTTAGTGGCCTGCGTGGAGAGGTCTAGACCATCCTGCTCGTGGCCTTTGTGTTTGAAGTTATTTACAATGCAGCTGAAATTACGTTTCCTGGCTAAACAGTTGTAGTACTATGGTTTTTTTTCCTGAACTGCTATAATTTTTTCCCTTAACTAAAAGCCAAGCTGTTCGAAACCACCACAGCAGTGAAGATATGCTACCTGTAGAAAGGTGATGAGTTTGTAGAGTTACCAAGATAATGCATCTTTCCAAAGTGTGGTGAAATAGCAAAATATGGTAAAAGGACTTGGGGAAAGTGGCATTTAGGTGTTTTCATGTTGTTTTCCTGCTCTTACTTTATGTGTGTTGTATGGCATTACACACAGAAATGGATAATTGGTTTAAAAATAGGAAGTGGAGTTTGAAATGGTTGGTGTCACAGATATTGGGGCATGGAGAATATGAATTTATTCTGAAAGACTTGGATTATTTCAGCATGCCTGAATTAAAGTTTGTGTGATGTAGTTTCTTTCTTATATTTTTAATGTCATTTTTTCCCTCTTTCTTTAAAGTAGTTAGCATAATGTTAAATATTTGGAAGGACCAGAAGTGTCAGTATTTGTAATTAACAGCAAAAGGGGAGTGGTGATAGATAGACTCTTTATTGCACTTGGAATAATTCTTCAAAGGAGATAGATTGGTTTGAAGTATTGCTAAGTGGGTGGAACTTAGTGTAGCATGAAATCCACATTCATGGTGTTGATAATTGGATGTGAGCTGTTGCACAGACAGTAGCATCCCTTTGGGTTTGATGGGTTTATTGATGTGAGGAAGCTGTTGGAATTTACTCTGCTCTGGTTAAACTCTTGTACTGTGAAATAAACTACAGCCATCTTCAGCTGTCTGTAAGTCACAAACCTGGCTTTACATTGATTAGGAAGAGACTTGAGCTAAGCTGGGGCACAGGTTATGTGGAATTTGGGTTTATTTAGCTGTGTAGTCTTTAAAGTTGACTCAAATTCTGTTTAGCCCAAACAGCAGTTTTTGGTTTGTTACTTTTAACTGTACATCCATTAGCAGCACAGAGGAACCTGCTGGAATGATGAAATTTGAGTGCCAGTGTGCCAAAGGAGCAGGCAGAAAGGATGTGGCTAATTAGTGCTTGATTTATTTATGTTGGTGAGTTGCTTTAGTGTTTGCCTCAGTGGCAAATTGTGCTGCTTAGTAGAGGGAGAAGAAGGATTCATTAAACAAAAGCCAGAGAGAAAGAGGGAGCTCCTCTGTGTGTTTAAATTCCCAGTCTGTTTCTCTGAGGAGTTTGGGATTGCCTTTGCTGCACTTCCCTGGCAGCCCTGAGGGCCCAGCTCGGGATGTTTCAGGTGCCATTCAGGCTCAGGGTGTGCATTTCCCCACGGGCTTTGTTTGATTTGGCTCTTCCAGTCTCAGTGTTTAACAGTTGTTTTTATCCCACCCAGGATTATGGTGCTCAATAAATTCCTGTATTGTCTCAGAATAATTCAGGGAGTTGATCACTATCTCTATCCCCTGTTTCTATGACTTGATGCTGGTTTTTTTCCCCACCCAGTGTTCCTGAAATTTGTAGGACTTTTTATCTCTAATATTCTCACATAGCATCTCTGATATTTATCTGTGGTATTACCACATTTTTAAGTTATCCCTTTAAATATTTGCTTTCAGTGGAATATGTAAAAGTTAACTCGTATAAATGGAATTTTTTTATTAACTACTTTCCCTCCTTGAGCTTGCTCAGCTGACCTGTGTCATTTGCCTCTGTTTTTACTATTAAATAGCCTTTGGGCCACCTCAAACCCAGTGTGTGACCTCCTCCTGTCCAACTGTGCTGGTCCTGCCAGCACACATTTGCCAAGAGAAAAACTTTCTTCTATTCAAAATTAATAAAAATCTTCTTTTATCTTGGAAAGTGATAAAGGAATAACTGTTTTGAAATGATGTTAGAATTGAGTGCTTGGGTTTTCTGACACAATAAGAAATGTTTTGTGCACAAATCTGCTGCTTTGTCAGCACTGAACTGTTGCATTTTAGGTTCTGTGGCACCAGGTGTTTTAACTTCCACGTGCCATTGAGGTGCTTGGCCTCATGGCTGGAGATGTTTGGACACATTTATCTGCATTAATACTCAATTTCAGGTTTACCTGTCAACAGGCAGTTTTCCATTTGGGATATTTCCAATCCTTCTCATTTACTAGGTCCTGCTCTCCCCAGGAAGCTGAGATCCACGAGCTGCAGAAGAGTTTCCAAGCCCCCTGTCAGCTGTAAGTCCTGCACTGCCAGCCTTTATTTCTTTCTCCATGTGCAGCCCAGCAGCAGCAGGAAATCCCAGTTTTGCACTGAGCTGCAATTACCCCACAAACATTCCCGCCCAGCCAGGCTCTGGATGTTCCCCTTCAATTTAAACCCTGTGCTGTATGAATTTGCTTTTTGGAAGAGGGTTTTATTTTACAACCTGGCTAAAAATAATAAAAAAAATATTAGAAAGAGCACTGAAGTCTTGAGAGAAGGAATTAACTCTGCTCTGAGAGTTATTGTGTTCCTTTGTATCAATTTGTCGGTGACAGAAGGAATTTATCTTCCCAAATCAGGTGAGGTGGTTTCACTTCATAGGCTTTGGTACAATTTTCTCATTTTTGCTGCTTTCTGTGGGTTTGGTTCAAGAAAGCTGTGTTTTAGTTAATATTAATCTGCTTGCGCTGAACTTTAGGGAATTGCCCAAATGAAACAGCCAAGAAAATCTTTTCCCTGGTATCATAAATGTAATAAAAAGGGGTTTTTTTTCACAGTTAAATTTAATTTTGAGTTGCTCTAGGATTTTATTGGCACTTCATATAAACAAGTTTTGTGCTCCATTTCCCTCTATATATGAATAGTTTTGGATGTGTAATGAGTTTTTTACTGTTTTAATTTCAATCAAATTCCTATTTCAACAGGTTCCTAACTGTAGATCATTGAAATTCTCTTTTTTAGGAGAAGTTATACTGGGCATCATGAATGTCAATGATTTTGTAATTCTCCCAGGCTCAAAAACTGGAACCTCAGCGAGATTAAAAACAAAGTAAGTGCATCCAATGTCATTGGGATTGAGAGGTGTTTTCATAACTTTTAGTAAGTTTTAATGCAACATTAACTAAAAGAGTGGAAGAGCAAGAATCATCATGATGTGTTTCTTTTCTAGCATTTTCCCTATGCTTTCATCCACAAGCTTTTATTTTCTCAGGCTTTAATCTACTTCCTCATTAAGTTACAGGTTTTATAACCCTGTGTAGCCACTGGATAATACAAACATGCTAAAGAAATCAGTCGATTGTTTATTTTAATATAATTCAACCCCAAACCTTTCTGAGTACAGGCACAATTGTATCAGTTTTTTGTTGGAATTTACACTTGACCTGTCCTAAATTTTCCAGAGCTGTTTTCAGTCCTGCTGGGAGATAGAAGAGGGACATGGCTGTAATGACAAATTTTCCAGCTTCTGTTTTTCTGCTTTAAACTTCTTCAGGTACCTTACTCACATCCAGGTGATTTCTAATGAATATTTCACCATTTCCTCCAGAACTGTCAAGGAGTTGCAGTTGGAGAAAGCACAGTTAGAAACAGAAAACAAAGAGATGGAGAAGAGATTATGGCAGCTGCAGTCAGACATGAGCAGAGAAAAAGAAGAGAGGAGGTAGGTTCAGTTTCTCTTTGGAAAAAAGGTTCAATTTCCCTTTGGAAAAAAGGAATCCAGTGAGATGCTCCCTCCACTCCTCCAGCTCCCCACATGGGATCTCTGGTACAGTTTGGAATTCACAATTACATTCAGTGCCCTCTCTCCAATTTTTCTTTCCAATGTTAAACTTGTTTCCCTGTGACTTTGCTAATTGTAAACTCTCATGTGATATTTGATCTGCTTTCCTCATGTATTCCCTCCTCTCCTTTTTTCCCCTGTCTGACTGGATTTATCACCTTAGTTTCCAAGCAGGAGACAGAGTAGTTTCTCCTGCACCCTTGTTTATTTCTGAGGTTTCTGCAGAGGATGCTGCTATTATTTTTCCTTTGATTCACCTTTCATATTTGTGTGGCTTCCCAGAGAGGCACCTTCTGCATGATGGCAAACAGGGCTTGCAACCAAGGCAAATGCTGGGGTGAAGTTTAAATCTGAGTCACTCTGAATGTTGGCAAATTTCTGCAACATCTGCTTCCTTTTCCTTGAGTTTCTGCCTGCCGTGTTTGTCACTGGGAATGCAAATGCCTTGGATTTGGATCCCTGGATTTGGATCCTTGGTGCTGCTGAGCTGTTGGCAGCTCTGTGAGCACTGCCCTGAGCTGCTGGGCCAGTGTTTTCCAGGTGCTGTGTGACTTTTGTCTCCACTTTACTCTCATGGAGCTGTTCTTGCTTTGTTCTCAAGGCCTTGTGCCTGCAGGCCCTGAGAGAGGGTTGCTGTGGAGAGCTCCAAGCACAGGAGGCTTTGGCATTTGCACCGTTGGAATCATGGATTGGTTTGGGCTGCAAAGGATCTGAAAGTTCCTGCATTTTTAGCAGTGCTGGATGAAGTCCTGGAGTAAATTGGGACAATGAAGGCTCACACAAAATGTACTTTTGTGTGAGCCTTGTACTTTTTATTCTTCTGAAACCAACCTTTGAAAATTGATAAGACTTTTTTTTTTTTTAAGTTTAAAAACTTGGACCAATTTAATGGTTTAAAAATAAGTGCTTTCTTACACATTTTGGTATTGGACATGCAGCAGGTTTCAATGGAAGGGAGTGCTTGTGCTTTGGGGAGTTGATTGTCCTATGGACAAGAATTTTATTTTTGTGATGTTTGTTCGCATTTAACAAGCTAAATGAAAAATTTTATGCTTCTTACTTGCAGAAGGCTGAATTTTGAAGTTTTTTCTTGCCTTGGTTTGTAGGAAGTTAGGTGCTTATCACTGGAAATCTGGGCAGGCAGGACCAAGGACCCCCCAAGCCCGAGTTGTGGCACAAAATAATGAAAACAGGAAGAAGGTAGGAAACCATATTTGCAAGTAAAGCTATTTAAAGTAAAACAAAATTTAGAACTGGATTTATGTTGCAGAACAGGAAAATCTCAAATTCTGTAATACCAAAAGGTTAAGCCCCATCTGAGTAAAATCCCTGACTGCTTATTTTTCTATGCCAAGCTTCTGATTCCCTCTGAGCTGGAGGAACATCAAGTTTTGTTGGGTAATCTGTTGGGGTTTTAGTTGCAATAAACAGCAAATTATCACTGCTCCTACAGATGTAATCCTGTAAGAGTGGCACTGGTGGTGGTGCAAGTCATCAGGAGCCTGTCCTTTGGCTGAAACACTGAAAGGCTTTGGGTGCAACTCGGAGTGCAAATTCTCTGCCTTCCCAGATAAAATACACCACAGTTAAAGTCTTTTTTTTAAACTCAGTTTTTATTGACTCTTGTTCCATGACATCCTTGCTCAGACCTAAAAGAAGGGATGTAGAACTTTCCTGCTAAATCTTTGAAAAATCTGTTTTCTTTTCAGCTGTACAAATGGGGCACTTATTTTCTTTTGAAAAAGTCTGTGGCAATTTTTCTTAAACTGGCAGAAAATGAGAGCTTCGATAAAATTGCCTCCTTGTCTGTGAGAGGAGAGGATCAGAACAGTAAGGTTTTCTTTACCCACCTCTTTCCCTTTCCCTTCTCTGAGACAAGGAACTCAGAGCTGTTGCTGCCTCAAAGCCTCCAGGATTCACCTGAGGAGATGAATGGGGAAGAATTAAAAAAAGGGCAAAATTAAAATAAGGGGTGAGTGAGGGGCAGTGAGGCTGCAGGGTGAGCTGTTTGCAGGGGAAAACTGAGGAGCAAAAATGCTGAAAATTGTGAATTACTGGGATGTTAGATCATGGGAGGGTCATGTGGACAATGTTTCATGTCTGGGGAGGGAAACTGGTGCTGGGCTTCATGGCTGTCATGAGCAATACATGGAGTTTTCTCTTTAGGTGCATGCCCTCCTATTTCCCTAAACCCATTTGCATTCTGTACAAGTTATTCATTATTCTTTATTCGTATTCTTTATTCATTAGCATTAGAACCTTATACAGATAAATGTCAATATTCTTTCCTCTAGGTTTCTCCACAAAAAGTGAAGTTCCAAGTACTCTTCTTTATTCGAGGTAAAGACAAATAAAATAAAATAAAATTTCTTAAATAAAACTTAAGCAAACTTCTGATAGAATATTGCTTCTTAGAGGTTGCTGCAATTAAATAATGAGGAAATCAGAGTGGAACGCTGGATTAGTTGAGTTTTTTTGTTGTTTGTTTTGTTCCAGAGCCAGTGAAAAAACCAGTTAAACCTAAAAGAGGAAATGTTGTAGCTCATGAAAAATTAGGAGTGAAGGGGATGGCCTGTGGACCACCTGAAATTAAGGGTGGGCTGTTGGTAAGTAAATGGATTAAAAATAACTCTGAAGCAGCACAATTTAATATGTGTAGAATGTTTTTGTCAGTGTGTAGACACACATTTTTCTTTCTCTCTCTGGTAATTACTTAGTGCCCATGAAGTAAAGAGAAATTTTAGACTGATCTCCCTGAATGCAAGGAAACAGATGAAATGGTTCTGTTATCAGAACTGTGACCACTTCTTTAACTGCTAACATTGAAAGAATTTATTTAAACTGTATTTTTATTAATTTGCCCAGCATGTGGGCATGACTGAAGGAGGCTGATCTCATCCTTAACTAAAGAACATTTCTCTGTGATTAAAATAAGATGTGTAGTTGCAGGCAAAGGGGCCAGAATTGAGTGTTCCATGAATGTTTTGTAATTTTAAATCCTTAGATAAAGCTCAGGGCACATGTTGAATTCTGACTGCTTGCCAAGCTGGCACCTTGTTGGCTGTGTTAGAGTGGAAATTTCTATTATCAACTGTGAGGTGATTTCTGCTTAATTAAGGGTGTTTTTGCCTTTTAGCAAGTAGGAAATAGGAATAATAAATAGGAAACCCAGCCTCCAAAGCATGGTGTAGCCTCATACAACTTGATTTTTAAAGTAACTTATGTGAACAGAGAAGTTCCACTGTTGGATAAGAAAAGAACATTTTTGTTCCAAAAAAGTATCATCTCTCTTAGAGATTCCCCCCTCCCTACCCTGTAATACATGATGTGATTTATTTCCATTGTTTTATTAAACCAGTTGGAGCTGCTAACCTCAAAAGGAACTGATATTTTGTGTTCGTCTTTGTACTGCTTTTCCTTCGGGGAAAAAACACGTGCAGATTTGGTATTTAAGATCCCTTGCCAGCAAAACCACGGGGATTTTGCTTCCGTGCTCCCAGTCTCATTAAGGCTCACGGAACAAAGAACATGGCACGCTCCCCGCAGCGCAGATCGTGCGTGTTTTGTTTTTTCCAGCGGTTTTTGGGGAGCGATCCCGGCCCTGGAGCGGTCCCGGAGCGCGGGCGCGGCTGCAGTGCCGGGCATGGCCGCCCGAGGGCGCTGCGCCCCCGCGGGACGCTGCAGCCGCTCCGCATCCCGGGGGTGCCCGGGGCTGGCGGTGGTGGAGCCGCAGGAATAGCTGCTCTGGAAATCCGGGCTGCTGCGAGGAGCCGAGCTGCCAGTCGTGCTCGAGCTGTTCCTGCTCATCCCGTGTTCACGCAGTGAACTTTGTGCCCTGCCCACCCCGCACTGCTGTGGGAGGATCGGGGAATGCCCTGGGCGTGCCGACACTGACGCCTTTAACAGCCACCATTTATTGCTTTTGCAAGCCACAAGTGCCGTTGGATGTGCAGCCAGTCCCTGCATCATGGGGCAGGTGGAAAGCAGGAGTTGGGAAAACATCCTGATTGTGTAGGGACTGCTGGTGTTTGACTCATTACACTTTCTGCCTGTACCTTTGCTGCTTTGTTGTGGTAAGAACAGGGCTCTCACGCGGAGAATGTGTAGTAGACAAAGGATCTTTCCCAGAAATACATAAATTATTTCGTTGTTTTGCTTGGTAATCATCCAAGAGTTGGTAATGAAAACCTTCCACAGTAATTTTCTTTGCTCTAATAAAGGTTGAGAAATCACTCAAGTCCCAGTGTAGGACTGTTTTTCTCCTTTTCTAGCTGTTTTCAGTCAATCTCATTAATTACAGTTTGGACTTGCCTGGACTGCTGTTTTCATGGCTATCCCAGTTAGCCCTTAAATGACCATTTTCCACTTGCTGACCTCTCCAGATGTGCCCCTGTCCACTGAGAAGCTTCAATAAGCAGCTCTTCAGTAGTAAAGCACATAGCTGATAAATTCCTTTACATGAGACATGCTGCATTAAATGCCTCATTTAATCCCCCCTGTACATGGGATGTGGTATCCATGGCTTTATATCCAAACATGGGATGTGGTGTCCATAGCCACTGCTCTCTGATACCAGAAACCTTTAAAAGCAGCGTTTTTGTGTGTCTGGTCATAAAAACTTCTTTGTCTTTCTCATGTAGATCTTTGCAGTTAATTGTGAGCAAGATCACATCAAATGGGAGTGATCTTGATTGCCAGGTAGCTCAGCTGAGCCCAGAAAATTGAGTGCTGCAGTTCCACAGCTGACACTAAAAATGTTGCTGCTTGTCAGAAATGCTTTATCAGTAATGTTGTGGAACTGATTTAGGGACCAGCCTCAGAATCAACCTGTGCAAGCCCTGGAAAGCAGGACAAAGGATTGTTGCTGAGTGGTGCCTTTGATGAGAAGGCATCTGCAAAGTCTTTTCAGGAAGCTGTGCTTCAGTGGAGAAAAGGTAAAAGTGATCCTGGAGGACATCCATGTGCCAGTGAGGTCCCATCAGGTATGGTTTGTTCTGTTTTAATGACATTTTCAATACAACAGGAGCCATTTGGGGGAGTTAGATTTTTAGATTAATAAAGGCAGATATTATGTGAAGCAAAGAAAACCCATTTTATTTTTTTTAGTGTGCCTTTATTAATAACAATACTCTCTAAAGATTTTTTTGATGATATGCAGGGTGTTTAGCTCCGTTTTTGTGATGATCTCTGGCAGTGGCCAGGTTGTCCAGCCCATGTCCCTGTACCTTCCCATGGCTTTGTGTCTCACGTGGCACTTCAGCATGAACTGTAATGCTCAAACATAAAACCAGTTTTAAACTGAGGCAAGGAATGTGCATGGTTCAGGATTTTGTGTGTTCTATCCAAGTACATTTTCTGCTTGCCTTCCACAGGCTCTTAATATTTCTTTGTCCCAATGAAAAGCTGCAATCAGCTGAAGTATGCATAGAAAAATATGAAAAATTCCTCTGGTCTGATTAGATTTGTGCAAATCTAATCTGTGTCTTGTTCCTCTAGTCCATGGATGGTGGCTTTTCTCTGCAGCTTTTCGTACAAAATAATATTAAGCTGATCTTTTTTCTCTTTTTTTCCTTCTTTTCTGTGGGATTTTGATCTGTAGAGTCATGCATTTCCATCCCCCCACTCTTTCTATGGCTCCAGTGTGTAATCTGTCATAAATGAGTTTTTATGGCTGCCCCCATTACTGCCTGTGTCCTGTAAATATAACATTGCTGGCCATTTAAATTTTGGAGTTATGCAAAGACTGAACTAAGCACAGACCCAAAAGTGATGTTCATTCAGGAATAATGTAGGTAAATAGCATGTTTATAAGACTGACCAGCTGTGTGATTTTTTTTTTTTTTTCCAATTCTGACAGAAGCTGTGGGGGTTTGTGAGGTGCAGACCAATGTGACTGCTCTGAAGGAACCCATCCACGTGGAATTCCAGCAGGATGGCCTGAGCTACATGGAGAAACTCCTGCTGAAGAAATACAGAAGGTGGTGTTCAGCTTGCTGCTCCTAATGAAAGAATGCAGAAATACCTAATTAACAAAAATCCAGATGAAACTTTTAAAATATTACGTTATCAAAAGGGGAGTGTATACAGGGGCTTTATTTTAATAAAATAATGTTGATAACCAGACTTGATCACTTGATAGTTCAGAATTCCTGCAGAGGGAGTATTTAGAGGGGTTCTCTTTGCTATCAGTTTATTATAGAACTTGAAGACTGGTAATGATATTTGGTTGCTTGATTTTGGGGTATTTGCTACAGGAGTTTTAAAGAGAAAAGGAATCCTCAGGATTCTTTTGTGGACATTTCAGAGTTGTTTTATGAGTTCTTGAGGAGCAAAATCACCTCAATGAAATCAGGAGGAGTTAGTTAATGCTGCTGCAGTAAATAGGCTGGTAGGGTTTTTAAATTTTTTTGTGTGCATTATGTTAAAAAAATGACTTTTTAAGGTTGATTTTTATTTTTTTTCCCATTTCAGAACTCCTGTTGATCAATTTTTTGCAAGTTGCATGAAAGATTCAAGGCCTGTGGAAGCCCTGAGTGTTCATCAGGCTGGGGCTGGAGGAGGGGAACAAGGAGATGATGATGATGATGGCATTGAGGAGTTAACAGGTGTAACAGATTCCTGTTCATTCAATCTAAAATAACTTTTCCTTGAGATTTCTTTTCTATGATTGCTGAATGTTTCCACTCTTAACCAGATTCTGCTAAAAGCAGCAATAATAAAAGGAGAAAGTTGTGGTTTTTCATAATGAATAAAAAATGTTGCACTTTTATGAGTGTGTTTTGAACAGGAAAAACTGAAATGCATGAAATTATTTATATTTCACAGATGAAGAGGTGAAGAAATACTGGGCATCTATTTATAGGGTCGAAGAATCCAACACTGTTTCTGAAAATGCAGAGTCCTCTTTGAAAATTGAGTTCCTTGATGATGTGAGTACTGATGAAGGACTCCACGAATCTCAGCAATGAATTGATTTGTTCAAGTCTTGATCTGTTAAATGTTTAAAGTAGCAACAGTTAAATAACTTCCAATAAGGAAAAATACTGGTGCATTGTTTGTTTTCCATACAAATGTGGAAAATTGATTGCGCCAAAAGTTCCCTGTGATTTTTTTCTGTTTGTTCAGGGACCTGCACTATATGGGATACACATACACAAATGTATTTATACACAAATAAAGTCTGGCAGCTTTTTAGCACTTCTAAAATGTATTTATGTTTAACATTTTAATCTGTTGCTGAATGTGAGTCTCTTTGTTTTTGTTTTTATTCAGTCTCATAGCAAGGACGTGGAAGAATCTTCAGACTCTTTAGTGGAGGAAGCTGGAGCTGTGGGGATGAATAAGCAAGGAAAAACTGACCCACTGGAGTGTGGAAGGTATCAGAAATGCAGAGATTGAGGGGGAGGAAAGGAAATGATCCCAAATTTGGTGTTAGTTCCTAAGAAATGGGGGCTTTCCTTTGCAGGCAGTTATATTTGAGTTATTAAGTGTACAGTTTTAAAACCACGAAGGAGTATTAATTGCCTGTAACTGGAGAGGCATCACTTTGAAAGCTTAACCCATATGGGTAAGATGCATTTCTTTGCATTTACCTATCCTGAATTTTAGTAACATTCTCTTTTCTGAGTTCCTACCTCAGCAGGAGCAGGGACTCACAGATTTTACCACTGATCATAACTAACCTTGTAATTCCAGACAAAACCGATAACTGATACATCTGCAATTCTGCTGATCTCCCAACATTTATTGGATTAACTGTGACCTGCTTTGCTTTTTTTGTGTCCTTCTGGTCTTTTCCCTTCCTCTATCAAAGCTCAGCATTTGTAGAGCAGAACAACACAGCACCAGCCCCTTAAAAGAGAAATTAATAAAATGGGAAAATCTTCTTTCCCTTTAACTTCCTCAGCTGACACTTAATAGTTTTTACTTTTTCCTCTCAACAGAAATCCTGTTTCTCCTGAAGAAATTTCTCAAGGTAAGTGTGAAAAGTTGTTAAGTTCTTTGTTAAAAATACATAAGTGTGTTCAGTTTATCATTCTCGTATAGGATGGAGTAGTCAACTACAGCGGTCGGAAAAATAATTAAAAGTCATTAAATTATGTCCCATTCTCTGGGCTATCACAGCTTGATTTGATTACAGTTTGATGGGCTGTGTGAGCACTGTGATAAACACATATAACAAAGAAAACCAGCTTACAGAATCATTCACAGCCTCGTAGGATGGATTTCAAACCTTATAATACTTACAAGGAAATTTTATTAAATTTCCATTATTGCCTTTCTTTAGCTTTAATGGAGATTTTGTATTTTAAGTTCATGAAGAAAACATAGTGGACTTGCAGATTATAACTAATATTCATTACAAATATTGCTATTTTCATGATTTTGTTGTACTCTTACAGAAAAAGTGATTGTCTGCAGTGATCTTGAAATAAATGCAGTGCAGGAGGAGAGTACTGCACCAAAGGCTGAGAGAGGATCACCAAGCCCCTGTGAAGCTCCTGAGGAGATCTCTGACCCCGCTGAAGGAGTGAGCCAAGATCTCACTGGGGCTGAAGCAAAGAGCAGCAGAGATCTCCTGGAGTCAGAAGTGCAGAAAAGCAGGAGAGAGCCACAGGAGCTGGGCAGTGTCTGCAATAGGCAGGGCTTGGTCTTGCCTGGAGTTACAAAACCTTCAGCAGTAAGTTAGGATGTCTTGAAGTGCTAAATAGATTAAGGATGTTGCTTTATCTGCTTTAGGTTTAGGGGATTGTCACTGCCTGCCATATTTGATATTTAGGGCATGAAAGGCTCCACTTTGTGGGGCTGGTTTTCTGTTAGTGTTCAAAAAAAAAGAGGAGCACAAACTCAGACATAAAAAGGTGTTATGTTTCCCATGTTTGTATTAACAGCACTTCACCTCTTGTCTGAATGACCAAAAAATGGTGCTCAGTCTTAGCTAACAAATTACTCAGATCCTCATTTGCTGAAAATAAATTTAAAAGGAAAAAATTATAGAGAAGGTTGGGACTGATTTGGCGTCATTGTTAAGTAGTGATTACCTTCCTTTATGTACCCAAAAGTGAACACAAAATCTGCTTTTCATGTCCCCAGTGAAAGAGCAGACTCAAACTCTCACAACATGGGAAGTTTTCAGGATTTTAAAGCATTTCTGAGCGAAAACATCATCCCCATGAATATCTATTACAGCTGCCTGTCAAAACCAGTCTGAGTTCTATGAAATGAACATTTTATTAATCTAAACTTGCAGAGGCAAGGATAAAGTTTCCTGTTTGTAATCTCTCTGTTTTATTCAAGTTACAGGATGTGGCCAAAAGACAGAAATGTGCTTCTACATTGTACCAGGGGCTTGAAGGTTTCTTTGTTGTAGGTGCAAACCCTAAAGAAGAAAAGCTGGAGGCACCTCCTTCCCTGCCTGCTGCCTCCAGCCCTAGGGACAGGAGAACCCCTTTTCCAGGTACTGTTGTGTGAATAAATCCTCAAAAATATACATATTTAGCATCTTTTTTCAGTTCCCTTCCATCCAGCTTGCTTTAAGAGTCACTTCAGGGTGACAGTCATGCCACACAAGTGGTGCTGGGCAAGGATAAAATAAACTCCCTACTTTGAGGAAATTTAGTGCCATAAATTTAATATTTATAATTAAACTGAATATGATTATATATAATATATATTGCGTACAATATATTATGTATAATATATAAATATATATTATAGAATGTATTATGGTATAAATATAATTATTTATATCAATATACCCCCTGAGAATAGGGCTCCATGGGGTTCCTATTGCTTTTCATGGTGTATATGAAACAACAAGTGAACATCATTAATCTGATGAAATATATCACTTGAAATCAGGCTTTTAGTCTGTTACAGATCTGTAAAAAGTTTGTTGTGAATTTCTTTAATTCACACATTATTAAATGCAGCAAATAGAGGAAGAGTAAATGCATATTAACACAAAACCTGCAAATAATTTCCTCTAATAATGTTTGATTTCAGGAGATGGGCAGTGGGTTTCTGAGAGGAGTTTAAGTGAATATGCTGATGACTCTGTAGTTCAAGGTGTCTTGGAAAGTCAGCTGAACAGAGCTGCAAATGCTTTCCAGGCTCAAAATCAGCTTTCTCCTCTGATGGCAGCGTGGGCACCATGGCCAGGTAGGGACTGCCACAGTTCTGAGGTCCTGATTAGGTTAATTTTAGTTGTGTAAAATGGAGACACTCTGAATTTGTCATTTTTATATCTTAATTTGTGTATTTGATTTCTGGTTTTTTTTGTGAGAATAGGCTTTGGAGTTAAAATTACCTCAACTATCACCAAGAACTATTTTTATTTTTATTTGGCTTAGTTCCTGCTTCTGCTGCTGCACTTTTCCTCCCCTCTTAGCTTGAATATTTAGAGAATAAACTCTCTAGAAGAAGTTTCTGTGTTTGTGTGTTGGTAGTCTCTGGTACAATTTGGGAATGATCTAATAAAGATTTCTTCCTGCTACAGAAGCAAGTCTGGTTATATGAACTCTGAGAAACAGGAACACAAGTAATAACTGTGTCTGCACTTTTCTGTTACCTTTCTCAATTTCAACTGTCTCCATCCCAAGAAATGTAGCTCTGTGTTATTTCTCACCTCATGAGCAACCAGGTTGACATTTTAATTTAAATAATGCTGTGTGCAGAAATCGAAGCTGTCAATTTTGAATCCCAGGAAAATATTGGAAAGGGTCTATATTTTATTCATGGTAGTTTAAATTAAAAAAAAAAAAAAAGAACCAAACTTTTGAGCTTCCTGCAATCATTCAGTGTCTCCCCTCATACAAAATTTGTGGCATTGTGCAGAATACTTAAGTCATGTATTTCTTTTCTGAAAGATACTTCTGAAGTGTGAGGTGGTGAATTTATAGGTGTTAATAAAGAAGCTACAGGTATATTGAAAAGTACAATCTTAATTTGTACTGAGATTTTTCATCAGCTAGAGTTGGTTTGAGATTTTAATGGCACGTTTTTGTCAATACTGTGAATTTTTTTTCAAGCTGATAGTGGAGATGCTGCATCTTTTTGTTCCTCTGTGCTCCTAAACCCTTTCAGGCCCTGAAAATCATTCCAACTTGACTTGTGAAGATGGAACCTCCTCCAGCAGAGCCACGGAGATCTTTGGAAATGCAGACTTCCAGAACAGCCTGGAGCTGAAAGACCACGACACATTTGATATTTTTGGGTAAGTTCAACTTGCTAGGTGTGTTTTTATGATTGTTTTTATGATTTTAGATTATCCAAGATGCCAACCATGTCAGAACTGAAATCAAACCAGCCCCAATCTCTAATTGTGCATTACCTGCTAATTACAAATGTCAGCGTGGCCTGTGTGGTGCCTTGGTGTTCTAAGCTCCTTCTCAGGCAGCTCAGAGTCAGAACTGAGGGATGCATTTTGTTGTTTAGGCTCCCAATGATAAATCTGGGGACTCTGGGGATAAATTTGAGCACTGAGATTTATGAGGTAAATCTCCTAAAAATCATCTTCATTCTCAGGTTGTGAGGTGGCTTTGAAAAGCTGTCAGCAGGTGAGCTAACAGCCTCTAACTCACCCTGTATTTGTTATTTTGGCTTGGACACTGAGGGGATGAGTGCAAAAAAGGAAGTTCCTCAAGTTGTGTCTCACTGGTTTTTTGCTGGGATCTCACGACCAGGAGGAGTCAGAGAGGCCCTGAAGGGAACTCCATGGTGTGTGGCTAGAGCTGATTCAGAGATTTGTGACAAAAACTGAACTAGAGCAGCTTGGACTGACAACATCTCCAGTAAAAGCTATTTTTGTGCCTTTTAGTTTAACATATGTGAGCATATGTCAGCGAGGTTAAAGCAGGGAGCTGGAGGTGCTGGAAATCACTGGGCTGTGTTTCTCTGAAGGGACTGGGAGGAAAGCCAGGTGGATGCTGAGGAGGCAATTCTGGAGGACAAACAGCAGGTCCTGGCACTGCAGTGAACATGGAAAACTCACTTCAGTCTCCACCTTTGTATGGTTCAGTACCAAGAAGATCAAGAGGTGTTTTTAAGTGCTGCTCAAGACGTCTTTTACTAAGGAATATTCTGTAAAGTTGTCATTAAAATTTCTTGAAAATACCTTGATTTGGCTTTTTTATTATTACTATGAAGAAATAACAGAATAAAAAAACTTCTCTTGTGCTGCAATTTATTAGGATTGTTTTATTTATTATTTTTAATTCAATGTAAGTTTTCTTGCCTGCAGGTGGAATTTTGTGTCTCCAAATGTGGTTTTACGTGGCCAAGCTGGAAGGTGCCACACCAGGGGTATTAATGGGATCAATTGGGGTCTCTGTATGATCAGGTTTGTGGTGAGAAGCACAGGAGGAGTCTCTTAAGGTCAAGTACACTTTGTCAGATGTTTTAGAAGGCACTTGCACCTTGAAGAATAGAATTGAACAGCTTTCCACTGTCCATTTAACTTCTCCTGCCACACTCCTTTCTTCCTAACTCCAGCAGGAGCCCAGGCCAGCAGCAAACCTCTGCTCAGAATCCCAGAATCCCTGGGTTGGAAGAGACCTCCAAGATCATGGAGTCCAGGCCAGCCCCAACACCTCAATTAACCCTGGCACCCAGTGCCACATCCAGGCTTTGGTTAAACACACCCAGGGATGGTGACTCCAGCACCTCCCCGGGCAGAACATTCCAGAACTTTATCACTCTTGCTGTGAAAAACTTCTTCCTAACATCCAGCCTGGATTTCCCTTGGAGCAGCTGGAGGCTGTGTGCTCTGGTTGTGTCAGTGCTGCTGGAGACAGAGCCCAGCCCCAGCTGAGCACAGGCACCTTTCAGGGGTCACAGAGAGTGCTGAGGTCACCCCTGAGTCTCCTTTTCTCCAGGCTGAGCACCCCCAGCTCCCTCAGTGGTTCCTCACAGGGTTTGTGCTCCCAGCCCCTCACCAGCCTTGGGAGTGAATTCCCTTTCTTTCCCTGCCCCAAAATTCCAGTTCAGAGGGATCTGTGTCCAGGCAAACCCAGCTGTGCTGTAAGTTACTGCCTTACAGGCCTTTGATAATTAAAAGAACAAAGAGGAAATGCAGTTAAAATCATCCTGGGTGGTTTGAATTTTAACAAACAGCCCCAGCTGTCCTTTTGAACTTGCTGTATTTATGTTGTATAAAAAGCTTTTTTCTCTTCCTCCCCAGAAAGTGTAAGGTTTAATGCAATTAATATAACTTCTGTAAAAGGTCATTTGGCCAATGTGGTGCTTTGATGGAAAGAGGGTTTGGGGACTTTCTGCTCTCTTGTTGAGGAGATGCTTAATTGTACCCAGTAATTGATTGGCTTTGGAATTACCTCAATGGTATCTCTTGCTAACATCTTTAGGAGTCTCAGACACAGCAGCTTGCTTAGCTTGAAAGTTCTCTTTCCCTTCATGTGCCTGACATTTTCCTTCTTTTGTTTTCTCTGCTGTGGTTTTTAAGGAAAACTTCCCCCTTCTCCCCTAGTTTGGCTAATAGAGGTGTATGAAAAGCAGTGACAAAGATTTGTCTTTTTGTGTTGGGAAATTTTGAAAGTGGGATTAATTAAAAGCTTTTGTCTGACAATTGTTCTTAAATGTTTAGAGCCTGGCAGGGCTCTATAAATTCATGGGAATTTTTGTCCACAGGGACTTTCCTGAAGAAAGAGAAGTTTTATATTCTGCTTTTCTGTGTTTAGTGGTGGCAGGTGCCCCTCACTAAGGGATCAGTGGAAACATTCCAGTCTCTTATTTGGTTTCAGGCAGTTAAACCCATTCTGGTTTGGATTCTCCCCACGCCCCAGGCTCTGATGTGTCTCTGATGTGTTATCTGTCCCCCCAGCAGCTCTGCACTAATATCAGACAGCACTGTAATCTTTGCAGCAATTTCTTTTACAGGAAAATGTACTCCAGCCACCCTAATTCATACAAACTAGAGGCACCAGCCCGAACAGACCATTGATTTGATTTCCTGCCTCATTTCTTGTCTTTAAGGTGAGGGCATATTTTCCACCTCAGTTTTCTTTATAGAGTTTACCATATATTGATGTTTTATTACAGCAGTTCTTTGTCAGAAATTGGGAGAATAAAATCACAAAGCAGGTGTTCTACTTTGGAGATGGAGGCCAGTGCTTTTCTTTCATCAATGTAACCTTTCTTTTTCAGTTACTCTTCCAGATATTCCTATTACACTCATTCCACTGGCACAGACAGCCTGACTGCTTCCATGCTGTTCCCAACCTTTTTTAACAGGAAAACTGATGAAGCAGCTGCTGCTGCAGCATGTGCCTCGAGCCCTCAGCAGGCAGGGTAATCCTTTAAATTTGGGCTTGTTGGAGATAACCAGAAAGTCACTGAGTGCTTTCAACATCTGATTTTCAAAGTTTTCCCTTCCCATCCCTTTTGCTTGAAAGAAAAAAAAAATGCTTCTGATAACACCTCCAACAAAATTTGGGCTAAAAATAAGCTCCCTTCAATGTATTAGTGATCTCTGTTTAGGCAGCGGTGATTTGAATATATCTGTTTTGTATTCCTGATTTAAAACATTTAAAGATATTGTGTTGTTTTTTTTGCCCCCTCTGTTTAAGTTATAGTGGTGGAACTGATGTGCTAAACAGAAAAAGAGCATCTGAATTGCTGCAGTTCTGTGTTAACAGAATTTGTTGCTAGCAGAACAAATCCAGTGTTGAAAGGTTGAAAGCTGTTTATTATTATGAATGTGGTTTAATGTAATTCTCTGCATGATCTTTAAGGTCCCTTCCAACTCAAACCATTCAAGGTTTTCTTGATCCCAGTACAATCTACAAATGATAATGTTCTTTTTTTCTTTCAGGTTTTATTTTTGTTTCTATTCATAACATTTCTAACTGTGTCTGCTGTAGGGATGCCTGATCCATACCCAAGTGTCGTGGGATTTGCACAGAAAAATCATCTTTCCAGTCCATTTAGAGAGAGAGAAAAGAAGGAGGGGGAAAATGAAAGACCAGTTTATTTTTTGGGGCTTCTGGAGTGAGTTTGTCTTTTTGTGTACCTTGAGTTTGGTAACACGACTGTATAAAACACAAATCTGGGAAATGACTTGGCCATCGGTTTGGGTTTTGAGAGAGGACTTCACATTCATTACACATGAAAGTATTTTAGGATTCCTGTTAAGGAGCCTGGCAGACTCCACTGCTGTGTCTCTGACTCTTTGAATGTGGCCATTTTCTGCTCTCAGTGCCATTTACAGTGATGCAAAGGGGATAACACAAATCCCACAGGATTCCAAGTGCTGGAATTCCCAAACTGCTTTGTCTGTCTTAGTGCCTTTCAGGGGAGGTCAGAGGGGCTGCTGAGTGATCAGCCTGACACTGTCCAGGGATCCTGACCCACATCTCCGTGGTTGCTTCTCATCAAACAACCAAACTCCCATTAATGAGCAGATTTGCAGTGTAAAATGAATAGTTCTTGTGCTCAAAATCCAGACCAACCTACCAGGGAGTCCTTGAAATATTTTAGCTGGCTGCTGTTTGTGTGGCTGCCGGACTTCGTTATTTTGGTGTAGAAGGGCCACTCCTCCAAGTCAGAGAAAACGCCACAAAGTCTATTCTCAGCTGCTTTGCACAGGGGGATGGGCAAAGATTGGGGCAGTGCAAACTGAGGCTTTCCTGTTGATGTTTCTTTTCAACCAGCAAGGGATGAATTCCACTGAAAACACACTAAATGTCTCTGCTCCCTGCTCCAGAGCAGGGCTCTTTTTTTTTTTTTTACCTTTTTACCCTTTGATTTTACCCTTTACTAGACTTTAAGATGCTGTCATTTGCTGCATCTCATTTATAAAAATTAAGAGTTGTTCTTTCCTCCATCATAATATAGCTTACATGCATCTCATTTAATTATCAGGAACACATAAACCCAATTAGTTTTAATTTATCCAGACCATTTGCATCAGAGACAAATACATCTGTCTTTTTCATTTCAAAAATGAATCCTGCAAATTGCAAGCCATCAACACAAGGGCATTTCTAAATTATTTTGGTCAAGAGAACTGTTCCGTGACTTTCTAGTTAATTAGAATTAATTAGGTTGTTTAATATGCTTATGCTTTTGGTAAGGGATGGAAACATAATAATCTATTTTATGTTAATAATACAGATCAGTTAACAATACAGTTAACAAGCCCAAGGAATGGAGGCCTCCAAAAATAAAACTCATTTTCCATATATTGAGGGATGTAAAGACCCTCAAAGGAAAACTGTGCTTTATTTCAGTAAAACTGAGGGATTTCAAGTGCTGCTTTCCAAAGGAACTACAACAGAGGGGTTAAGGAACAAATACTCAGCAGAATGAACTGTGAAACCTTGCTAGGTATGAATTAGATTCTGTTTTAGTTAACTAAAAAGTCTGGAAATAAACCCCAAACCTAACAAAAACACCTCAGCAAATCCTTCAGGATTTGGCCCAGTGTGTGTTTACCATATATTTCTCTGAACATAATGCTACAAAAATTGCCCAGTGTTTGTGTTAGGTGATACAAATATAATTTTTAGTTGGTTATTTTTTGGGGGGCAGTGTTTCTTGTGGTACTTCTACTTTTTTCTAATATTTACTTTGCAAGATGAAATAGTGTAAAACTCCATCAGTTTTATTTTGTTTTCTTTTGTCTGCTGTGGTTCTTCCCTGTGTTCAATTTACTGCAGATGTGCTGATTTTTGGTTAAAGGAACTCTCTACTCCATTGGGAGAGGCCTTCCATAATTTCCTGCTGTAGCCAGTTTTTCTGTGCCATAAAATAATGGCAGTGGATGCAGAACTCTTAACTAAACATCTGCATAAAGATGGAGGGGTGATCAGTGTGGGTTGGGAATTGGGCTTGGATCTACCAAAATCCTGTTTATGACTTTAAAATGCTGGAAATTGGGCAATGACTGAGAGGAATGAAAAGTTATCAAAAGAGTAGCCCATGGTGTGGTGCCCACAAAGCATTTCTACCAATGCTGCTTCTGCACCAGAGCCCTGACAATTATTTCATGGTTTTTTATTGTAAGCTTGCATCATTTATACAGGGAAACCTGAAGAGAAGTTAATTGAATGAGGCTCAGTTTGAAAAATGTGAACACTTGCCTTAAAGTGCTCTGAAACAGCCTGGAAAAATCATGCTCTGCTGCATTATTTTTGCCTGGCTGCTGGAGCTTGCCAAATACAAATATACTTTCTCCTCTACTATATTTAATTTTGCTACTTATATTACATTAGAGTAACTATTAAATTATCAAATAGATACATCATATGTTGCTTGAAACACAGCTGCTGTTATTTGCATTTAGCTGTTAGTGCTGTAAAACCAGTTTTTATGGTCACAATAAGAACACCAGCTACAAACAGAAAGAACAAAGAGCTTTAAAAAAAAAAAAAAAAACAACAAAACAACCCAGCAGCTTTTGAGGCAGAGAGGTATCACATCATTGGGCCTAACTGCAGTCATTGGCTTGCACAGGTTCTTTCTCTCTTGGCCAACCTGTTAATGAAGGTTAAAGTTTCATTCTGCTGCTTTTTTTGTAGTAGGTGAATGTCACTCTATCGAGCAACACGAAACGCAGAGACAAACGCAGCCACACCTGAGAGAAGGCAAAGAAGAGAGAAACTTTATTTTGGTTTTCACATTATACAGAGTTCTGGAAATGACCATCGATTGGAGGGTGAAGTTACCACCTCTCCAACCACACTGGTCAATGACAAAGTCCATCAAACCTTTCTCCTCCCAGGAGAAGGAATGAAAAACAAAAAGACAGTTAGAAAAACATGTGCATGTTTACAAAAACAGCGTGAGAAACTCCATCACAAGACTGAAAACATCAGAAAGCTGAAAAGTGAGAGTGACAGGTGAAGTGACCCAGTCTTCAGAAATGTTGGACCTCAGAATAGGTGAGAAAGGAGTGAGAGAACAGAGTTATGACAACAGTTCCTAGATCAGAAACACTGCAGGTATAGATACAGCCTTTCCTTTCCACACATCTCTCCTCATTTTTCCCTTCCTGTCTGGTTTTTTGCATTTTTAAGGTGACTTTTAGGGCTTGTATCCATTTGAAGGATGACAAGTTGCTTTTATTGTCTATTTTTTCAGAAGGAGGTCAAAATGGGAGCAGAGATAAGGATTCTGATTTCTTTTTCCTACTTTTTACTACTTGGTAAAAGGCAAATATCCTGGCCTCCCCTTCAGCACAGATCATGCAATGGCTTCAATGTGGATGATGAACTCTTAGAACGTGCAGGGCCAGCCCCAGTCTGCTCTTGATAAAACCTGTGGGAGGTTTGCCAGTGAAAAGCACATCCTGTTCTCAGTGACATTGCTGCTGTCAGTGTTGAAATGACTTTGGAATCCATTTTAGAGAATGTCCTTTCTCCTGCAGAGTCTTTGCTCTTCCCTGTGAGGGATCCAGTGCCTGCCCCTGCTCAGCCCCTGGAACAGCCAGGATTTGGGAAGAGGGGCTTGCAGTGCCAGGAGCTGCACTCCTGTGGATGGTTTGTTAAGAGAAGAGCTCCTGGAAATCATTTCCAACGTCTTTCAGCTGCTATAAACTTCCTCAGGTGTAGGACACAGGGTTCAGGCTAATAAACTGCCTGGGAAAGAGAGAGCGGAGGAAATAATCTTCAAACAAATGTTCTGGTACAGGGAACAGGCTGAGCCCAGGGTGAGCTGGTGGCTGGCTTGACTTCTGCTTTAAAACCTTTTTAAATTACCCAGATTTTACAACCCCCTGTCCATCTTTTCTTGTTAAAAGTTATGATATAACTACTAAAATAACTTCCCAGACATGCAAAATTTCATTGCTAGGAAGCATTGCCATTGTCAGGCCAAAAGTTCTCACATTTTGCTGTCTGAATTCCTCGTGCTTATTTGCAGTGCTTGCAAGATTAATGTGGGTGGAAATAAAATCTTCAGCTTGGTTGTAGGTAGACAAATATTTCCCATGCAGGGAGATGTAATGTTTCATAAAAGATTGGTTGGAAATTAATCTTGCCTCTTGTGATGTAGCCAAAAGTGGGCAAAACTCAGACTGGATGTAAAAATAATTTTCATGTGGCCCTTTCTGAACAACTTGCTTTGAATTTTTATGGAATCATAGAGTGGTTTTGGTTGGAAGGGAGCTTAAAAACCTTTTCCTTCCATCCCTGTCCTCGGCAGGGACACCTCCCACTGTCCCAGGCTGCTCCAAGCCCCATCCAGCCTGGCCTTGGACATTGCCAGGGATGACAAGCCCACAACCTCTCTGGGTTGTGCCTTGTGTGGGTTTGAGATGGAAATGGGAAAAAAAAAAAAACACATTTCCATTCTGATGGAGCACAGCATTAAACTTCACTTTCCCTCTCAATATTAAGCAAGCTGATGAGATTTTTCAGTTTTCAAGCCGGAAAGCTTCACAGCCAATATGGAAAGGTATCCTAAATCATTGCTAAATCCAAAAGATTAGAGTTTTCTATGTTTGTAGGAAATGCAGGATGCATAGAGCCAATAGCCTGCTTTCTGTGCAATATTTTTGCTTGTTTTCATTGTTAGCAGAGGTGTTTAAGCAATTTCAGCTGTTTTTCTGCTGTCTGATTAAGAACTGCTTAGATCAGGAATAGGCTGAAGGTTTAAGCACTGGCTCAACCATGCCACCATTGCCCAGGCCAGAGTTAAGGCAGATTAACTAACAATTATGATAAATAACATTCAGAGTTATGAATATTATTGTTGCTGAGCCAGCTTGAATTTTACAAAGAATATTTTAGGCCTGGTTGGCAAGAACCTATTTTCATGGAAAATCTTTGAAGTTAGACCATAACTTGGATTTAAAGGGTACTGGAAATCATCCTGATGTTTTACAAACTGTGTGAAAGAAGATTTAATGTTCTGAGGAGTTTCAAATGTTGTTCACTTCATCAAAAACCAATACAGGAATGTGATGGTTACCCTTTATTTTTTCTGAATTGCACTGGGCACATGAAGTATCTTTTCATAATTTACCAGCCATTTCTAATGTACAGCACTTCAAAAGACAGTGTTTTATAGTTATCTGCAATTGCCTTCTGAAGTACAAATTAAAACTTGCTGAACTTTCTTGGAAAAGCATCACCACATAACATTTCTTATGCTGCATGATGTCTGTTTGGAAAGTCAAAATAGCTTCCTTGAGAATATTTTTCATGTTAATCTTCCTACCTGAATTTATTTGGCAGTGTAATTCTGTGAAAGTTGATGAGTTTGCTTATATAACTTATGTGTACAATGCTTTGAATATCCCAATCATCTCCAAGTAAACCATTTTCCTTCCTCTTCCCTCGAGCATTTTCTACTGAACCTGTAAAAATGGGGATGTTTGGCTCCTACATTAACATCCCTTGTGTTTACATCGTTCCTACAACAGAAAGCTGCAGAAGTAAGAACTGGGAGGCAGCACTAGGAGCAGGCACAGCATGTGGGGAGTGCTTAGAAAATCACACCAGACAGACAATTGACAGCAGTGGGGTTTATTTTTCACTCCAGGACTTTGATCTGGCTGCAGGGTGTTTATCAGGACTGCTTTGCATGGGATCTACATTTAATAAGGCAGCTGAAGAATGATGAGGCTGCTTTCCTGACAATTTTCTAAACAAAATAGAATGCTTGCTGTTCAACAAAAGCTTTTTTTTTTTTTTTCTCCCATTTAGTCAAATATCAGAACAAGAAATAACTGCAGAGTTTTATTAGTTGCAGATTACTTGCCTGGACAGCTGTGCTCTCAGCATGTCATCAAAAAAAAAACCTGCTCTCAGAAGCCAAAGCAGCCTCAGAAGCTGATCAATTTAAACACAGAGCAAAAGTTGTGGCTCACCCTGAGGTATTAAGGGTGTTAAATGCTCTGCCAAGGCACAGGGCCATCACTGTCACAGCACTGCAGAGATTCCTGCTCCTGTTGGGACTCTGTTCCTGCAGGCTGGGCAGTGGTGTTGATTAACAGCTCATCCAAGGAAGGAAGATGTCCAGGGCCAGGTGTCCTTTCCAGGTAAAATCTGTTGGGAAGGAGGGGGAAGAGCTCCACTGGAAAAACTCAGAATCCCTGATGGCCCCTCCTTTGCATTCCTCCTCCAGAACAGGCAGCAGGGCCAGCTGGGCTCTGGGAGGTGTCCCTGCCACGGCAGGGGTGGGACAGGATGAGCTTCAGGTCCCTTCCACCCAAACCATTCTGGGATTCTGTGGATAATGGTCTGGGAAAGGCTAAAAGGGCTAAAGCAGCTTTGTTTCTTTTCTCTTGGGAGCCCCAGTTCTGTACCCAGCACTGTTGTGTGACCCTGTCCTCAAAGTCTCAGTTCCCCCAAAGGGAAACAGGCCTTCAGTTAAAACACCTTGAAAAAATGTCTGATTTCCTGAATTGTCTCTGAGTGAGTGTAAAGAAGCAAAGGAAGGGAGCTAAGCTTTGTGAGGCTTGGCATGAGCTTTGTTTCAGGTGAGAATGTTCTCTTTGTCAATTTGGAGTGATTGCAGAAGCACAGGAAGATTTCACAGAGTTGGACAGGAGGATTTGAGTCAAAATGAGACATAAACTATGGATATAGGCACGAATTTAAATTAAATCTAACAAAGAAACAGTCTCAGATTTTTTTTTCCAGACAGAAATAGTATACAGGAGCTGGATGCCTGTTACTGGCAGCATTTATTTTCTTATGGTGAGGCTAAATTGGACCTGAGTGAATCCTTTTCTGGCAGAGTTTTCCTGTTTCCAAGCATTCTGCAGCTCAGGATGCAGAGCCCAAGCTGGGTGGTGGTGCCCATTTCACTCATGCCAGTGACTCTTTCCAGGCCTTCAACAAGTGCTGGAGGAAAAACATGATGAAAATTCTAATTAGCCTGCTTGGTGCTATTGGTATTTCTTCTTAATTAAAAAAAAAAAAAAAAAGTTTAATGCCTCCTTTTGGTGGCATCCACTCAATATTTGACTCTTCATTTTGATTCAAATCCTGTTGTCTTATAATTTACAACTCAGCTAAACATTTCTTTTCATGAATGACACCCAAGGCTTTGTCCCTGCAAGTATCACTGCATGAAGTGGGATATTTAAAGCAGAAATCTGTTTGCTTCCAAGAGAAGAACAATGCTCTGAGTGTGAATGATGTGTCAAAACGTCAACCAGATTGTCACCTGAATGTGGCAGCTGCTCCATTCTGAGGTTCACATTAAATAAAGATACCTGAGGAGTGTTGTAGCTGGCTTTGTTTGTTTTGCTTAGTGAAGGTGCTGGTTTGATTAGAAACCCTTCTTCAGGAATCCTCTTTGACAGCAAACAGCCAAGTGGTTTTACCTGGGTTTTTAATCAACTCCTGCTGCCAAAATCTCCTCTGCAGAGTGTTGCTGTGGGTGGTGCACACCACTGAGAGCTGGCCCAGTTCCTCCCACGTTCTCCTGTGCTCTTTGTGCTCTGCAGCCAGCCTGGCTCCCTCTCCTTCCAGCAGGGCAGGGTATTGCCAGGTAAAGCCAACCAGCATTTGCAATTCCTTCTCCTGTATCCTCCTACAGGAGGCATTTTGTCCTTGCTCCTCACACTTTGCTTCTTGTCCTCCTCCTGTTCTCTTCCCTCCCCTTGCAGCTGGTAATGAGCACGTGGAGGGAGAGGAGACAACACAAACCTGTGGCTGATGGCACAGCAGAGTTGGACTTTAATGCTGAGTTTTCTGGTTTTTGCACTTTTCCCAGGAATTTCTGCTCTCCAGGACTGAGGTATCCAGGCCTTTCCCCGCCCCCCAACCCTTGCTGCAGCCAGGGGAAGGTTCTCCTGATGTTGGCTGGATTCTCTGCTTGCCTTGACCCCTGTCCTTCAGCAGCTCCTGCCTCCAGCCTTTGTTCTTGCCCCTCTTTGCCTGGCAGCTCTCAGCAGGAGCCTGCTGCTCCCTTCCAAATTCCTGGGATCCAGCTCAGGGCAGGAACCCCAAATCATCAATGGCTGTTCTTTGGTGTGTGTGCTCCTGCAGGATGCACAAAACACTCTTCTTCTGAACAATTCCAACTTCAGGTGTGTCCCTTTCCTCCACTGAGGGGAATTTACTTATTTTAGGATATTAGAAATGCAGCATCCAGTAGACAAAGCCCTAATAAAATTAACTTGAGTTCCAGGATATTTTTACAAGATGAGGACAGCTGGGAAAGGAAAAATTGAGAAAAGCAGAGTAGGTTTAATTGTACTGCTAAAGAGAATGTGTGTGACTGTGAAACTGAGGGACTGTTGTGTATTTTTTACAGGGGATGTGGATTTAAAATGGAAAGATTACCTATTGCAAGGGCAGAGATGTATTTATAGATGCTTAACCCTGTGTTCATGTGTTTTCAGCTGGTGTGTGTATAAAAGTAAATGGCTTAATAAATGCAAACGATTTGTAGCACAATTTTGGGCTTTGGAGCAGCTTTAGTATTATGACTTTGGTCAGACTCCCTTCTGTTCCCTCACATAACCCAGCCAGAATGATGGCAAAACCCCACAAAAGCAGGCATCACATCTGTAGCTGAGTTTTCCTAGGTAAATGATCCTGCAAAATGTGTTTTCTGTAGGGCTTGTTGCACTGGGTTGACCTTTGTAACAGCTTTATTCTCTTCAGCATCCTCGAGTTTTGAGACAAATCAATAAATTCAGCAGGAGCACTGCACAAAGAGCAGATGGTCTTCACCCAGTGCTTGTAAGGGAATTAAAATGTGAAATCACCATCCTGCTGCTGTGGGACACGACTTAGATCTGCCTGGGTGCAGGAGGAATAGCAGGGAGGAGCTCTCAGCCTAGGTTTGTTTCAGTGTGGAGCTGAATTCAAATCTGACTGAGCACAGCATAAAAAAAAAAATCAGGTGCTCAGAGGAATGAACAAACAGATGTTGGGGAGTTTTCTCTGTAACTTTTGTGAAGATAAACAGTACCTGGAAGATTTTAGGAGAAGTTAACAAGTATGAGGATGACATAAGTTACATATTACATAAAGATTTTTCCAAAAAGCCTCTTAAAATATATATATATATAAGCTTTTAGGAAATTGCCCAAGAGTTTGGATTAAAAATCAGGCTTTTTAGGCATTCACAACTTATTAAAAAGAGGTGGAACTGAAGGCCAATTTTCATGTGGAGGCCAGTTCCAATGAACAATGTGGCCTGGAAAAGGAGGTAAATAGGTGACAATTTGATGCTGATGCAAAATAACTCCGAATAGTCTAATTAAAACTGGCTGTGGGAGCTTGCAGGAATTCTGTGTGACTGAGGAAACGGAATATTGATAAATGAGTGAGTGGCTGGGGGTGGGAAGGAACCTGGGTCAGAGTCATGGCTGAGGTCAGAACTGGGGAGTGCTGGTTGGGAAACGCTCACTGGGTGAGTCCCCTGGAGATGGGGCTCAGGGGCAGCAGATGCCCCACATGGAGTTCCCTGTGGGGCAGGAATTGTGCAGCGCACAGCTCACTGGGGATGCAGTGGTGGAAGGAGAGTTCAAATTCTCTCCTCTTTGGGATGGAAATTCTGCAGGAAAGGCCTTATTTTGCAGGCAGCACATGAAATTTTTTTTCTCTTTTTTTTTCCCTCTTTTTTTTTTCTTGTCTCTTTTTTCCCCCTCTTCTTTTCCCTCTTTTTTCTCCTCTTTTTTTCCTCTTGTTTTTCCTTTTTTTTTCCTCTTGTTTTTCCTTTTTTACTTTTCCCCCTCTTTCTTTTCCCCCTTTTTCTTTTCCCCCTCTTTCATTTCCTCTTTTTCCCTCCCCTTTCTCCCCCCTTTTTGTCCTGTTCCTNTTTTTTTTTTTTTTTTGTTGGTTAATTTCTTTTTGCTATATGCACAGTGTTTGGGAGGTGCTTCCATAACCTTGCTGCTCTAAGAGTCAACCTGGAAACTTTATCCCACTTCCAGATTAACTTTGATTTTAATTTGACCATCAGAAATGTAGTTATTTCTAACCACCATTTTTAGTTTAAAAGGATCTTCTCTCTCCGTCAGTGCTTTTCTTTCAAGCTGTTGTATCTAATGAGAGGCAGCAATTAAAACCTCACATTAAAACTTTGCTAAACTGATCAAAGATATTGTCTGGCAGGAGATCCCCCTTGGTCCTTAGGATAGGATGTGACTAATTCACCTTTTTATGGCTCCAGCTGTGTTTGTTATAAAAGCTGGGGTAACTCCATTGTTTAGAAATGTAATTAAGTTTAGGAGAGGTTTAATGCAGCCAGTCCATGTGATGAAGCAAATGACTTCTGAGTTTCTTTGAAGAGTGACTGTATAATGCTCAGAGAATTCCTCCTTTGTTTCAGAACTTCTATGGCTTCACAAAAATGTGAAATCTGGCACTTGGCAGAGCCAGAAGGAAACATCTGGATGCTTTTGATCAAAGCTGCTTGTGGCAAATGAGACTGCAGAGCATCAAGAATGGCACAGTTTGAGAAAGAAAAAGAAAGAATGAAACTCTCCTCAGCAGAAGTTGGGAAATGTGCGGGGAAATTTGCTGTGTAGTTTCTTGTTTCTCCATAAAGCTTAATGCTTGCACAGAACATTCAAATAAGTTGTTTTAAATACTGGGGTTTTAAGACAGGCACTGAAGTTGAAATTGATCTAAAAATTAAGAAAATTAGCTGCAGAATGGTCTTGTGCAACGTGTGGCAGAACTTTAAGCTAGTAAATGGAAGTGAAATGATTTTCTTACTATCCAGTGTTCAGCTTTCTGTACGAGTAAATCATTTCTTTGAGCAGTAGTTGAGTAGCTGGAGACACTCAGTGTCTGAGCTAAAAGAGTGATTTCTCTTCCATTGCTTTCTGAGTGCTGTATTATGTTACAAATCTAAAGCTATTCAATAAATTATAAAGAATTTGTGTGCTTTTTTTTTTCAGGGATGTGATTTCTGCAGTTTCCTGAGCACACAGAGGAGTGGAGAGGACCTTCCTTGCCCATTTGCTAGAGAACAGTTGATATTACATTTGACAATCCTGTAATCCAATTTATATCCAGCTTGCTGCTGGCCACCTGTGAGTAATTTTATTCTGTGGCTTTTTGTTTTAATCTTGAGAGCACTCATTTGTCTGTGGAGGATGATTCCCCTGGACTGCCTCAGGATCTTGGGCCCACCACAACAGCTGGGTACTTAACTCAGACGCTTGGAGTTACTGAATCCTGATTTTTGGTAGGAGTTTCAGTCTGTGGGATGAATCCTGCACTCAGAAAATTGCTTTTCATGCTGTGGTGTTTGCTACCCTTGTCCTGTGAAGGTGAAGTTGTGTCCCAGTGCATGCAAAATGAAAAGTAAAGTAAGCTGACTGGCTGAGTGCTCTTTCAGACAGTAAAATGAAACAGTCCTTAGCTCCTGGTAATGGTATCAGCAGTGTTTTCTTGATTTAATAATCCAGATCAAATGATTTTACTGCTTCCAATTTCATTTTGGGGGGTTTGGGAGGGGATGGTTGTCCCCTGTGATGTGGTCCTGCTCCTCTGATCTGCAGCTCAGGTATTTCCATTTTCCCCTGTGTTCAGTGAGTGTCCCAGGCCCTGCAGTGCCAAGGCCAGGGATGCTGGGGAGCCTCAGCTCTGGCTCTTTTCCATCAGATTCCAACACCTGAGCTGCTTCTGCCTGCTCTGGGCTGGGCAGGGCTGCAGGGAGGTGCTGAGGTAGCCCAGCAGGTAGGATGGGTTATTATTCCATTGAGCAGCAGCTTCAGCAGCTCCTGCTTGGCCACACAGCTCCTCTGACTTACCTGGTGCCCTGCTGGCCAAAAAGATTCCTTATTTAGATGTAAATGTTTGGATTTCTTTCATGGCCAAACACGTCTGTCAGGGTTCTGTTCTGGCCTGTGGGGGGGTGAGGCATGGGTGACATTTGCCTTCTGAAAGCTGAGATTTGTGGCCAGTGTGCAACACTGAATTCTCTCTGTGGTGTGTCCTGTGCCTAACCTGATCATGTGCACAGATTCTCTTTTCTCTGTGACTGTGCATAACAGAAATGGGGAGGGGGATTTCAGAGTGAGGCTTTTGTAAGTATTTTATATTCAGATTTAATAGCTGAAGCGTAGTGAGGTGTCTGAGCAAATTGATAAAATTAAACTTTAAAGGTGCTATTTGAGCAGAAATCTAAATTCTACTCTCTTACCCCATGCAGTGCTGAAGTGGTTGATGTGGTGTTTATGTCCAGGTAGCACCTAAAGCAGAGGTGAAAAGCTGTGCTTGGACTTCCCTGGAGTGAGATTATGCTTAATTAATTACAGAGGGGGAATTTGCATGTGCATTTCTTTAGATCAGTGATGCACATTTTCATGGAGAATTCTGATGGTTGAGATGGAAGTTGAGTCAGTTTTGTGAAAAGAAAATGAAATAAAAGGAAGGAACGTGACCTGAATTAAATAAGTCTATTCTTACCTTGAATGATAAAAGGAACAGGGACTGGTTGAAATTCTGCTCTGACACGAAAACTCCCCACAGACAGACAGTGAAACCTGAAAGCTAAGTTCCTGAAAAAATCATGGGAATATCCTGAGTTGGAAGGGATCCACAGGATCGTTGAGTCAAGCTCCTGAACCTGCCCAGGATAGCCCCAAAAATCCTGAGAATCCAGAGAACATTGTCCAAATGCTTCTTGAGCCTAAATCCAGCCCTTTCCAGCATCCACAGTCCAAAGCCTCAAAACAAAGAGTGAAAGGAAGCAAATCAAAGTGTAAAGCTCATTTTACAGCAGAGGCCTGGGCATGCTCTGTAGGTTCAGATTTCCTGGGTGTAACCTGCAAAACTGCCCTAAAATGACCCAAATATGATCGATTTAAAATGTGCTCCAAAAGTCAGATATCTGGGAAGAAATTTTCCTCTTTTTATTTCACCACTGGTGCAGGATGCTGCTTGAGAATGCTGCGCAAGCTCTCTCCTGGCTACAGGGAAGGATGAGGAGAGGACAAAACCTGAACCTGGCTCTTGGGCAGCATGAGGCACCTGGGCACAGGTAAAAAGTTGGACAAATAATGGAAGGTAAAAAGTTGGAAAAGTAAATGGAAGCTGAAGCAGGAACACATCAGTGACGGGGGAGCCACAAAGGGGCCTCAAGACAGCCCTGCCAGCTGATGGGAAATCAGCCACAGCTCTTCGGATTCCGGAGCAAATGAAAAATCCCCGGTCAGAGACACCTCTGGATGATGTGTGATGGACATCTCGGGCCTCAGTGCTTCAATCTTTGGCCACATCCAGCTCCATGCTTTTATAGGAACGCCCACGTGGACACTTGGCTGCAGCAGTGAGAGCTCTCACAAAAAGAGAACTGTGCATTTGGATTCCCCAGAAGCACAAGTTTGCCTGACTTGATAGTTTTTTAATGTGTTTTATTTTTGCTTTCCGTGTCTGATAGAATTGTTGAAATGAATGATGTCGTGCAGCAAACTTTGGGGTGCCTAGGGCAGCACTCAGACACACTGAGTGGAAATATTAAAAACCTGTCAGATGGGAAAGGGCTCCTTCCTTTCTAAACTGCCAGTGGTTTATACACTGCCAGAAACACCTCTGCTTCTCCTGTGCTGCCTCAGCTGGTACTGATGAAATTTGCTTTTCACTCACCCAGCTCCAGTTTGCTTAAGGGCCTGAAGGAGATGATTACTTAAGTCAGGGAGCAATTTAAGGGAGCTGGAATGTGAGGAGCTCTCTAAGGAAGAGGTAATGGAGTTGGGTTTAACTCTTGCTGTGACAGCAAAAAAATTTTGCCTTTCTTTCAGAGGAGGCGTCTCTGTCTGTCCAAAATACCTGTGCATTTTCCTTATTTATTCCAGCTTCTCCAGCTCAGTTTGTGTCGGGAATGTGAGGTAAGAGGTAACCCTTATCTCTTCCAGGAGTAGCCAGAACATTTCTGCTTCATTGTCTCTTTTCCTTTCTCATTTGATTTAGAAAGAACCATCTGTGAGTTTGAACAAACACTGAAGTGCAGGGAGTACTAAACCAGTGTTTTATAGCTGGTAACTTTCTCTGGTGACTATTTGTGTTTATTTAGAGACTCAGAGGGAGCTCCACAGAGGCTTTTTGCTGCAGCCTGGAATGGTGGCAGTCCTAAGGCTGGTGTCAAGCCCTGCTTAGAGTCCTTCTGGTCTGCTCAGAGTGGTGAGAGCGGCTGATCTGTGCAAATAAATGTCATCTGTACAGTTTAGCAAACACATATGTCTGGGGCAGACACAGCTTGAGGTCATGTTAGTTGAGAAAATTTTATCCTAAAGCTATAGGTTAAATGGATAGGAGTAAATAAAGGCAACCCCAAGAGCTGTCTGCTGTGTTGTATTCAGGGCCAAGTCCAGGTTTTAGGTATTTGCTCCTGAGTTTATCTGGATGTTGAACATGGGGTTGAACAAGACTTACAGAGTCTTTCCCCTCTGGTTTTGGAGCTGTTACTGACTGAAAACAAACTATAAACTGCAATATTAATGGTAATTTTGTATTGGGAAATGTAATGAAGGCTTTTTAAGATTTTCTATCCATTCTTTCAAAGAAAAGAGTTCATTCATTGAAGCCTTTAATGTCATTAAACTCTCCCTCAACTGCAATACCTAAAAGTGGTAGAAGAAGAGAATAGGGAAAAGAGGAGGTTGTTCTGCCATTGTCTGGTTGAAAAGGAAAATGGAAATAGTGTGTCAGGCTTTGAGGATTCAAGAATATAATATTGAATAAATGAGAGTTCTGCAAATGGCTTTTGATGTTGAAGGTGTTATCAACCATAAGAGCTGTGCCAGAACTTCCCAGAGCATTTAATTTTGAGGAAAGGAGGTCTAGGAAAAAAAAAAGGAATATTTCTTCCTTCTGCAAAAGCAGAAGCAAAGTCTTGAGTGCATTTTCAAGAGAAAACAAGTTGCACAGTATCAGTGCAGCAATGCACAATCAACAGGAGATTCTGGAGCTGCTCCTTTTTGTAAATTCAGCAGCACCACAGGGAAAAAAGTGCTGAGCCTTTGAAAACTGTAAAAATCCCTGCCTCTGAAGGCATGTTAGCAGCATGGATCCAGCAATTTTAATAACCAGCTTTGCTTGGACTCTTGCTGTTGGTGGGATTTGCTGACGTGACTGCCACGAAAACATTTATAAGTTGCAGATGGAATTGCAGAGCCTCTGTGCTGGATTCCAAACAATACTTACTGCATCCACACAAGTGTGGTTATGCACCTAGAAATGATCTCTAATTTAATTCCTGCCCATGGGCCCCATTTTAAATGGTTTTGGGTTTTTTTCTGTAGGTGTCACTATAGCATAGCAGATAGAAACCACTTTCCTTAACGAAAATGTAGAATCCCCACAGATCCAAAGGGAGCTGTAATCTGGTTTTCTGTGCCATGGTTGTCATATCAACAATGAGGTTTCTCAGCAACTAACAGAATATTTTATAGATTTATTTACTTATCCTTTTTAATAATGAACTTGATACAAGAGAATTTTTCCCCTTTATAATTATATAGCACTTGAGAAAGACTTCCCAAATAATTTACATTTTGTTGTCAAGTTAATACCAGCAGTTAAAATGAATCTTGTTAATAAAAGGGGAGCTGATAGGATTCATGAATGCACCAGAATGTAGCCATATTATGTTGCAAACTCGTTGTATTCCTACTTAACTGATTGCTGAAAGAATAATTTGTGTGTATGGATTTGATGGTGTTGCTTTTCATGGCTGTTCATGATGTAAACTTGGCCTGGTGTGTGTTATTGGTTCTCTCTGCTTGCATAATTTCTGAAAGTACTGAACAGAGCTTGCTTTTAAAATTAGGGTTGAAGGAGATGCCTTGAAACCTGCTTTTTATTGCCAGTATTCATCATGGAATCCTGGAATGGTTTGGGATGGAAGAGACCTTAAAGCTCATCCCATTCCACCTCCACACCTTCCCCTATCCCAGGTTGCTCCAAGCCCTGTCCAACCTGGCCTTGGACTCCTACACAGTCCATCCCAAGTAGAAATTCCCACCTCCAAAGGAGCAATTGCTGCTAGCCTGGTGGTTAAGGCACAGCTTTAGTCCTCGCTTTCAAAAGGAGTTGGGAATTTTGCCCTCTGTCCTTTTGGCACATTAACTAGGGATGATTTGCCTTCCTCTTCATTCCCCTGCTCGGCAGGATGCTGCCTTGGGTGGCCGCTGCAGGGAACGGTGTGGTCTGGAATCCTCCGGAGGAAGGTTGTTTTGCCCTGTTTTCCCTTCCCTGGAGGGTGTTTTAATTGTTGAGCCATTATCTGCCACTCTGGCAATCATTTAAAGCCAATCCACGTGCTCTTCTCTGGTAGCTGTGCTTGGAACATTTGGGGTCTCCAGGCTGTTAAGAGCCCCTCTGCTTAATTGGAGAGCTGGGATTTATTCATCTGCTCCTCAGGGTTGGATCCTTCAGATAGAACTTTAAAATCTTCCAGGCAAAAGGGGAGACTTAGTGAATTTCTCACCTAGGCAACCAGTGAGAATGTGGGTGGGTTTTTTTAGTTTTTTTGGATGGTAATTTTGATTTAAACTCCGAAAATCTGTGCAAAGCCTTTGGGAGCTGGGCTTGGCGTGCATTCCTAATGGATCAAATTGCTGGAGATGCTGAGGGATCACACTTCCTCGGGGGCTAAAATAAGAGCTGGAAAGCAAGTTCTGCCCTTTGGCCTCTCAAGGAGTAGATGTGTTACAGAGAGATTTCTTGCACTCAAACTGTCTTGGATTTCCACTCTGTTCAAATTACTGTGTAATTTATACCACACCTCCTAATAAACTCTCCCTCTGCTTCCTTGGAGAATACAGCACTTGAAGTTAATTAAATAGAGGAACTCTGTGAAGCTCAGAGAAACTGGAACAGCTCTGATTGTCTGACTGTAGGAGATCATCTCAAAGAGGTGTTTGGGCACTTATTAGCAAACTGGGAAATTACATGTGGAGAAGCAGGGATTGTAGATGCTGTGCAAAATCTAAGGAAAGATCTTCATCCAGTTCTTAAAAAGGTGTTCAGGGAACAGAGAGGAAAAGAAAAACCCAACTGGTGAGCAATCAAAAGAAATTTTAATCTGTTTCATAGAAATAGGTTTACTCTCTGTTTGGGCATAGAAGTGGGGCTTTTATATGCACAGGACAGACTTCTAAACTCACTGCATAGAGGCTACTGGCGTGTGTTGGTTTGAAATGCAATATTTTCAGAAGAAGATGTGGCAGTCACTCAGGAGCCCTTCTCCCAGCCTTTCTGTGCTGTGATGACCTAATGCCATTGAAGTGTTGCCTTTTCCCAACCTGGAAACGAAACTTGAGATGATTTTAGTAAGGAGGTAATAGAAAAGGAGATCTTTACTGAAGGCCTTCAGAGTCAGTTATGGAAGGATGTCCACAAAAGCCCACCCATTCCCCCACACAGGGGTGAGTACATTTTATAGGTTTTAGGAAATTAGCATAATTGATAAAAAAGCACCAACTAGGAGGACAAGTGGGGATGTAATTCCCCCCCCCAGGTCGAGCCCCTTCTCTGGAGCCCCCCTCAGCACTGGCTGTGCTCTGCCCATGGGATGGATCTCCAGGAGCTGTTCTCAGCCTTGGTTCCCAGGAAGAACCAAGGCAGCACTGGGGCCTTGTACCCCTGGGGCTTGGAGCTCTGGAATTTTTTGTCTTTCTGCCTGGGGCAAGGCCATGGAAAAGTGCTGGGAAAAGGAGTCACTGACCAACAGACTACAGAGCTACAAATATATGTGTGAAGAATACCGAGAATATAAAAGGAAAAAAGGCAAAACCTCAGCAGCATCAGAAGGAACTGGAACTGGAGCAATAGTCCTGTAATCCTTTGGTTATGATGCACAAATACCCCAGGAAAGGAGGCTCAGAAAACCAGGGACAGCTCTTCTCCAGTTCCATGAGCTCCTGTGGGCTGAGCTGAGAGTGACGTGTTGTAACTAATTCGGGGTCAAATACTGGGATAAATCTGAACTTTGGATTTTAAGGGGGGCCCACATGATGACTTGTTTCAGATAGAGGTGTCTGTGGTAACCCAACAATAAATGAAACTGTTCCTCATAGGACATTGGTTCCTCTTTGCCATAATTATGTTCTGCTGGGGGCTTTGTTCATCTTTAACTCTTTGTGTTTTTTCCCATTGCCCTGATGTTTAATATACAATGAATGAGCTTTTTGGAGCTTCAGCCGCTTGTTTCCTTTTCATGCCCCATCCTTCAGCCTTGGGGACCATCAGAATGAACTGATTTACAAGATTTGACACTTTTATTGATTGTCTCTTTTCCTCACTTCAAGAACACGTCCAAGATTTTTCTCCCTTTTTTTCTGACCTTTGGGCATTTATGGCTCTTAGTCCCACGTAGTTCAGTAGTGACATTCTAAGACCCTTCTCAGTGTGCAACCTCTACTCTGCTGGGGTTGTTTCTCACAAGAGATGAGTCCTAGAATATAAATGAGCACAAATCCCCAGAAAAAAAAGGGACACAATAATCTTCATAGTGGGAGAGAAGATATTGTAGTCTAAGTACTAATTATTAGCTTTAGGCACCTTCTGATAATTTCAAGGGACCAAGATAAGTTTGTGATTCAGCTCAGCATCTCCTGGGAGTTGTGAGATCACTTTTCTGTAAGGTATAATCAGTGCAGTGTGTATTTCATAGGTGTGTTTTTAAGGTCTGATAAATGCCATTAAAATTTGCCAAAACTGTTCAGCTGCTGCTTCTGTGTGAAATCCTCACTGTCTGTGATTGTGTCTCTAGTAACTGGTTTATGAAGGAAACATTTCTGAGTCTGTTCCACTCAGCCACAGGCAATGGAGTCGTTCATGGTTGGTTAAAATGCTCCATGTCTGTTTGTCCCAGTAAGGCTGTAAATCAGTGCTGGGATAAATCCATTTATCATGAGTGGAAGAATGGAGTCTGCTGTTTCCCTGGGATGGAATTACCAGGCTATTATTTCTCCTGCTTCAGGATACAACGAGACCATTAGATAAATTCAGTGATTTTTCTTCCTCTCCTGGCCAGGTCCTTTATGGTTTTTGAAAATATTGGATATTTTACTTGAGAGAGGGCTGCAGACAAAACAAAGCTATTGGGCATTTCTTGAACCTCCATCAGTCTTAGATTCCTCCCTCTTCAGTCTTTCTACTCTATCCTCCCACCAAAGGAAGAAAAGAAACTAAAAAGGATGAAATTGTATCCAGTGCATTGAAATTGCAGGGGGTATCCTATACATTACTTGGTTTATTGTACTTTTACAGTCAAAAAGTCAAATGTGGTTATTTTGAATTAAGGATTTTGTTGGAGAGGGTATAGAATAGCAATATAATACAGTAAGGAGAAAAGAAACTAAAAAATAGGAGAGGAAAAATGAATAATTTATAAGAAAACTCTTTCTTTAACTCATTAAAATGGCCTGGCAGTCATGGAAACTTTAGGTTTTTCTTGTTCAAAAAGAAAGAATGCTTGCAAATGAACTTCTAAAAAACTAATCAAAGGAAACTTTTCTCCCTCTTTAAGTTTTTTGAAAGAGAAAATTGTTAGTCAAATAGTTCAGATGGAAGTTTTTACTACAATGAAATTTAAATTTCCATGAACAGATGACTCAGAAGAACTAAAACTGTTTCAAAAAGTGACTTCACTCCTTGAGTTTCCAGTGACAGGTGAGTGATCTCAAAGTAATGACAGATTTCTCTTTTTCTGCTTCTAACAGATTTGAAGAGTCTGGGAAGGTAAGGGAAGAAATGTGCTTTTCTGTGTGGGGCTGATTTTTTGGGGATCTTCATGTAGGTGGTACAAAGACCTAAGAGGGAGAATTGGGGGCTGAAAAGTGCCATTAATATTTAGCAAAATTCTTCAGCTGCTCCTTTTGTGTTAAAGCTTCACTACTTGTGTTTGTCTCTGTGGTGTTCTGTGTCACAGTTTCTTTCAAGGCCAGGACATTTATAGCAAGGGTTGCTTTTTCTTAATAATTTTCAGATCTTCATCATAATTATAAAAACTTGAAACAAAACTTTTAACCATACTCTTTCATTCCTTCAGATTTTGGAAAATAGCAGTGGTGATTATTTTGGAAACCTTCCAAGGGGTGGGGAGGTGTGAGAGGAACAGTTTGGGATTTCCCTTCTTGCATTTCTAAGTCACCTACCTGAGATTACCACACCCACTTTAGCACAGAGTGGATGTGATAAAATTAATATTTAGGGAAAAGTGGGAATGTGGAGTTCTGGCTGTGTTTTTTTTTTTTTTTTTCCCCTGAAATAAGCTGTTCCAACTGTTTCAATTGGGCTGAAATCTCATTATTTGCTCTCCTTTCCCCAAAAGAACAAACCAGTCTGTGATCAAAAGATGCTGAGCATCACACCCCATCTAGTGCCAGCTGGGGGAACTCTTGCAGAGCCTGTGGAGAAGGTCCTGGACAGATTACCAAGAATTCCTGAAAAAGAAAAGAGAGTGATGCTGAACAGTAATAACTGCATCATCTCTCCCTTAGGCTCTGCAAGCAAAGCAATGTGTTCTAAAAAGGACCAATGCTGAAGACCTTGAAGGAGCACAGCTAAAAACAGGGTTTGATTTTTCCATCTCACGGTTTTCTGCTGGGTGAGATTGTTTCAATATTTTTTAGCTCTCCAGTATTCCATAAATGCATTTTTGGGGGTTTGACCCATCGATTTTAACTTCCCCTTAGCTCATTTTCTCAACTTGCAATGTAAACCAGTGATGGAACAGGTTCACGAGGGCTGGCATCCTGCAGTTATGCCAAACTATTTTTCCTTTTTCTGACTGTTATTTCTAATTTTAAAACAGTGTGAGTATATTTTCCTGCTCCTGTTGCCATCCAAATAAATGCAGGGGAGACAAACCGAAGAAGAACCTTCCTGTTTTGAAAAGAAATCTTCCAGCTCTTGTTTGATCCATCTTTACTAGCCCAGCTTGGGCTTGCATTCAGCTTCTCTCCATCACTTGAACTGGATTATTGTGTAACTGCTGTTCCTGGCTTTGCTCTAGCCTCAGAAGGTTGGTTTTTTCAATCCTTTTCATCTGAATGCTGTTCAAAAACGCCCTGAGGAGCCGTTCTTGTTGTTCAGATGGGTACTGTGAGGGTGCTGTGTGTTTGTCTGGGTGTTGGACATGGAGCAGTGTGATCTCTCAGAGCTGCTCTGCAGGAGGTGCCAGTGACCTGTTCAGCTCCAGAACCCTTGGATGTGTTTGCCAGGCTGGCTGTCAGAGCCACAGCAGTCCTGGCTGCTCCAAAAGCCTGAGATTTAGGGTTAATTTGTGCATTTACAGCAAATCCAGTGCATCTCCACAGCGCTGGGCTTCCTGCATGACCCAGAGCAGCTGTGCTCTCTTCTGCATCTATTTGTGCCCAGGAAATCTCAGGCTGGAAATAAAACAGCCAGTCTGGGAGCTGGGGCTGTTTCATCTGCACAACATCTCAGCAATAGAAAAGACTTTAAAGCATAAAATGGTTGATAAGTGATTGCCTGGACTAAATATGCTCCTTTGACAGGTTTTTCCAGCTTTGTTTGTCAGGAAAGCACAAATGCCTGGAGAGCTCATCTCTTAACCCTACACATTATTTGTTCTACTGCTTTGGAGGAAGATCTGTGTGAGGAAGGGATGGTGATTGAAGGGGAGAAAGGATTTTGTCTTCTGGGGCTTGAACCAGGAGAGTCCTGACAATTAAAAGGATAATTGGGAAGCTGTTGACTTAGATTATAGGGAAATCCTGTTTGAGAGTGGAGCAGGTCCCACCCACCTGGAACTCTCCTTTGTACAAACATTTTGATCCTGTTCCTTTCCAAGGTGAAGGAATGAGCAGTAACACCTGCTGGCTAAAATCCCAACAGAAAATTGAATTATAACCATGCATAATACATTCCCAGAGCCCCAGATTCCAGGCCTGGCCTGGCAGCCAGCTCAGCTTTGCAGGGGATGGGGAGAGTGAAGCTCCTGACCAAGGGCTGGGCTCTGGCTCTGATGTTGTGCCCATCCTTCCCCTTGGGATCCGTGTTTGGGCCCTCCAGCTGTGCAATCCCAGCTCTGCCCCATGCCCACAATGAGGATTTCGCACCCCTCATGTGCTGCCAACAAAACACAACAGGATTTCATTTTTTGGTTTTCTTACCATGCACGGCTTTGACTCGGAATAGAAGGACTCCTTTAAGATCAAAGATTTCTTTATGAACAGATGAGAATTAATTAAAACCTAAATCCAACTGCACAGCTATTCCAAATAAGCTAAAACCTAGGAAACAACAAAAAGCCCCAAGATACCCTATTTATCCATTACCATGCTCTGGTTTTATCTTTAACAATGTTGCTGATGTTCATCTTTTTCCCGTTGAAAGTTATTTGGGTAATGCCTGACATCCTAAAGAACAGCTGAGATTTTTTTTTTTCAACAGAGAGTTCCTATATTTTTTAACTGGCCATGGACCGTAATCTTTTGCAGCTGCATGAGGAGCTTATTTCCAAAATATGTGGTTGTAAAATATTTTTAAGGCTTGCTCCAAACTTGTTTTGATAAACAAAAGGCCAATCAATGTGTGATTTTTTTATATGCACTTACATGCCTCTGAATAGAAATTTTAAATCTCATGTGCTGCTCTTTAAAATATTTCCTAGATCTTTTATATAAAGAGTAGTCAGATTTTCTTTTAGTTGTTTTTCTAAGCCTCTTCTATTTTTTATTCCTACCAAAAGAAATCTCTATCTTTGTTACTGAGTCTATGGCAGCTCACAAGAATGCACAGTTCAAATGCAATTCAGAATTTTTACTCCAGAACTTTACTGGATTCAGCACGGCTCTGGGATGCTGCATAATTTTTCTAGAACGAAACAGAAACAGGAGTCATGTAGCTGGAAAACTTGACAGCACTGGTGTTTTATAAAGGCAATGCTTGGAGTCTTCTCCATTTCTCTGCTGGAGGGCACTGAAGAAATCCTGAGTTGTGAAAAGTGAAGAAGTGAAAATTTTAGAGGTTTCTGTGTTCCATTGACAGACGTGAAACCACTTGTTAAGGAAAGTGAGGAAGCCACTTCAGGGAGGTGTTTACTTGTGGTGTTTCACAGCCACTCTGGTGATTTTCAGTGTCCCATCCTGCTCCAGTCTCTGACCATACTTTGGCCCCAAAGTGACTCCACTTGCAATTTTCTCATCATTTCATTGCCAGCTCTAGAACAGAACTTGTCATTTCCAGCTGTCCGTGGTTTTCCTTCCTCTCCTGTGGCAGCAATCCAAGAGAGAGGTCCCTGCAGCTGGGAACTGACTGAGCTCCTGCAATTCCTGAGGATATTTGGATAAAACCATGGCCCCAATCATCCTGCTGACCACTGTGTGTAAATACATCTTGACAGGTGCTGGAGTTCTGGGAGGGCTCAGAACTTGACATCCCACACTTCCCAACGGTTCCCAAATGGAAACCATTTCTAGAAACTCTGGCTTTTCCACTTCACTATTTTATCTTCTGCTTTGATTATTTATTTACATTTATGGCCTCAATAATGTCATATTGCCAATAATATTGTATGTGTGTAAAATACTCAAACATCTCAAACCAGACCTCGTCAGGAAGACATCAATTTATTGCTTTTGTCACGTGATGTTTAAAGCTCTGCTGTGCCTAAACTGAGGCACAGAGCTGGTGGGATTTTGCTGCTTTTCCTCACCTCCCCATGGATAAAAAGGAAAGACACAGCTTTTATGCACAGCCTGTGCCTTTTTCTTGGCTACAGCTCAAGCCCTTGAACTTCTGACACTCTTTTACCTCCCTGGATCTGTTTCAAGATTAAACTGTGGAGTGTGTCAGCTCTTCAACAGGAACAGGCTTTAAGTTTTCTCCCAGAACATGCTAGGAAGATGATTTACCTTCTGCCCTAATTGTTTTCCTCCTCAAAAAGTTTGTTATCTAAAAAAGAACAAAGCTACCAAATATAGCTGAAGAGTCAAAACAAATAATCTCAGATTGAAGTTTACTGGCCTCAACAATTTAGCAAATACAAATGATGGTGTAAATGTGGAAGTGTGCCCAGTTTGCAAACACAAACCTTCTGTCCAGGGCTCTGTTGCCTGGCAGCATTTTCTGGGTGAAATCCTGAGGTCTTGGAGTGAGCAGGTGGAGAGTGAGACAGGAGGTCTGAAGTTAATTCCATTTCTGTTCTCTCCCTGGGGACTCTGGTGGGTGACCTGGGACTTGAGCTCTTCCCATCCCCTCCCAGTGATGCTGCCCAGGGACTTCCTTCCTCAGGAGGAGATTGGGTTCTTGGAAGGGCTGGGAAGGCTCCCCAGATGGCTTAACCTTGAGGTCCTGCCCTCATTAATATCTTCATTAACCTGGCTGCCTAATTAGCCACAGACAGAGGTCTCCTACTTTGTACTTCAGCCACACAGGGCTCCTTGGAAGGCATTCTGCCTTTCTGCCTTGTCAGAGAGGCTTGGACAGCTCTGTAGAGGAGCAGCCCTTTCTATGACAAAACAATTTGGAGTGTGGTGAAAATCTGTTTTTTTCCAAAGTAATCTGCCATAATTACATTTCCAAGTTGTTGCAGGTGTTGCAGATCCGACTTTCCTAGGTGAGTCAGTGGTTTAAAAGCAGGCACTGAAAGGGACACTCAGAGTACTCTGGAGATCATTTCTCACATTTGCTCTTAAAGGGAAGGGGCTTTCATTTTCTCATATTTTCTTTTAAGGGGCAAGGGTTTTTAATTTCTGACTTTTTTTTTTTTTTTAATGAGGAAAAGGGGCTCTTTGTGCTTTGCTCTGTGAGGGTGTCAGTGCTGTTTGGATGAGTTCAGTGTGGCTGTGACTCATGGGCACAACTCTCTCCTGTGTGCTCAGTGTTCTTTGCTCTTGTCCCTTCAACTTCTCCCAGGGACTTCTTCAAGAGAATCAGAGTTTTATTTCTGCCTGAATTTGATGTGGGAACTCAGTGCTGAAGTTTTTGGCTTCTGAGCCTGTTGAGGGATCCCCACGTTGGTGCTGATGGGGAGCTGCATTGCAAAAGAACCTGCTGGGGTTTCTTGCTTGCAGACCATGCTCCCTTTGGAGAGCAGCCATCCATTCCTGGGCGTTTTTGGTGTCTGAGCCACGGGATGCTGGCAATCCTGTGGAATACAGGTGCTCTGGATTTCAGCATGCCCTGCAGTGCTGGGAGTCAGCAGTGATTATTTGCCATGTTAGAGCTAGAGAATTAGGGAAAAAGCCCTGATAAAGCATGAGCAGAATTGTCTGTGATAACACCTGGGCTGAGAGTGCTGAAGAATTTGGGTTAATAAGCTCTGCCTGCTGGGTTACCTAGTTTTAGTGCAAATCGTTGCCTGTTCAGTGAATCCACTGCTGAGCTTTGTGCTCCCTTCTTCAGGCACCAAAAGAGGTTAAGAAACCCCAGGAAGGTTCTGCTGAACGTCTTGGGCCATATTCACTGATGAGCCCTGGCTGTTTTGTGCTCTCTGCTGATGCAAAGCAGCCATAAACCTGGATTAGTGCAGTGCAGCAGTGGGAGGCTTCAGCAAAGAGACAGGATGGCTGCAGTTTGCTGTGGTATTTGTTCTCTCAAACTCTCTTTTCTGCATATATTAATTGTTCAACTTAATAAAATTGTAATTTAATGCAGTTCAGCTCTTCTGGGAGTCATGAATGTAATAAAGTTGTGATTTTTTTTTTAAATTTTTTTAAGAGGCCTGTACCTAGGGTAAGTCTTCATCTGTTTAAATTAGTTATTTCTCATATATATTTCTCATTCCCCTTAAGGGGCCTGCCCTTAGCATTGCAGGATGAAAATGTCATACCCTGTATCTGCAATTTTGCCCAAATTTGAGAGAACGAGAACAAGAACAAGAAGGAGCACTTGCTGCATGTCTGTGGAAAGGCAGAGTAAGGTTGTTTGCATTTTTCTGTTTGATTTGCTTTTAAAAAATGGTATTAATTTAGAGTCCAAGAGTATAAAGAGTGTTAAATCTCAAAGTCTGAGGTCAGCCTGGATCAGCACCTTGGGCTGAGCTCTCGGGGGAGTGGGAGTATCTTGTCTTGCAGAATGAGGCTGTCACAATGCCCACCATGAAATAGTGAGCAGCTGACATTAAACAGATTGTTAAATGGAAAGCTTTATTTCCAAACTCTTAAAGTTATATATGAGCCCATTTCAAGGAGAGAATGGAGCATGCATTGCAGGAGAAAGATAAGGCTGGGCTTCCTTCTCCCCACTACAACACAATGTTTTATACCATCATTTTCTCCTTATTATATTTTATTTGCACTCTATTTCAGCACAATGAACTAAATCTTGGGGGACATAAAAGTTCTAGAAGTACCTAATAACCAACGTCTCCTGTTTGAAATGCCACATAAGTTTAGTAAACTAAGCCAAAGTAGTTAATATTTTGTTTTCTTTGTAAGTGTAACTACCAACCCCACTTTACAGTTGTGCACTTTGCTTTTCTCCAAAGAGCAAACCAGTAACAGAAGACAGAATTTAGTCACTTTAACACACAGCAAACTCATGACCTCAGTGACTTTTGCTTGTATTCTTTAATTGCTTTTTAGGACAAAATTGATGGTATTGAACATAAACTCCTAAAGCACTAGAATCAAGTTCTCAGTGCTGAATTTGCCAACTTTCCCATCACAATGGATTAAATACACGTAATCTCGTGTGTGTGCCCTTCCCCTTTTTTATGTAGCTTTGGAGAAATACCGAGTCTTTGAATTTACATAATTTAAAGGCAATCCACATAGAAAATAAGATTAATTACTTTGTTCCTTATGCTGCTTTTATTCCCCTTGACTACTCCCAGGCCGGATTCAATGCTGAGCCCTTCAGAGCTGAGCCTTGGGAAGCTGAGATGAACAATCCAGCAATATCTGTAGCTCTTTACAGTCATTCTTGTTCTCTTCATATTCAAAGCATCACTCAGGGCTTGTTTATATGCATTACTGCACCTCTTTAAATTAAGGTGTAATTTACATCAGTTTCATTAAGCTGGTCCAATCGGCTGCTCAGCCATTCTTATTGCAGCATAAACTAACTTTATTTCATGTTAGTGTAAATCAGCCAGGAACATTGTCAGCTTAAAATGTAATAATCCATTAAATTAGACTAAAATTGAAACATCCTCACAGGAGTTTGGGCTGGTGTGTACCCACTTAAATTAGCTGGAGCAAGTTTATGTGTACACAGGGAATTAGAAATGGAATCAAGCAGCTCCTGTGGTAAATTCCATCACCTGGGGCCAGTCAGTGTCAGAGGAGTTGGGGTGCAGGGAGAAGGAGTTGTCTGAGCAGTGCCAGTGGTCAGGGCGTGTCTGGGGACCAAATCTGCCCCCTGAGTTTGTTCCTTCAGCTCCTCAGAGGTTCCATTGCATTGGGTGCTGCCACCAACCCAGACATGCTCTGGAAGTTTCCAGCTCCCCACCCGCCAGAAGTTTCCTCTGGGTTTTCCTTCTGACTCTTAGATGTGGCTGGAGAAAGAGTCTAATGCCAGGAGTGGTGGTTCTGCAGGAGAAGTGGGCTGTGGTTTGGGGCTTTGCCCCAGGATTTTTAGGAGGGAAATATGCAGGTACAAAGTGGTAAAAATCACCTTTTTTTATACCCGGGAAGTTCACACCTCCAGCTGTGCTTTGGCACAGCTCTCATCAGCAGAGAAATACTGGGGTGCTTCCCTACTACTGCTGTTTTCTTCTTCTGAGTTGCCACTTTAACAAAATTGTGCATTCAGCAACATTTCCTGATTTAGTTACTAAAGTTTTCTTTTGTTACTTGAAATGAACGTGTGAAAGATGCTTTTTTGGAGGCTGTGTTTTTCCTCCACCTAATTTAGGTCCAAGTTTAGCTTTGCTCCTGCAAGGCTGGGGAGGAAGGGGCAGAGGAAGGGATGGAGAAAGTCCCTGGTCATATCAAAGCTGAAAGCATCACTGGGCTCCCCAAAGCAGCACTCAGGCTGCCCAGAGGAGTGTCATTGTCATGCTCACAGCAGCTAAAAAGCCCCAAACCTCAGCCTCACCTCGGGGGCAGCTGTTTGTTATCATGTTGATACTAAACAAGCAGGAACTAAAGCAAATACTCCACGTTTTGTTTGTTGTGCATTGGCTTCTTTTAATTTTGGATTTCTCATGGTTCCACGTCAGCAGCAGTGAGAACATCCAGACAGCTTTTTCCTGTATTTTTTTGTGTGCTGTGAAAAAGCACAAGAGGCATTTAGGCTTCAGTCACTCCCACTGCTTATGTGCTGGGTGTGATTTGCATCAGAATAGGTATTTTTCCTTTTTATCTGTAAATTCATTTACATAATATTCATCAGTATGCAAGTTGTGCTGGTGAAAGGATTGCTGACATGTGGAGAGATAGCTCAGGTTTTGAGCTTATTGTTCAGGCAACAAGTGTCTGAAGGTGCAGGTTGCTAATTATAGTGTACACCTTGTCAGCTCCACAGGCTTTATCTGCTAGAAAAAGGGCTTTATTAAATTTCTACTGTATTATTTTGTCATCAGCAACCCTGAAGTATTAGGATAGACTTTTTTTTTTCAGTACAAAAAAAGCCAGCATCAATTTCAAGATGAAATTGAACCCAGGCTCTTGACAGGCAAATCTGTGAACTTTGGGAATTCCTGACTTCGAGCCTCACGTACATTTTATATCCCTCAACCAGCTTAGAAAATGAAACATTTAAAACCAATTAAAAAAAAAAAAAGCATTTGCTGTGTGTTTAATGGGAGGTTCTAGAAAGGGGAATCCTTGGTTCCATCAGCTTCTGATGGGGATTCAGGTGGGGTTTGTCCCAGGCGAGTTAAGAGTCTGAGGATCCCTTGTTTGGTCAGAAGGAAAGTCTGGTGAAGGTGGGATCCCCAGTGGCTCCGTTTGACCTGAGGTGTTCACTGCCAGCAAGATGTTTGCTGAGAATGCTCTGCTGGGTTTAATCCTGCTACATCAGGAGGGACAAAGAAAGTGAAGGTGCTTTTGTGCTCAAGTTGCCTGAAGAAAAACGATGTGTTAAGGGGAACTTTGGTGAACTTCGAATATTTTGTAGCTGGAAAGCCAAATAGTTTTTAATTTCTATTTTTTTTTTTAAGAAATGGCAGTTTGCTGTCACGTTGGTTGCCTTTTGTTTAATTGATGATTTTTGCTTTGAATTTTAGGATGAATGAAGTTCTCAAAAGTTTACAGCTCCTCAAGGAGAATATACATTGGTGTTATGGATCTTCAGAGACCTTTGTTTTTTAAGAAGGCCTTCTTGAGCTAAATGCTTTTGCTGCTATCTAGTTCACACCTGTGTGCTCCAACTCATCCCTGGGCCTTGGCAATTTTTTCCCAGGGACAGAGGTTAAAAGCAGTGTTCTGCAAAGGATCAGGGCTTCCTAAAGCAGTCAGAGAAACATTCTCTGTGCCCTGGATTCCAAGAAGTTCCTGCACTCCAGGCTGGAATGCTGCTTTTTGCTTTTTACAGTGCAACGTAGGGAAAGGAAATAAAGCAGAAAGAACAAAGGGTTCTGGATAATCTGTTCTGCCACATATTCAACAGGGAGGGGGACGAAAATCTCCAACGAGCCAACAGGAAAGAAAATCACCCCCTCCTTTTTTTTGTGTTTTGGAGTAAGAACCACAATCCTGGTTGCTCTTGTCTCTGGCATTCTTGGGATGGCATTGGGTGAAGAGGAGCAATCACTGCACAGGGCTTAGAAATTCTGAGTTGGCCTTTCCTCTCTCAGAAACAAAAATGTACTTACAAAAGCAGTGAGTGCATCAATTAAAGTCTCACATAATAAAGTTGGACTCCATGATCTCCCTAAATCACAGAATCACAGACAGGTTTTTAAGTTATAATTAATGACAACATTTATAACTGAGGAAGTTTTTTGCTTTGCAGGGTTGAACAGCAATATTCAGATCTTTCTTGTCCTCTGTGTATTTTTTTTTAAATCACATATGCATTTTAAGGCTTCTATTTGTCAAATTTTGTCTTTGTTACTATTCTGGCCAAGCTATTTATTTTTGCCAAATAGCTGATACCTGTTTGATTTATTAGATGTGCTGTCAGCTCAACTCCTTATCCTATTAACTACTCATGTCTTGAATTTATTTGACAGTGCTGATGAAAGTGGGAAAATTGATGTAATTCCATCTGTTCAAGACAATTCTTACAGAGAGAGCTGCATTGTGGCTTGGAGGAGAGTTCCTGCCCCCTTCGTATGAAAATGTCATCCTTTGGTACAGCTGAGCTTTAAGAATTTAGAGATCTCAGAGGAAAACCCGTGGATGTGGCACTTGAGGGTGTGGTTTAATGGAGAACATGGCTGATGGTTGGACTGGATGACCTTAAAAAAGACTGGATGGTCTTTTCCAGCCTTAGTAATTCCATGATTGTGGAATGACATGATTGTCATTCAGTGCTGGGCTGTGTGTGTCCGTATCTATTTGTGTTCATAATAATAATAATAATAATAATTTGTTTGGGCAGGTATTGAGCAAAAGAGGGGCTGGGAGTTCTTTGATCAAAGAGAGGACTCCACTCTAGAAGGATTTGTATGCCAAGGTCCTTGTGCTGAAATGAAAACTCTCCAGCAGCTGCCTGGGCTCTTAGAGCACGTCCTTAAACCTCTCCTTCTGGAGAAACAGCAGCTGAACGTGCACTGGAAAATGTTCACTGGGCTCTGCACCTTGGTGGTGTGAGTTAGGGAGATGCTTGTTGCAAGAACATACTATAAGTTTCTCTGCATGCAAGCCTGCAGAAAATCCTTCCCATGGGAAAGCATCTTTTACTGTCTTTTTGCTCTGTAAAAGTTTCTATAAACAAAATCTCTAATCTGTGCTCAAAAACATTTAGATTTCTCTACCTGTCTCCTAATATAGGAGATGAGAGTTTTCTTTCTTTCAGCCTATAAGGTGAAAAGTTGTTATCTCTAATTATGTAAGCTATTCTAGCATTCCTTAAACAGAGCTTAAAAGCAAGAGCTTCAGATGCTCCAAACTAAGCAAATAATAACCCAAATCCTTTATATTATAGCATCATATTAATAAATCGTACTTAACCTTCTAATATTATTGTCAAAAATCCTTTATCAACATACAAACCACAACAATAGATGCTGATGCCTCAAGCCAAGGGAATTCCCGTTCCTGGGCTCCAGAGTTCAATCAGGACAAGAGGCACCTCATTTCCTGGGCAGTGTGGCTGGGTCAGTGGAACAGGCAGTTCGGCCAGCAGTTTTGGAGTTATCCCCAGGCTGGGTGGAAAAGCTGCTCCTGCTCTGATGTCTGCAGTGTGAAAGTACAGAAATGTTTATTGAGCCAGTAAAGGTGGGCTTGAGAGTGGAATGGCTTCTGTCCTAAATGGGATCTCCAACAGGAGGATCAATAAAATGCTTATGCTGAGTGAATCCTAAAGGTGATTGTGTGTCTCTGAGCTGTTTGCTGCCTGCTTTATGTTCTCAAGTTGCTGCAGCTACAAAAACCCCACCAAAACCTCTGATTTAAGTAAATTTCTTTTCGTCTCAGCATGATAAATGAAACTCTTTTGAAGGTATCATGTTCTTGAATGCATTTAGAGGGTGACAAGGTCTTATCTATTTTGGAAGAGTGTGAGGTTGGAAATGGTAAGATTTGATTTAATTTATATTTAATTTGCAATGCATATTCATTTTTTATATATAGTTCAAATTACATACTCATGTAATATACATCCTCAATTTGTCCTGCATATTTATTTTGTAAATTGTATTAGCTTTGGATTTAATTTTTTCAAGAAGCAAGGCAGCTAAAATACCACATTTTGTTTCAGCTTTATACCTGTGTTAGCAGGTGGGAGGCAGAACTCTCTGGGCAGTTTGAAGATGGGCTCCTCTCAGTTCTCCACGTCCTGTGAGCCCACTTGGTGAGTTCCTGCTCTCTGCTTCCTACTTCTAGTTCCATGATCTTTTAGACTTTCTGGCCTTGATGCAGAATTTTTTTACATGTGTGTGAGGCATCCAGGAGGAATTGTAACACGAGTAATTTTTTTATCAATTCAATATGAGTCATAAATAATTGTTCAGTAGCAGAGTGTTCATTGTACTCCCCAACGCTTCCTTCTTCCTCCATGACGTTTTAAGGAATGCTGACTGATCAGAAGGATTTTGAAATGACTGAAGCTTTTCTCTACCATTTGTGAATATTTATGCATTATTAATCCATGCTACAAAACTGGTAAAGTACTCAGTTTATTTTTACAGCAGTGGAATACAAATAATTTTCACATGTGAATGGGATTTCCTCTCACTCTACAGGGTGTTTTTACACTGCAAAAGTTTTTCTAGACTTCTTGTACACTTATAATTGTGTTGGAAAAAAGGCAGAATCAATCATCTGGAAAGATTGATGTCAAAAGAAATTAAATAATAACCTCAGTTCTTCATATTTTGTCTTGTTTCTGTACAAGAGCTGAAAACTGAAACTTTTAAATATGCATCTAAAGATGGCCAGTGCTAATTTTATCGTGTGTAGGATGGACTGAGAAAATCAACAAGAATTTGGGCTGTACAGTCTCTTTCTCATTAATACATTTTGGCTTCTGGAATAATGTACCAGGAGGATGGATCAAGAGAAGTGTTGCAATGCATTTCCATTGACAAGAAAATACTGTCAGGAAAATTGCTTTATGTATATATTTATAAACAGTTACAAAATACATATGCATGAAAATAGTAAAATGTGTCTCCTAGGTTGAGTCAGTGCTAGAATTAAGGCCTGTCCAGGTGTGGTGACAAGGGGAGTGTGGGTCTGTGTACATTTACATTACTTCTGAAAAGCTTTAAAATGCTTCTTCCATCTCATTCTCACCTCAGTTCCCAGTGTGCGTTTCCCATCTCAGCATCTTAGGTTCTAATCCCAGAATGATTTGTGCGGGAAGAGACCTTAAAGCTCATCCGAGGGCAGGGACACCTCCCACTGTCCCAGGTTATCCTGGTCCAACCTGGCCTGGGACACTTCCAGGGGTGGGGACCTGGAGAGCTCTCAAGACCAGACTGGTTGGTCTTGTAGCTCAATCTTCTGTACTTCCCTCCTTTTCACTCATTTCCTGTGGAGTTCTAAATCCTATCCAACCCTTAAAGTTCAGATTACATTCCTGAGAACTTTCTCTGCTTTTGTTTGGTACCCTCAAAGAGGGCTCTGCCCCACTCTGCTCCTCAGCTTTCCCCACTTTGCTTTCCTTTCTCTGCCCTCTCCTTCCTCTTCTCCATTTTATCCTCCTGCCTTTGAGCTGAGCAGCAAATATCCCCATGATATTTACAGGAGAAGTAGTATTTAGACAGTTCTTTGTTTGGTATTTCCATTGGAAATACCACAAGCAGTCATGTTTCCATGATATTTCCATTGACATTAACTTCAGGATGACTTCCTTTAATCGGGTTTTAGTGGGGAGGAAGCTTCATATTCCTTGTCAGCTTTGTGTGTTTGCTTTGTCCCTTTTAAAATCATGTGGCAAATGAACCAGGAGGAAAAGATCACAATCAGTTGGCTTGTCTTTATTCAGAGTGAAAACTAAAACAAATGTAGCTTCAGCAGCAGTTCATGTACAGGGAGAACATATTGAGGTGATTTAAATATTTATAGATGTAAAAATCTTAAGCTGCTGAAAGAATGCATGAAAGAGAAGACATCTCCTAATGCTCAAAAACCAACAAATAACGTGACATGAGATTTTAATTGGTGTCCAGGCATAAAATGCCTTATTTTAAGGCTTGACTCATAATTAACTCAATCAACATAATCAACATTTATAGGCTAAAAATTCAACCTAAGCTGCGGTGTTCTGCATAAAAATTCTATCAACAACAAACCAAAACACCTGAAATGTTGAATTTAACAAGAAAAAGTGGGCTTGTACTAGGACAAAACATTAGTTTTAATCCTGAAGAAGAAGTAAATAGATTCTATTGGGCAAGAATTGAGAGTAATTAACTTCTGCATTTCCACTGTGCAGCTGCAGTGCGTGGTGCCCAGAAGAATGGTTTTTGTGGAATTAGGCAGGAGACCTGGATTCTGTTCCTGGCATCTTCACAAATTTGCTGAATTTCTCTAAGTCAGTCATTTAATCTCTGCAGTGAAGTAAAATAACTTCTCTACTTCATGGGAATATGAAATGAATATTAAATTAATGGCTGGAGGAGCCAGAAGCAATGTTGGCTGTGCACATGTTTAGCTAAATCAATGCTTTAGGATGCACATTTGCATAAAACCATCCTGGAAAATTAGTCAGAGCCAGCCATGCAGTCTGGGTTTGGCCTGGGTAATATTTTACCTTAATTTGCACCTGACAGAAGTTATAGGGCCAAATGGATTGGAAGCTGGCTGAAATATTGCCCAGTTGAAAAGGAAAATGCATCTTATTGTAGCAGGTGCTTGGTAAAATACCAGTGAATCAAAATATTGAACCATTCAGGCCATTTGAGTTTCTCAGATTCTTGCCAGGGACTTTGACAGGATTTGGGATTGTTTGGGAACGTTGGTGTCCTGTGATGACTGGAATCCATCTGACAACAGAACTCTCTTTTTACCCACAGTTTCCTGAAAGGTGAACTTAACATGACACAGAAAGACAGAGTAGAAAGGAAGATTAAAATATCTTGCAGTATTGAAACTGCAGCATGTTTTCCAGAACAGGAGTTCCAATTTTATTTATGTTTTTAAAGGAGCTTTGGAATTTTCCTTTGATTTTTATCCTGTATTTTTGAAGCTTCTTAAAATCCTCAGAAGTCCAAGAGTTCCTGTGAAAATCCAACCAGTCCAAGGAACATTTGAAGGAGGAGGGTAGGTTTAATGCGATATTTGGGATGGAATTGTTCCCTGGGAGGGGCTGGGCTGGAATTCCTGGAGAAGCTGTGGCTGTCTCTGGATCCCTGGAAGTGCCCAAGGCCAGGCTGGATGTGGCTTGGAGCGACCTGGGACAGGGGAAGGTGTCCCTGCTGTGGCAGGGGATGGAATGGGATGGGCTTTAAGGTCTCTTCCAACCCAAACCATGCTGGGATTCTCTAAGGAGCAGGAGCACTGTTTTTCCAGAACACAGTTAGGAAAATGTCACTGGACAGGGAGAAGATAAGGATCTTGAAGCCTGGATAAGATTTGGCTAAAGATCCTTCTGACTCTGGGATGCTTCAGCCTCTTCAGCAGACTTGCTCTGCATCTTTTAATGCAGAACGTGGTGCCTTTACATTAACATTCTGCAGTGTTCTTATATGCCTTTTAATCAATTTTTTAATGAGAAGATAATTACGTTCTATACTTTTAATCTGACAGATCTGACTGAAATTGTCTAGCAGTTCCAAAAATTCCTGAGGAGCCTGCATGCAACCCACAGACCTGGAGAAAAGTCAGCCATATTTTCAACTCAGATTATTTTATGTTTTATTTTTGCTTCTCGTTAATTCAGCCACCCTTAATGATGAAATAAACCCAAATATTCTGAATTTGTGTGACTCACCTGCTTCTTCTCTGTTGGCTTTCTTGCTTGTATTTTTGATGTTGCCATTGCCCAGCACATGGAATGGGGAGAAACTAAAAATTCTTTGGATCAATGTTCAGGTGATGGACCTTGAGCTCTGTGTTGTGGTTCAGAGTCAGAACAAGCCTGGGGAAGTCAGAGGTGGCAGGGATCGTGTTTATTCCTTAGAAACACAAATGTCAGCAGCAGGAGGTTATTTTAGACACTCCACCTCTCTTGACAAAGTTGTGACAGCCGTGCCAGGCTGGTGAGACCTGGGAAGTCACAGGACAGCTTAATTGGAGATGAGGATTTGTGTTTGAGAGGGAGGAGCAGCGGTGACAGACCCAGCTGCACCCAGAGCTGTGGATCAGCTCAGTGAAAGGCTTTGACAAGATCCTCTGAATTTACTCCTTTATCTTCTTCTGAACCCTCAGCTGATCCCTCCCCACCTGGTGCTTCCCCAGCCCCTCTGCACACACAGAGGATCCCATGAGTGATTCCTCCTGTCTGATTTCTGCTGGAGGAGAATCCTCCCCCTGGGATTACCTCCAGTGAAGCTGAAGAGATCAAGGTCATCGAAAGAGCTTGTGCTCTCTCTTTCCCTCACTTGGTAGGTACTTTGTAAACCACTATCATAAATTTTAAACTTCTGACTGGAAGGATGCCCAGCCAAAGCCTTTGAGTGATCAGATTAGTTTACATAAAACTTCTTCCTCACTTAAAAGAAAATGCTGGGAGCTATCATTGAGGCATTTGCTTAATCAAAAGTGTTTCAAATGAAACAATTTTGTTGTCAGAAAATGAAGAAATGACCAAAAAAAAAAAAAGTAAAATCATGTATGATGTAATTTAAGGAGGGGAAGAAAAAAATAATGATCTAGCAGTGCACTGTAACAGGATTTCCTTATCAAGTCCTTCCCAGATGCAGTCACTGTCATTTAGGCCATGCCAGTGACTGGTCTCATGCCAAGCTAATACAAGTTGGTTCCACTTGTCACCCTTTCAATTTCCCAGCTGGACTCCATTTTAAAGAGCATATTAGCATTATCAAAGTAATCGTTAAGATGTGTCTTGGTTTTCTTTTAAATCTTCTTTTTTTTTGTTTGTTTCTAAATCATATTAGTGGAAAAAATCAAGTGCTGAGAAGAAAAAGGTAATGTTCTTATATTTGGGTGGCATCGGATGTGATGCTCTCAAATTAAATGTATTTTCTTCTCCTTTCAAAAGAATGTGAGATATCTTCTCCAACACAGAAATCACTTGCACAGGGTGCTGGAGAATCTCTTTTGCAGTCCTAAATTCAAGTAATGTCTATCCCTGGTTATTAAATAAATTATCTGGAAAAAAATGTCATTGCTCATAACTTTTAGAAGAACCTAATTTTTGTATTCAAAATTGCAAATATTCCAAAATTCAATATTCAAAATTAATCAAACACTCTGAATAGTGGAAAATGATGAGAATAATTGAAAAGCAGTGGCTGTGTGCTGCCAAAATACTTTTAAGGAAGAAAGTAAGATTATACAAATACCAAAGCAACAGGAGATCTCACCTGCTTTTCCATCTATGTTATACATTCTAATAGTAATTTTTTAGGCTTTATGTCAGACCTTTTTAAAATTGCAGTGTTGGGGAGGCCTTGTTGGTGATGTTCTGTTCATATATTATATTTGCTCTTCTTTCTTTGGATCTTACTGACATAATTAACGAAAATCTCTTGGTTGCCCAGAGACATCCTTAATGGTGCTTGTCACAAAGATCAGGGTTTGTCGAGTTGAGGAAAGTGAAGATGGGGTTGGGGACAGGAAGTGGCCTTGGGAAGGAGGATGAGCAGAGGTGGCTCCACTCAGGAACCATCCAGAAACTTGCTCCTCCTGGAGCAGCTCGGTGTCAGGATGCTCTGGGAACACAACTGCAAAGGAAAGTTGTCCTCCACTTCTTTTGGATGAGGTGAATGAGGCTGCTGAGGAAGAGGGAAAACTGGATTTGTCAGGAAAATGAATCCACAAACACCAGAGGTTTATATCCAAAAAAGGAGACAGAGGAGTCCTTTTGCTTTATTCCAATAAAGTAAAGGGAGAGGCCATGGGGCATTCCCCTGGGGTCTCTCCAATTTTTTGGAAGATGCAGCCTCCTTTTTATCCCAATTCCCTCCTTTTTATCCCAATTTCCCTTTTTATCCCAATTTCCCAGCCCCATTTCCCTCTCTCTTTCCCCATTCCCTGAGGTACTTGAGAGGTGCAGACTTCCTGGAATGCCTGATCCCCACTAATGTATAACCCTCCTTTTTAATTTTTAATTCTTATGGAATTTTAGGGTTTTTCCCCATTATTTCTTTCATCTTCAATATCCAATTTCATTTATCAGCAGACCTACAGTTTGTTTGTAAAGGCAAATACCTTTCCCATTCATCAATCAGTGGGATCCTTCCCATTGTTTCTTTTATCCCTCAGGGCTGGTTTTATCTACCAGCAGACCCAGGTTTGTTTGTAAAGACAAGTCTGTCATTCCTCTCACATTTAACGTCTAGAATTATTTGTGTCTCTGTATTTTAGCATGTTCTGTATTGGAGTCAATGTAATAAACACATTTCTTCAATCTTTCCTCCCTCTTTTGTCATTTCCCTTTTGTTTTTCCTCTTTTCCCCCTCTGCATCCAAATGACCTGTTTCCACCCTTAATGAGGTAAGCTCTTTTGTTAAGGATTTTAGAGCTGAGTGGGCACCTGCTGATTGTGCAGCCACAGAAACATTTCCACCTGAGAAGGAGCTGGAAAGGGAACAGGCTGCTTCCCTTCAGCTGCTGCTGAATTTCCAGCCACAAACTCAGCCTCTCCTTCAGCCACTCCCTTCTCCCCCTTCTCTGGACATCAATCTTTCTGAATGCAAAACTTTCTTTGGCAAGAAAAGAATTCATTTCTTGCTTTATTTTAACCTTTCCTGTCACTTCCCAGATCATTTAATGGGGGCAAATTTTATTTCATCTGTCCATCCATGTATAAAATTATCTCACCAAAGGCTGCTATTTTTTTCTTCTCTGTTTTTCCATTAAGTACCTTGAAGTCAGTAGCATTTTGCCAGTAAAAGTCCAGGTCTAGTGAATATGCAGATATTTATTCTTACTTTCACTTCACTAAATCTAAAGGAATTCCTAGAGAATTGATAGGAAATCTGCTGCTTATCTCCACAGTATTTTATTTGTATTTGATAAAAAACATTCAACTTCAACTCCTATTACTTTAAAAGCATTTTTAAAAAATATATTCAAGTTTTCCTGTCCAGAAAGTATGAGAAATGTGAAGGTGCCACAAGTCAATTAAAGATGAACGTAATTTTAGAGACGTTTGATAAAAAATAACAGTTTTTCAGTATTAAATTTACAGGTGCAAATTCTGTTCCCATTCAAGATGATGCCTAAGCTTTATTAATTTTAATTTATGGGATGGCACTGCTTCAGTGGGCATATTTTTGCTCCTAATGCCCAGCTGGATGGTTTTGCATTATCACACATAACTTTTCCACCCAATGCTGGAACAAATAAGTATCAAAGCACAAGTCAGATTTATCTTGTGTTTTTAGAGCAACTGCCTTAATCTGCCTCAGAGAGAAAAATCAGTGTACTTGTTATCATATTTGAGCAATCCATTATGAGATGTGCCAGGAGTTTCCACAGACTCAATTTCACATTGCCTTGATTGCATTTGAATACTGTTTGTTCTCCTGAGAGCCCGCCTGGATTAGTTTTATGATAATTCTCAACTCTTCTACCTGCAAAAGGTGAAATTCAGCATTGCTGGGGAGGTGGATCCACCCAGTATTTGCCATTAGAGGACTCCTGTTTATTAATTTGCACAAACCACTGTGCTGGGGGCCAGCCTTTCCCCCTCAGCTCAGCCCTGCAGTGCATGGCCAGAAATTCCAGGGAATATCTTGCCAGAGTGATGCCTTAGGATTTTAGCTGTTATATTTTTTATATATCTGTAACCCTGCAGCTCTTTGGTGTGTAACTCCAAACTCCATCCCCAGTGCCAGCTGCTGCTGTCCCATTTTGGGCAGACACAACAATTCCTCTCCAGGCCTGGCAGTCAAGGGCCCCTCACTGCCTCAGGCCCCAGAGATGGAAACCAAAGTGACTTGGGGGGAGCAAACTTGGGGTCAGTGACTTCATTACCCGAAGCTGTAATTGGGGGATTGACCCCCAAGATGCAAATGGCCCAAACTTATAAAAGTGTGAGAACCCCAAATGTGCCCCGTGGTCCATTTTGGGTGCAGCCCCTGGGGGGCTTTGTCTGCCCTAAATGTACCTGAAGGCCCTTCAAGAAATACAACTGCTTTTTATTTTCTTAATTAAGTCTTACGCTTAATTCTTAATTAATTTTGTCCGGCCTTTGTTTTTAGGTAGTCCCAACAAGGCACCAAGAGGAGCCCTCAGTCCCTGGATTGTGCCTCCAGCTCTCCTGTCACCCTTCCCTGCCCCATGGCCAGCATGATCTCTCCTTTGTGTCCCACAAGGTCCCTCCTGGCTCCTCCTGTGCCTTCAGAAGGATTTAGGAGGGGATGGCAGGAGACTGAGCTGAGAGGTGTCACAGAGCAGGAGGGCAGGAGAGGGGAGGGCAGAGGAGCCACTCCTGGGCTGCTTTGGGCACATCAGGCCCAGCCTGAGCCTTGGCTCCGTGGAGGAGCCTCCTTGAGGAGTGAGGCACAGCTTGGGGGCCTGCGACAGGGATTCTGTGTCATTTCAGAGGGGAAGGGCTGGATTATTGTTGTGGCCCGATGGCAAAACAGGACTTTCTGACTCCAATATCAGAAGGCTTAATATGATTTGTTAAGATGACTCCATTGTTCAGAAGGCTTGGGTTATTGTGTGCCCAGGTCCAGAGCTCAGATGCTGCTTCTTCATGCTCAGCACAAGAATGCCAGAATGCTTACAGTTCAGAGATAACAGTTCTCCACATCACTGGCTGAGAGAGAGAAAACCCACAGCTCCCATATTGGGAGACAGGGCAGGACAACGCCACCTGTGTCCTTGAAAACACAGCTCAGAGAGATGTTTCTAGAATTCTGTGCTGAGAAAGTGAGCCTTCCCCTGGGAAGAAAAACCTCAGCAGGCTTGCACCCAGGAAACTCATAAAATGTCAAGATGACACAGGATCTCCCTCAGCTGTGGGTTTTTGTGGGCACGCCAGGTCAGTGGTTTTGTCTTTACTGTGAGTTTCATGTTTGTGCCTCCATTTGCTTTCTCAGGGCAAGGACAGCACCAGATGAAAAGTCACGGAGTGGATGGAAGAGAAAACTGCCTGGGCAGGGTGAAGGTCAATTTTCTGCCCCACTGTTGAGGGTTGTTTCGACATAACGATGCTGTGTTTGGCTCAGAATGGGCCATGCTCCACAGACAGCAGATAAAAGGAGCAGATTTTGTGTTCCACACCTCTTCAGAATGCCACACCTGTTGTCCTAGAGTATGACATGAACTACACAGACACCGCTCTTTCTAAGGTAGGAAAAAGAAAAAAGGAAGTTTTATTTATACTTAGTGTTTTATAGGGTTTTGGGAACGACTGTGGATTGGAGGATGAGGTTACTACTTTTGTCACTACACTGGTTAATGAAAAGGTTTATTAAACCTTCTCTGTCCAGGAGAAAGGAACGAAAACAAAAAGATAGTAAAAGATGTGCTGTGTTCACATAAAACAGTGTGAGAAACTCTATTACAGAAATGAAAACAAGAAGGCTGCGAATCAAAGCAACACCACACCCTCTCTGTTTTCAGAGTCTGGCCTCAGGCCATTGCACTCTGTGCTGTTCTGTCCAGGCAATGCTGGAGATGAAAGAAAAGGATGTTCAGAAAACTTGGATATTTTATAAAAACCTTCTAATTTGTGCTGGTTACCTGGGGGCCAAGAATGGCCTTGGCTAGGAGGAGCAAAGCAGAGCTCCCTCAGTTCAGAGCAGAAGAATGTGAAGATTTAAAGTTGTCAAGTGTCCTGTCCCAAGGCACAAAATCAATTTGCACAGAAAGTCAGGCCCAGTCATCAGAGGCTGATTTTGGAGATGGGAGGAGCAGGAAAAAATAGGGAAAAGCATTGGGATCCCATCTTTGAGGAGCTTCAGGAATAATTGCTGCAATGGGAGCCCAGTCCAGGGCAGTTATGTGCTGAACATTTGTAGGATTTGCAGTTGAGGGGTGTGCAGATCTCTAGGATCCTCACGTTAATGCTGATAGATAAACAGAGAATTTTAAGCTTTTCTTTATTGATCCAACATTTTTCTTGAGTGAAAGGATTGACTGAAGCAGCTCTGCTTTGATCTTAGTACATTTTTTTTCTTTAACTGTTTTTTGGGCTTTTTTTTTTCATTTTGACTGGATAGGGGAAAAACTGTATTAATGGATTAGTAATAATGCTGAAATAATTAACAATTAATAGTTATAATTTGCCTTTCTGCACATGAAGAAGTGGCATTATCCAAGGATGAGCATTATCTCAGCACAATCTCTGCTGAATTCACGAGTGCTGGGTTTTGGTTAGCTTGAAGTTTTTTAAGGAGTAAGATACTCCAGGTCTACTCATCCTCCTACAGACAGCTGACAGCAGATGCTGAAGAGGCTTTTCCAAATATCTTCATCTGGAAAGAGAGTGACTTCTCCTTTTTCTTCTTTCTTAAGGCCCTCAGGGAATTTTGGAAATCCTTAAAAAAAAAAAAAAAGACAGAATACCTGGAATATTCCACAGGCTACAGTGTGATTGGAGACACGTAGAAAAGTTGGAGAGAAGAAATGTGAAGAGACAGTGGCACTGGTGTTCTCTCAGCCCAAGCCCAGCGCTGCAATTCCCTTCTGTGGCCCCATCCTGGAGAGGTGTTAAATGTGGCTGTCGGGCTGGATTTCCCCTCTCTTTTGGTCTCTTGCTTTGTCAGGTATTCAGCTCCAAAAGCCCAAAAGCCAGCTGTGAGTAAGGCCCGAGTTCCCCAGCTCAGGCTCTGTGGCTGTGGCAGCTCAAAAATGCTTTTTCTCTCGAGTTACCGGGGTTTAAAGTGGGGGGTTTGCTCCTGGCCAGGAACAAGCTGCTCTGGGTGCTGAATAGCAGCTTCTTATCTCCAGATTCCCAGATGGGCTCGTGGATGTCCCACTTCTGATGGTTAGCATTGAATAGGAAGTTTTGCAAATGATTCTTGGCAGGAGCACTCATCACATTTCTATTGAGATTTATCTCCACAGCTGAGTTTTCCTTTGCTTTTTTTTCTCTGTACCATGCAATTAAATGGATGACCATCCTATGCAGAAGGAAATGCTTCTATCAGAGATGAAAAGAACTCAGAGTGAAGCCAGCCACACACAGCACCGGGTTTTAAGCCAGCTTTACATCAGTTTTCAGAAGAAATGAAAAAAGAAATGCATATGTTAGGTATTCCTGGGCTCTGAGATACCACACACATTTGCCTAGGACACGTGCTCATAAATGTACTGCATTCTTAACTCAGCCTTTTGGACTGGAAAAATACTCTAAAAGGACAAAAAAAAAAAAAAAGAAAAAGAAAAAAAAAAGAGTTCTCAGTTTCTGTCATTAGGTAATGAGAACCTGTCTGTTGCCTTGCTGGCAGCAGTAAATATTTCCTGTCGTGTTCTTTATTGCCATTTGAACAGCAGGACTCCCCAGACTGGCTGGGCACTGCATTTTGTTTTGCAAGGGAATATTCAGAGACACTCTACTGGTTGGAGAAGCCTGTTATATTTGCCAAATTTATCATAACATGTCTGTAAGTCTGCATTTTCTTAAAATGTTTTGAGAATAGAAATACTTAGAAATGAATTAACAAGCCTGAATATCATTTAAGCTATGCTTCTACCCATAGATGATGGACTCCTGGTTTTTTTTTGCCAAACAGAAATCTAAAAAATGAGGAATTTGACTCAGGCGAATTCTGTAGGATTCACTGTGGACACTTTTGTTTTTTGTGGAGGATGATGAAATTTGCAGGCTGCTCTGGAGCTCCGAGTTTGGGGTTTGTACTTGAGGTGTGCTCAGCAGAAATGGGAACTCTGCTGTTATTTGCCAATAGGTGGCACGAGTGCATTGCCGAGGTTTGCAGGTACAAACCCAAGAAATGCCTGGGTTGAGCTCGGGGAGGATCAGCAGAAGGCACCGTGCCCATGGGAGCCCTCACTGACCCCACCTAGGAACCACTGGCTGCAATCTGACGCCTGCTGCCAGGGATGAACGGGACATTTTTGTTACAGAACAGAGAAAAAACCAGCAAAATTAATTCATAATTGTTACAGCAGACAGGAATGGACTTAATGTAAAGCTGTGTGAAAAAGGAATGACCTGAAATCAACCACAGCAGCATCACACACACACACAAAAAGGCATTTTCTTATCAATTAAAAACTTTAATTTGTGGCTAGTCCAAAAGAAAAAAAAAAAAAAAAACCCAAGCAGTAAAACCAGCTGAAAACTCAAGCTTTAACAGAGGCCAGGTCCAAACCCTGCTCAAGGCTACTGAAAAAATAATCGAGTTTATTTGAGACTGTGCAACAGTTGGAACATAAATCTCTGCTGTGCAGAGGTGTGGGGAGTTTATTCAGAGGAGCTGCACGATGGAAGAGTGGTAGTTTAGGGGGGAAAGTGGAAGTGGTGTGCTGATTTATAAGGACCTGCAGCCATTGGAATTGTCCCTGCAGGCTTTAATGCAGGCTTTAATTGGGTTTCAGAGTCCCGGTGTGCCCTGCTCACAGGGCAGCACCAGCCTGAAGCCACTTCTCCCCTGTGGCACAGGGATTCCAGCTTTGGGTGTGGAGTTAGGGAAAAGCTCCCAGCTAGCAGCAGCAGAGTGACATGTTTGCCTGTTTTATGAGTGGGGTTTTTTCAGGACTTTCTCAAGTGTTTTGCTGGCTGTGGTCTCTGCAGAGATCTCTCTGATCGCTGTCTAAAGATGATTTACAGGTTGAAGAGCAGTTACCAGGCTACAAAAATCCTCATTTGAGATTCTTCACCGTGTGACACCAGCGGTCAATTAGAGGGTGAGAACTCTCCATCTGCCCTTGAAGCCTGGGAATTGATTTGTGGGGTAGGAACGGGAGCAAAGTGTTTGGGAAGTGCCCATAGAATGATTTTGATCCTTGCCTGGATGTTCCTTTTCTTCACAGCCCAGGTCATCATCCTGCATTTGTTGGTTCACAGTGAGTGAGTGGGATAGGGAAATTCTAGGAATTAGAGCAGGTGTGGGTATTTCTTAACCCACTTTTGTCACATTTGTGAACTGAAAACCTTCAGAATGGCAGCATTTACTCTTCTAAGCGCATTTGTTCTCTTTTTCCTCATTGGGCTATAAATACCAGAATAGAATTGGAGTTTGATACAACACTCCTTTGAGGACAGGGAGTTTGGAATGTTTAGGATTTCATTTTTGTTTTCATCACACTTTTTTTCAGGCAACAGGGTCTAGACTTCTGCTGCTTTGCATGAAGATCTCCCTGCCCATTCTCCTCACTCAGAATTACTAATTGAGTAAATACTAATTACTCAGCCTGTTGGCTGCTTGCAGGTTGTGGAAGGGTGGGAGGACTTGGTGTGGATGGGGCTGTCCAAGGCTGAGTTGTGGGTTTGTTCTCAGTTATAAAACACACAAAAGCTGGATCTTTCCAAGTTTTTAACTTCATTTTACAGTAACATTAGGGAGGGACATGCTAGAGCAGAGGAAAATGGCGATTAGGTGTTTCTATTCCCTCTCCTGGCCTGGTTCATTCAAGTCATGCAGGTCCCACGCTGGTAAAATCACCAAATATTTGGTGTCCCCCAGTCTGAAGTCCAAGTTAGGTGTGTACTATCAAGGTTTGACATTTTCCACTGCTTCTCCCAGAAAATTATTTCCTAAAAATACAGGTTCTGAGCAGCCTGGTCCAGAGGAAAGTCCCCCCGAGCTCAGCCCCAGCTGCTGCTCACAGGTGACTTCAGCACCTGAGTTAGGATCCAGCTCCAGGCTGGGACCCCCTGGATCCCACCCCATGGATCCAGCCCAGCCAAACCGTGGAAAAACCCTGGCATGAGCCCAGACAGAGAGACACTCCCAGAAAAATCAATGCCTGGGGGACACAACGTGGCATCCCCGATCCTTCTGTGCCAGCCACGTCCCTCACAGGGGACAATGTGAGGGGACAAGCACTTGCCACAGGGCACAGGAGGATCCACATGGATGGTCAGGGGCTCCCTGCCAGGCAGAGCACGACCCGGTGCTTGGGAAGACAAACCGAAACAGGGATTTTTTTTTGTTGGGTTTTTTTTTTTTTTTTTTTTTTGGTTGGGCCCCCCTGTTCAAATTT
>VXAX01007522.1:199446-215484 GCA_013399835.1 Leptocoma aspasia | reverse complement strand
TTTTTTTTTTTTTTTTGTCTAGGCTGAGCCTCCTGCTGCAAATTTCTGGGCTTTTCAACTTGCTGTGCTACCTGTCAGTCCAGGAACAGATGCACAGCCTTCAGGCTCTCCGAGCTTGCCAGCTACTGGCATCCTGCTGGGAGCTGTGGGAGGACTTTCAGTGGGAACCAGGGCAGCCTAATAATAGCAGCAGAATCCATGGAAAGCCGTGTTTGCACAGAGAGGCAGGAGAGGGAACCTGCAGCTCTGCAGCCAGCAGAAGGATGGAGAGGGGAGAAACCACGGGGCACTGACTGGAGCACTTGCTTGGCAGCAGGATGCTGAGTGCCTCGGCCAGGATCAGCAGATGTTTGAATTTCCCAAAGCTGAAAGAAGCTGTGGATCTGTAAAAATAAACTTTCGGAAGCTGGCGTGTGTCTGCTCAAAATGGGCTGGGTCTAATTTGCTGTTTGAGTCAAACCAGAGGGGTAGAAATGTGTATTTCTATTTTTAATTTGTGTCTTGAATGGAAGTTTTATAATTCTTTTCTCTTAAAAGTTCCTAAGGGTTCAGTTGAGCTGTCTGGTGTTGTTTGAGTGAGGGCATTGGGGGGTGATAGATACAACATAAATCTGTTACAGACCTTTTCCTTCTGCTCCTTTAGCAGGAATACAACCTGTGTGACACCATGGGACAGCTGGGTGACAGCACAGGTGAGAGTCCTGACATTCCATAAAGAAATGCTGGGTAGAGAGTGGGATGGATGCTGTGACACTGGGCTGAGAAAATCCTTCCCATCTGATCCCCTTGGCAGGTGTAGTGACCAAATGGTTTGGTTTTGGTTAGTTTTAGGACATAGCTGCTTTAAACTTCAATTTTTTGCCAATGATGACTTCTTTTTAGGAAAAAAAAAAGAAATAATATTGAGATTAGAATTGACAAGACGTGAGGAAAGAGAAGTCAATATTAATATAAGCATCAGAACATTTTAATTTTGGCAGTTTAATTTTTAAATTTGAAGGAATAATGGGAATTGTTGATCAGAAACACCATCTGCCAAGGCAGTCTCCCTCAGCTGGTTATGGCAAATTGAGCAATGGTAAATTATTCCTTATATTTATTTCTGGTTCTGGAAAGAATCCCGCAAATTATTCTTTTGTAAAGATTATTCATCAATTTCTCCAAGCCATTCCTGCCTTTTCTTACCTCCCAGCATTCTGTGTGTTAGGAATGGACTGGAGGAGATTTATTTCCAGATCTGGGGAGGATCCTGGCTCCTGTGAGGGGAAATGGGGATGGAAATGGAGCTTTGGGCAGAGCAGAGTTGGGATAAAGCCCAAAAAATCTCACTGTGCTGATTCCCAGGGCTGCCACTTTTCAGTGGAGACTCTTTAGGAAAACACCAGCAGCAATGCTCAAATTTGGACTGCAGTGTTCTCCTTTAGGGGATTTTGGTCAGGAATTGATGGAAATTTATGGGGAAAAGATCCTAAAAGGCCTTTAAAGTGAAGAGTGAGGAGCTGTGTGCTGGCAATGTTGCTGTCATGTGTGTTCCCATCTTTTCTGGGGGGAGCTGGGTCTTCCTAGAGCCTCAAACTGCAGTTTTGGGCTCTTACAAAGATTATAGTCATTTTCTTCTTTGACAATTAAAAAAAAAAAATTACTGATGCTGTTTTGTGCAGATTTTTTTCAGACCAGAGAATTGGATTTGGTTAAAAATGTCCCCCCCAATATGCTTGGGGTGGGGGTGATAAAGTATAGACTCTCCAGTATTTTCAAGGCCAATTAATTTTTTAATTAACTGAAGTATACTTGAAAATATAAAACATTCATTTGTAGAAGTTGGTCTGTTTCCAGTTATTGCTGGCAAGTCATGTTTTTTAAAGTAGAAAATGAAATTTCTTGTACAGAATGATAAATTGTTTCCCTTCCATGGAAGTCTTTAAACTTCTTTTTTACTTCAGATTTTGTTGTAATTCGTTGTGTTTAGATTGGCACCATCTCCACCGTTTCGATTAAAAAGTGTAATTAATTTGAAATAAGATTTCATTATGGTTTTCAGTGCTTGGTTCCAAATATCTTCTAATTTCCATCAGTTTCTTAAGCATTTTTCCTAAATGGCCCTTGGTTTGACTCCTGAAGTTGAAATAATATCAAAGTATTTAGTGATGTTCCAGTTCCCTTGTAAATGGAAATAATAATAAAAATGTTTTGCAATTTGCAAATGTTCCTGTGGTTTTTTCTAGAATTTGCTGTGTATATATATTGTCACTGGTGTAGGGAAAAAAAGGCTTAACTTCTGCTACCAAAATTAATGTCAAAACTAATTGACCTTCATAGGCAGATAATTTTATGCTTCTTCAAACATGGTCTGTCGGATCACCCCATGAATATTGCATTCATTTCACTTTTCAGAAATTACTTTTTTCCCCCTATAAAAACTCCTACAGTGACTTCACAGAATAAAGAAGAGACTTATGGAAATTTTAATGTTTCCATCTCTTTTTTTTTGGCTGTGGAGTTGACATTGAGCTGTGTGAAGCTCCTGGTGCAATGAAAAAATGGGGAGGCTTCCACTTGGAAAAATGTGGTGTAAAAAGGGAATTTGTATTTAATGCAAGAATGCAAGAGGAGAGTGGTTTATTTCTTTTTTAGAGATTTTGATGTGTGGAATAGCTGATGTGATTTTCCCAGATTGGTGTTTTTTTTTTTTTTTTTTTTTTTTTGCTTTATATATTTACAAAGAGGGGAAGAGAAAATGTAGTTTCCATTTATGTTAAGAAGAGGAAGGAAGGAATCAAGGAAGGAAGGAATCTCTTAAAATTTGGAAAGATTTCATGTTTTGGCAGGTCCCTCCAACCCAAACCATTCTGTGTTGACGCAGTAGTGAAAAAAAAATCAACAAAAAATGCAACCCTGTTGTGTTTAATGGCAGATCCTTAAATTATAGCAGGTTGATGCCTCCATTGCATTTTTAATGCTGTATTTATCACATCATCTTTATGGGGCTGTCATTAGGGATTCACTGCGGTTTCCTCTGTACTTCAGGGCGTTCAGGAGTTCGTAACTCAGCCCTCCTCATTTGTGGAACCCTGCAAATCAATTGTCCCTCTGTATGCAAATTGTCCCTCTGTATGCAAATTGTCCCTCTGTATGCAAATTGTCCTGGCTGTTTCAGGAGCTTCAGCTGATTGAGCCCTTTGAAGCTCTGCTGATGAAAACCCCCACAAAGGGTCAGATCTAAAAATCCCCAAACACTGGAGACTTCCAGCAGTGGAATTCAAACTCATGGCCCAGGCCCCCAGCCGGGGCACTGCTTATCTCCAGAAATTCCTCTTTTTTTGCCTAATAGTTGTCTTTGCTCCAAAAATAGGATGGTGTGTCTCCAGGTCTCTGAAGGACTGGCTCTGGGAGCAGATCAGGATGTGTCTGCATGGACAGACCAAAGGAGGAAAGCCTTGTGAGTAGTAATAATAATAACAATATTATTAATAATAATAATAATGTGATATAAAAATATAAGGAATTGTAATAAAATTATGCTTATTCTAGTAAAGGGAATATCTGGTTTGTATCTCCCTTTCCAGTCAGGTGAAATATGAAATTTAGCAATTTCAGAAGGATATGTAGAATTTTTAAGGGTATTTAAGTGCTACCCAGGGTGCTGGTACAGAGGTGGGGAGGTTCCCCAAATATCTGGTGTGGGATCTGGTGCTGTGAGTGGGAATTGATGGATCAGGGGGGATGGGCAAGCACAGAGAACCTACTTTGGTAGTCACCAGTCCTGGCCACAGAACAGCAAGTCAAGGGTTTCACCATTGCCTGTGATTCGCTGAGATTTTTTAACCCTTTATACATATAAGTCATCAAGATTTCCATTTTTAATGGGTTTGCAAAGCAGCAAACCAAATGTTGCTACCTGTGCAGGCAGGAGCTTGGATAAACTTCCTCCAACCTCTTGTCATGCAGAAGGTTCCGAGCACAAGGAGGAACATTGCATACCTCTGCCTGCCAAAAGGATCCTTGGCAAGCTGTGCCTGAGCAATTCTGATTTGTTTCCATTTAATTAATGAACACTTTCCTGCTTTGTGATTATTGTCCTTGCCTGAAGTTGTTCCCATTATAGAGATGAATAAATAGTTCTTGACATTAGTTTCTACCTGCTTTGTAATTTGTTACACCATCAGGGACCTGCAGCTTGTCCTTGCTTTGAGTTCCTATTAATTCTGTTTATTTTTGTCTTTTATACGATTTCTGTTTTGTCCTTCACAGTTTAAAAAAAAAAATCTTAGCACTGGTGTTCTGTTATTGCTAATACAAATATCTTTCATCTTTTTTCCTTTGTCATGGAATAGATTTCTTTGATTGAGGTGGGAGGCCCTCTTCTCCTAAATTTTGCACCTCTTCCAGGAGCTGTTTGTGCCACATAAACATGTGAGAGGAAGATAAAAAGGAAGATAAATTAACACAGGCATTTACTGAGCACAGCAAAGGAATTCTCCCATTTTGCTGTGGGTTTTGGATCTCTGTTCTGTTCTCTTGAAGGTTTTTATTGAAGTTGGGTTGTAAGATTTGGGCAAATGGAGATCTTGGGTGTGGGGTGAAGAGGCTCCAAGCTCAGGGTGTGGCTCAGAGTCATGGAATGGTTTGGGTGGGAAGGGACCCCAAGGTGATGCCTGGAACAGAGGCTGGGCAGAGTTAAAGGAATAAAGCAGGGATTTATTAAAAGGCCTTCAAAGGATGCACCTTGGGCAGAACAAGGGCCCAGCCAGGGCTGCACCCAAGATGGACCCTAAGCCACAAGTTTTCACAATTTTATAAGTTTTGGTCCATTTCCACATTGGGGTTCATTGTCCAGTTCCAGCTCCAGGCGATGCAGTCCCACCCTCCCAGTTTCTCTCCTCAGTTCTCTGCTGTTTGCACTTTCTGGGCCTGGAGCTGCAGCGTGCCCTTGGTTCTGGGCTGGAAAAGGATTGTTGTGTGTGACTGAGCTGTGAGGAGAACCTGCTGCCACTTGATGTGAAGTTCAGAGTCACACACTAAGGCAGTGCAGAATCTGGAAAATATAAAAGCTAAAACTTAAGGCACCAAAAGCTCCTCTCATTCCAGGGACAGGGACACTTCCCACTTGACTCTGGAGCACGAGGAATGACAGAGGGACGTGGCTGGAGCACATTGCTGGGGACAGCTCGGCGAGTGGCTGCCAGGCGCCGGCAGAGCCGCGCCGTGTTCCCCGCTTGTAAATTATCAATAAATGACTCCTACAGTCAATAGATAAATTATTCACAAAGAAAACAGCAGGTTCTAATCATCTCCAGATTAATGCCTTCCTGGCAGTGCCTGTGCTAACACAAATAATTGCCTTGGCACGTGCCAAGCTGTCCCACGGATTTCAGCGGCGCGAGGCTGCCCGGCCCGAGCTGGCAGCCCCAGGTGACACAAATCCCTCATTTTGGGGCTTTCAGCCCTGTGTCCCGTAAGTTTTGTGCAGAACAGAGAGCTCTGGTTATCCTGAGGGGGAGGGTGGGCTCTCCATTGTCCAGCTGTGCTCAGAGCATGCCCATTAACCATGGATGAGCACAACATTCCCTGCGCTGGGAGCAATCCGAGCTCAGCTCTTCAGGACTTTATTCCACATCCCTTTGGAAACTGGGGCATGTTACTCAAGGGGGACAGTTGGTTCAAATGAGAAAAACAAAAAAAATTCCCAGCAGGAGCTTCCTTTCACACTTGATTTGAATGCTTGAATATGGATATGTTGGAGTTTGGTCTTGTTTATTCTCTGCACATAATTCATTCCGCTTTACTCTGAATATATTATTTGAGACTAGCAGGAACAGCAGAAGGAAAACTTGTTTGCATGAGTGTAGCTGGATTTGCTGGCTAGCAGGACAAATTCAGTGCCAGGGGACTGGCAGGGAGCAGACTCAGGGACATTTAAAGCCTCTGTGAGACAAAAAGAGGTCACGGTAAATAAATGTGTGTGGGAATGTTCCCTCCACAGGGCTGGAGGCAGTTTCATAATACTGAAATCCTATGAAAAACTAATGAGAATTTGGAATTTTGCAAAATTGGAACAACTTTTGCCTGAAGGTCTTCAAATCTCCCTGAACTGAGGTTGGATTTAAAACCTCATGAAAGAGTTAAATTAAAAATAGCCACTGAGGTGTGAGTTTTCCATTTTGAGCTCATCTCCTTTTGGGAACAGGTTTGTTGGTCCTCGCATGTGCTGACAGATTGCAGAGCTGCAGTGGCACTTTGAAGTGGAGTTTATCTTTTTGAGTAAAAATGTCTTCAGGAGACAGAAAAGCTGGTTGTTCCTCTCTCTGGACCCAGCAGTTTTGTCAGTGCAAACAGGTGCTGCTCACTCAAATGTTAAGGGAATAGTGATTAGGCAAAGTAAAAACTCCTGTTGTTTTGACATAGACAAAAATAATTTAAATACATTAAAAAAAAATAAAACTTGGTCATGAGAGGATAATAGAATAAGATTGTTAATTCAGCACTTTATTTGAGGAAAATGGATTTTTTCTTTGAGCCTTCATGAGAGATTGGCCTCATCTTCTCTGAGGTTTTTTTCCAGTTTTCTTTTCCTCAGTGAAGGACCCATGGATGCAGCTCAGGAGGATTTCCCCTTCCATGCAGGAGAGTCTGGGAGCACCTGAAATGTTCTCAAAAATCAGATGTGAGGATCCTGTGATCTCCATCATCCTGCATTTCTCCCTTGATTTATGGAATCTGTTTTACCTTGAAATACTATGTTTTTGATGACTCAAATCACATTTCTGGTGTTGGTGGTCAGAGGTTCCCAGACAGAGGAATACAATGTTCTGTTGAAGGCTGAAATATATTTAGGCCTTTGTTAGGGAGGCTTTGGTACAGCTTCAAAGTCTAAGGAGCTGTTCAAACCTTTAAAGCACATGGAGAAGATTCTGTGCCTCTTCATAAATTCTGGTGATGAGAGAACAAAGAATGGAAAATCTAAGATCTAATCCATGGCCGCGTCTGAATTATGGAATTTCAAGGCATAAAATCAGTTCAGTATCATTTTTTTAATCTATTTATAAAGTTGGGTCATAGATTTGGAGTAGAGTATTTTTAATAAAAGTTATTGCTTTTATTTAATAACTGATTAAAAATTCCTAATTTTTTTATTTCTCATTTTAACTCCTCAGTTTGTTAATCCTCACTTTAGTACTTATCCTTGTAGTCTTTAAACCCACATTCTTAAATGTTGCTATGATCTTTTTGGCTATAAATGTCATTAAATCATGTCCATAGGCATCTCAGGTGAGGTCAGAAAACACTGGCATTTCACAGGAGGTTGTGACAAGAGAACAAAACTTTAAGGAAACTGTGCTGTCACCTTGATGTTATTCCTTGGCATTTTTGCTGCAGAGCCATAGTTAAAACTCCAAGCTTGTACATGCTTTGCTAGGAAAGTTTCCTTTCATCTGAACTTTGTGCATTTGTAATAATTCTTTCCATTTTATTTCAATTTATATCTTATGAAATACCGTTTTTTTTTTTTTAATCAGAAATCCTAATCTTCATGGATTATGAATTTATGTTGTAAAACAAGGTGCTGATTGTTTCTCTTAGTATCTGTTTATGGTATAATGTGAACTAAGTTATTTGCAGCTCGTTCAAAATGAGACACAATTGTATTCTGGAGATGTGTTGCTTTTCCTCTGGGGTTTATTTTATTATGCATTGGGAAATTCTGACTGAAATCAGCAAAAATATTGATCAGTATTGATCACTTGTGACATGGCATGGATTTGGTCAGGCTGCTTCATCCCATGGGGAGTTTAACCAATAATTCAGGAAGGAAAAGTCACCTCTATGGGAGAGTTCACATCTGCCATTTCCTTCTGGAAACTGCCTCTTGATCAAAACTTAAATTTACGTGTAATAAATATCCTTTAAATAACAAATAATCTTTCCACGCGTGCGGAACTGATTGTTAAAAGAAACCAGTTAAAACCTCAGACTGATTTTACTGGTGCCTGGAACCAGCCAGAACATTACAGCCCCTCTTATCAGTGAATAATTCATGTCCTACGAGTGAAAAACCCAACAAAACTGAACCAAGATGGGTAAATATCTGTGTTTAGGAGTTTAACAGCTCATCTTTTGGGTAAGCTATTATAAAGTCATTTGGAGGGAGAAGCTCATACATAAAAATGAATGTTGCCATGCAACAAGTCCTAAAGAAAGAACCACAAGATTTAAGCCTTAATTAATTTCCCATAGCAGCTGGGAATGTTCAGGAAAAAGGAAATTTGGAGGCAGCAGTGTTAATTAAGGCTCATTTGCTAGAAATCTCTGGCCTGTAATTGATAACTTTGATGTGTGATGTGATAAGAAGTCCAAGTGATGTTTACCATGATTGCAGCAATATCTGTGTTATTTACTACTTATGCAAGAGAATTCTCTTCTCCTCTGATTTGCTAAAACTGCTTTGCCAGGCTGTGGGCCCTTAGACAGAGGCTGGCTTTGTAGAAAAATCAAAGAGATTTTGGGACACAATGAACCTCTAACTTTTTGTGATTGTGTTCTTTGTAGATAAAACTCAATTCATCCATTGAGTGAGAGACAAGAGAACAGAGCCTTTGGTGAAGCTCTCAAATACTGACGTGAGTTGATGACCACAAAAGCATGCAAGTATAAACAGGAATACTTTTCATTTTAATCTGTACATTCTCAGTTTAAGCTCCCCAGTGAGGAGCTGAAGCATGCACAGCCATGGAAGTGATTCAATGCATATAAACAAAAATTCTGGATATTGGTGGCATTCAGGAGGAAATATTCCTGCAATCGGATCACACCTTCCTGAGGCAGGTTATTTTTTTCCCTGAAGGAATTAATCTTTGCCTCACAGAAGACAAATGATGGAGGAGGTGAGTTCTCTCCCAGCCACTGAAATGATGGCTAATTTTTGAGTGCTTTCCAAATGATCCATGGAAAAGATGAACATAAAGGTTAAGTTCTGCTGCGTGGCTGTGATGCAAAGGGCAGGTTTCTAGTCCAGCAGGTGCTGAAGCAAGCAGAGACATCCCATTCCAGGAGCTGACACAATTATGGATTAGGTAGGATTAGGGAACATTTGCTTCATTTCTCCGCTTGTCTCTCATGTCCCACCCCAAGTGCCTTTGCCTGTTGTTCCAAAAACTCTCTGGTTTCAGGTGCCTGTGAAGGCTCCTCTGAATTCCAGGGGCAGGGGCTGCCTGAAGCCTTCTTGCTTTTGACCTTCACTGCCACTTCCATCCCTGGAAGGAGTCCCTGTCCCGAGAGGATTTTTATCTTTGCTGTCACCAAACACAAGGCTGAGCAGGGATGGGGGCTGTGCTGCCTTATCTCACCCAGCAGAAAACAATATCAGCCCTGATAACCCACCCCTACAGCCCTGCCTGGGTCAGAACCACTGCCTGCCCATCATGTTGGCACCAGCAGATGTGTCCCACGCTGGGACTCTGCAGGAAGTGGGAACAGCCATGGCCAGGGCTAGCAGTCCCTCAGAGATGGTTCAGAACATCCAGCTCAGAGATTAATAGATAGCATAAAATAAAATTACAGATCAATGTGGCAAAGGATCATTCTAATGTGTCTGTAATCATTTCTGGGCTATCTCCCTTATTTATTGCCAGGGTTGCTTATCTGGAGGTAGCACAACAACTCCCTGAGCGTTTTATCACCTCCTTTAAAAGTGGAGTCAATTACAACTCCAGATTAAAATAGTGATGTACTTCAGGGAGTAAAAATGGAATCCTGTGGTGTGTTTTCTGAAATTGCTGGTAGGGCCTGGCTGAGTCATAACTCAGAACTTAATGGAATTAATGGAAAGGCTTTGGGCTTGGTCTCATTGTGGGCTGGGGGAGATGCAGCTTCCTCCTGTACTGATGGCATGGGCAGGACCTAAAGTCAAGAACCCCAAGAAGGGCAAAGAGGTTTCATCTGCTCAACATCAGAGACATTCAGCCTGTATATTAAACAAAAATTCTGGGGGAAATTTGAGGAGGGCTTTTACTCTGTGAGCCACTAATTGATTATAACAAACTTCTTATTGCATATTGCACAAATATAATTGGTGTGCAGAGGGAAAATGTGTCAATGGCCCTCAAGTATGTCAAAGGCTGTTGCAGAATCTTCTGGGTTTCCTTTCAGGGCAGACTGGGTGAGAGGCACTGAACTCTAACTGCACCGGAGACATTTTCGATGGTAGGAGAATTTTCTTAGTGGTCAGAGGATGCACCAGAGCAATGGTTTTACTTGAGAATGGGCAGCTTTTGTTCCTTTTTAACCAGCTGGATGTCCTTTTGTGTAGCTCTCCGATCTGTTAAGTGGCCGTGCTCAAAATAGATACTTCAGCTGTTTCCCAAACCCCTCTGTATTTACAGCTGGATCTGCTGACCCCCCACTGGAAGCAGATGAAGAAAGAAAATCCTTAATATCAGGTAATGTGTGAAAGGGGGGAATAGCTTTGGCTTAGGGCATTTGCAAAACACAAGTTTCTGAATGTTTTGTTTTAAAATTCCCGTTTCTTAAAACTACTGTGAAATTCTTGATCAATTCTAATCATTTCTGTACCTACACAAGAAAGAGAGACATCTGTGCCTGTTCAAGTATAAAAAGGTTTGTAAGCTTTTTTCTTCCATCCAAATCTTGGCTCTTATTCCTTAAGTAGTTTTTCTTTTTTTTTTTTTCTTCAGGAGTGAATCCAGTTCAATCCACATTAAAGTTACATGGCAGCAAGAGAGATTACTGCCCATGCCTTAACATTCAGATAAAAAAGGGTTTTCTGGCAAAGGAGGTCAGAGATGATAAAAGGCAAAATTGAACTGTGAATGTTATTGACTTGAGGAGGGGGAGCAGAGCGTGGGGTGAGATTGGGAAGCAAAGGATCAATGCAAAGTGCAGCTCCAGAGCCCTTAAAATGCTCTTTGAGGTCAGAGGTTGGCGTGGAGTCGGATCTGAAAGCCTGTTCCAGTGACACGTTACATAATGGGAGATATTCTGAGGCTTTTCAATGAGGTGCCAGTTCGTTTTTAGACGTTGCCAGTTTATTCAGATTTCACTTGGTGTGACAGCCTTCCAACTCAGATTGCCTTCATTTGATCTGCATTACTCAGAAAGGAGACGTGGAACAATTGGGTTCTACATTTGGAGAGCCAAGCTAAATTCTGATGGAATTAGGTGGAGGAATAGTGCCTGGAGACCTCAATCTGGAATAATGAGGGTGAAACAGCTTTGCAGGGGTGGGAAGATAACAGATTTAAGAAGTTAGAAATGTACATTCTGTGTCACATTTTAAAAAAAGTAAGATTATATATATATATATATATATACATGTGTATTGTAGGTATCTGGGTTTCACTTAAGTCAAAATGCAATGAAAGGAAAAACAAAAGTAATTGAAGAATTTCCTAGCTGATAAACAGGAAATATTTATGTCCATGGATGTATGGTTTCTTCAAATCTAAGTTTAAAAGTGTTGCCCTGAATTGTTTATTTATAAACAGGGACTGTGTCTGTTGTTTTCAGAATGGGATTAAGGACAGAATTAATCATTATGGTCACAGCAAAACAAATTCAGTAAAGATAAACCCCATTTTTTGGCAGTTCTATCAAAATTTCACTAAAGGGAAATGGGAGCAGATCAAGGCATGAGGTGGGAATTGGAGCTGGATGTGAGGGACAGAGCTGGACAAGGAGATCTGAACCAGACACTGGCTGGGGCACAGAGATGAGATAAAGAATTGGGAAGGGGAAGGAAGGAGAGGACTGGCTTAGCCACATCCAGACCCAAATTGTTTAATGTGACAGGACAGGGACACAGGAAAGGGACACAGGACAGGGACACATGAGAGGGACATGCCCATTTTGAGAGAATTCTCTGCAGTGCCCAGGTACTGAGGCAGTTCTGAAGGGATATTTTGGACAAGGTGCCCTGGTGGAGTACCTGAATTCTGGGGCTGTTTCCTGCTGTTCAGACAGGGCAGGTTTTTTTTCTCCCCAGGAAATAATGCAGATCCCTTTTTGGAATTTGGCTTTCACCAGTGGTTCAGTGTTGAGAATATTTCAGTGGAGCCTGAAAACCCAGGAGGATCATACATGGTGCAGGGAAATGGGCTGGCAGACTCCTGAGGTATTTAGGCTGGGACCACATTTTTCCTTCCAACTGTTGGCTCTGTGGATCTGAGCTGTTATCTTTGGGATTTATCAAAGAAGCTTTGGCAAACTAATCCTCAGGCAGGCACTGGTGCTGCTCACTCCCAGCAGGTGGAGGGCAGGTGATAAAATAAAGGGGCCACAGAGCTTTGGATTCTTTCTAGGGTTGGTTTTGCTCCCACAAGATGCAGCCAGAGCCTTGCCATTGATGTGGAAGGGACCTTTTATTCAGAGGAGCCCTCACCAGTGGGCTCTGTACAGGACATGGAGCTAAATTCTGGTGTTGACCTCGGTGTTGTGTCTGCACCTTTGTCGTTGCTTTGGGGAAGGATCAGGAATTAAACTTCGTGGGAGATGAGGAGCTGCAATGCTCTTGTTCACACCAAATTTTAGAAGGCTGCCTTCTTCCTGTCACCTCCCTCACAGCACTCAGTTTCTGCTTTTCCTGGTCTATTCTTTGACCCATTTTGCTTTCAATTACAGTGACAGGAACTTTTCTCAGCTCAGGAACTCCTGGCACTTGCCTTGACTCCAGCTCCAGTTTCTGTCTTGCACTATGCTGACTGCTGCACTTTCAGACATTTATTTGATTGCCAATGGGTTGCAGGATCTCACATCCCGTTGCCTTTTTAAGCTGAGCTCTGACTTTCAAAGTGCACAGATAAAATAGCAAGAGCCTGAGTCTGGCAGCAGTGAGGAGCTGGAGTGTCTGAGGACGCTCTCAGCGAGAGTCTGAGAACACTTTCACTCAGCAATTCCAGCTGCACTGCCTCCTTGGCAGATCCTGACTCTTGGGTTTGATATGTGGCACTGGGATGAACTTCTAGTGCATTGCAAGGCTCTTCTCCACCAAGTTTGTTGGTAGTTAAAATAAAATCTTGCTCCCATTTCTTGTAGTTTGAAATCTTCACAGTCAGGCTGTGTTTTCAGAGCTTTGCTGCTCTAGCACACCTCTGGCAGAGACAAAAATGTGATGTGTAAAATGAAATTTTGTAAGATGAAAAATGTGATGTATAAATGAAATTCGTACCCAAACCCCACCTGAGCTTTGATTGGAATCTTTATACACCAACAAAGCACCTTGCAGCAGTTTTTCCCTTTCTGTTACTTACAATAATTAGTATTTCTCAATCAATAAATTGCTGTTTGCATTCGTCAAAGTCCTTGAAAATGAATTCAGGCAAATAGAGTTTCTGAGGAATTAAAGATTAGTTCAGGGGAATCCCATGGCCTGTGCCCCACTGGAGGCTTTTACCTGGTAGCCTGTGCATGGGGGATGCCTCTGAGAGCACAAATGAGAGAAATAGCGATGAACAACTCCAACATAGGAGACCTTGCTCTTTTCCCCCAAAACAATTCAACGCATTCCATTTGGTGAATTTCTGAATGATGTCACAGAGAGCACAAAGTCCCTTCCACGTGACCCAGCCGCTGCTCTGTATTCTAAATTTTCCATAAAATGAATAAACTATACCCACGAGTTTCATTTAACATTATCATTTTCCTCTCTGACAAGCTTTTGATAAGTAGCTTAATACAAAAGCTGTGTGGTTAAAGGGTTTTTTTATTTAAATTTTTTTGAACAGAAGCCTCTATCCCAAAGGAAGGAGTTTATAAACCTTGATAATCTCACTTTAGTCTGACGTTTAATTAATTTTTATTTCAGTTGCTCAGTTTCAGGGAACCTGTTTTGCAGGAAGAAATAGAAAATGGGAGCATTGTGAATTTTCTTTAAATAGGAAAAAAAAGGCATGAAAACAAGTCCATAGGAGAGCAGTGCCTCCATTCAGAACAAAACCTTTTTATTCAAGTTTCTTTTAATGAAAAGCATTCAGCTTGCTGGTGGTTTTGTTATTCTGAGAGATGGAGAGTTGGAATGTTTTGCAGGACTGCTGGACCTCAAATCAAGCTGAGCACAGTCAGTGCTTGGGCTGCACTGAGCTGGAACCTGAATTTTGTCATTAGTGAATGGATTATTCACTGCATTTGCCTGAGCCTCAGGAGCAGAGGGCAAAATCAGACCAGCAAAAAAACCCCAATTTACACCTGAATGCTGAAGCTGGCCCCAGCCAGTTCTCCTGGAGATCAGAATTCCAAAACAGGAAGGAATGGCTGTAGGGAATATTTATATGTGACACAAATCACTGGGCTGGTGTTGGAGGAACAATTTACCTTGTTTACCCAAGGTAAATTTTAGGGATTTGTTCCTGTTCCTACAGCTTTCTTTGGGACCCTGAGATTAGGGACTTCAGTGATGGGGGTAAAAAGCAAATGCTCTTTTGCTGATGCCTGATTTTAATCTTTGGGGAATGAAGTTTGGCACATGTAGTGAAGACAATGAATTTGTCCGTGCTGAACACACCTCATCAAAATAGAAAAGCCTTGGTTATAATTTGGTTTTAAACAATGGGAATGAGAAAACCATTCCTTTACTCTTTGATCTTTTAAAAGTTCAGGTTCTGGTGGGTTGACCAATATTTCAATGAGGAACAGGTTGGTTTGTTTTTTTTTTTTCTTTGATTTATTTATTTTTTAAATTGTGATTTCTTTGTGCAAGGTGAGTACATGACGTTGGCATCTGGTGGAATCACGGTGCTGTAGGAGGATGAAATCCTTTCCCAATTTTTTCCCAAGGGAGCATCCAGGGCTGTCAGTGTGGGTTTGGTGTTGTTTGGGAGCTGTTGAGCTGTTTTTCTTTTCCTTCATCTAAAATAAGACACCTCTAAAGACAAAGTTAGTATTTGCTTTTAATACTAAGAGGGGATATTAAAACTTTTTTTTCTATTTATTAAAGTTTTCTGAAGTAGCATAGTGAGATTTACAGATGCTGGAAGCAGAACAGCTTGTGGATTGTTTCAAGAAAAAATTTAAATTATGCTCTATAATCTGATAGACTCTGTACTGATGAAATGGCAGGTTCTTTTTGGGTTTTAGCCTTGTGTTTTTAGCTGTGCTGGAGCCTTTCTCTGTAGAACTGTTGACTTTTGCAGTGTCACCAGACCACGGCAGAACTGTGCTGCCATGTGTTAAATAACTTCATTCTCAGGGATATTTATGGCTGTGGTAACATTTTTAATAAGGTGCAATTAAAAGTCAGCCAGCAGTATCCCATGTGTGTAGTGCTGACTTTCAGAAATGTAAGTAAATATAAATATCTGCTGTATTTTCCTTTGTTAATATATTTTTCTTTGAGCACCTTCTGTTGGAACAGCGACTTCGACTCGTCAACTGCAGAATCAATAAATATATTTTACATTTATTTCAGGATTGTGCAAAACAGCAGAAACCTTGCTGCTAAACATCTTATTTGCAGAGCTACCATGCTTCAAGTGGTTGATGGTTATTGAGATTTTTCTCCCTGATATTCTGTTGCTGGAAAATCCTGTTTTTATCAGGATGGGTGTCTGGGGGAAGGCAGAGATGATTTGTGTGTGGTTTGAATCACTCTGAACAGCAGCAAGGAGAGGCATGTTAAGCAAGGAGGAAAATAATGAAAGATAATCATGGATAATACATCAATTACTTCTCTTGCCTTGGCTGAGAAAAACAGCTCCTGAGAGAAGGGAATTTAACAGGTATTTCCCATGAAAACTGGGGATATGTACTGCTCTGTCAAAGCTGATTTACTGATGACAGCCACTTTATTCTGATTTGTTTCTCCAGTCAACCATCTTGAAAAAATATTTTGTGCAGTTGACAGATGAGATTGTTTTTAGTTAAAAAAATTGAAGTTCTTGTCTTGAAAACTTCAAAAGAAATTGCAACATATTGAGCCTGTAAAATTGAAGTTTGACTTCAATTCCATCATTTTTTTTGACCTCGATTCCATCAATTCAAATTCTTGAAAGGGAATATCAAAATTGTTTCAAACTCTGTGAGTTTTCCACC
>VXAX01007522.1:168269-199405 GCA_013399835.1 Leptocoma aspasia | reverse complement strand
AGATTTTGTGTATTCCATTTTTATTTTAATATTGTGACATTGCAGTGTTTGTGGATGGGTAATTTCACACCCCTTTTCAAGGTGCTGTTGTGCTGCTCAGTGGTCTAAGGCATTTAGAATTTTAGAGTTAATAATGCAAAATTTATGACTAGGAGTGGGTCTGGCTTTTTTCTTTGGATGAAGCTGTAGGTGAGTGAGAATTCCCCAGGAATTCAGAATTTCCAAGATCCAGATTGAGTGATTGGTGTCATAGGTCTGTCAGAGCTTAAATTAATTCCCCAGGAATTCTGGGGGACAGGAGGATCATTGTTAAATTTTTGTATAATGGGAACTTAGTCAAAGAAAAGGAGGTAGAATAGACAAGGGTCATTAAAATAAGAGGGAATTTCTAAACTCAGAGGAGACACTGAGATTGAGGAAAGTTTTTTTCTATGTTTTGACCTTGGAGTGATTCCTTGTGTGCATGGCTGTGATCGGGCTGGAAGACAACTCATGATTGGGGTGTCTATCCTTTAAGAGGTTTACTTTTTGAAGTTAACTTAAATAAAACTGCAGCTGAGTTTAAAAATCCCCAGCTGGCCCTGGGTCCTGGTGGTCCCCCCTCCAGATGGAAAAATGAAATTTCACCTCCACTGAGCACAGCCCTCCCAAAAGCAGCACACAGGAACGCTCGAGATGACACAGAGTGTTATCCCTTTTATTTTCCTGCCACAAAAATAAAAGGCAAGCCTTAAATCCAGATGAACTGTGGTGTAAAACTGAGCAACCCCCAGGTTTTATTTTGGCTGCCTTCCATGCAGGGCTTCCAAGAGGGGAAGCAAACCAAAGGGGCACCTTGTGGGAAGGGCTCCAGGGAGTTTGGGTCTGCTGCAGCTGCTGAAAACGCTCAAAATGCTCCTGAATTCCTTCCAGTTCCCTCCCTGGAATGCTGGTTTTGAGCTTCCATACCCAGGCAGGTTGTGACCCTGCAAAGGGCAGCAGAGCTTCAGGGTGAGAGGAGAAAAGCAACCCACAGGATTTACATGGGAAAAAGTGGGGAACTTCCTTCTTCCTTTCCTGGTTGGTTGGTTTGTGTTGGTTTTTTTGGGTTTGGTTTTTTTTTTTTTTTTTTTTTGCTATTTCTCATTTTGTCCTTTGGGAGGAAGGTGTCTTTGTGGTATTTTGATCAAAGAGAGGAGCATGTCTGATAAAATCTCAGAATGATTTGGGTTGGAAGGGAAATTTAATATCATCTGGTGCCACCCTCTGCCATGGGCAGGGACACCTTTCACTGTCCCAGGTTGCTCCAAGCCCCATCCAGCCTGGCCTTGGGCACTTCCAAGGATGGGGACAATAATAAAAGGATTTAATTTGTCAAGAAAAAGAAGGGGTGGAAGGAAAAAGTGAGTTTTAAGAGCGTTTTATTTTTAAGAAGTACAGTTTTTCTCAAGAAAACCCTGGTCCAGGTTTGAATTGAGAAGCCTGAAATCACTCTGTTGTGCTTTTATTCCATGGGAAGCTGTAACTGTTCTTTCACAGCCATCTGCTTGGTTTTAACTCCATTTTTTTATCACAACAGTTACTCTGGTTTCCATTGCTTTGCCTGGAAATTCATTGCTTTAAGGCAGAGGCAAAACTGGGGAAGAGAAATCCCTAGAAGTCAATGAGTGATCAAAGCTGGCAAATCTTGTCCTGGAGAGCAGGGTGGGCTGGGGCACAGGAGGAGCTTGTTCCTCTCTGCCATGAAGGATTCCTTCAGCAGAGGATGCTCAGGTCCCTTCCCACTCTCACTCCAGCACTGAACAGGGATTTTAGCCTGATTTAGTAACCCAGGCAGAGTTTGCAGCTCATTCTTATCTCAATAAAAAACAAATAATTAATTGAAAGCTTGAGTGTTTGAAATTGAAACCTTGAGTGTTTTCTAGCAACTGCTGAGCTGCAGATGAATTCAGACACACAGCAAAGACCTTTTCCCTACATTCCCTACCTTTTCCTTACCAGAAGTTTATTTTTCACCACCTTATCTTTGAAAAACCTGAGAAATCAGGACTTAGAATATTTTCTTTTTGTTGTTGTAATCTTTCCAGGAAGATAAAAGTATTCCTTTTTGACATGGAGGACAACATTAGGGATTTCAGATTTCCCTTTTAACTCCCTTTTATCAAAAATATTGACTGTCTTGCTCTATTTTTTCCCTTCATGTACAGCAGAGCTTGCAGATGCCCCAATCTCTGGGGGAAACAGCAGTTATTTGTATGTGAGGAGTAGAAAGGTAGATGAAAATTTGTTAAACATTCACTGATTTATTATTTATTTTTTCTTTTTTTTGCTGCAGACAGCTTGTTGTGTGGGTTGCTATCATAAAAATCTCTTCTCCAGTGTTCCTAATGTAAAGTAAGTGTCCACATCATGTTCTCAAACTCTGTTAGGTTGTTGAAAACTTCTAGGAAAGGGTTTTTCCCAATGATTTTCCCATTTCCTGCTTCTGTCCAGCCTGAGACAATTCCTCCCTCCATCCCCAGCAGTTACACACATTGGATTTGAGACCATCTGAGTTTGGTTGTGCTGAGCTTCTATTTTAAGTGAGATTCGGAAGTAGAGAATTACAAGATATGGAACATTTACAGTCTCGATTCCAAGCTTTTTTCCTTCCTCCCTTGTGTGGGTGCAGCTCCCTTGGGGTGTGTGAGGTCTGGAATTGTGTCAGTGTGACCAGGGCTAGTGGAGAAGGGATGTTCAGGGGGGTTTTTATCACCTGACTCAAACCAGGGTTGGGTTAATTCTGTTAAAATCCAGTGGCCTCTGTTGTTATTTTTCTGCTCTACCACAGGAATGTGGAAGTATTTGAGGGTTTTATAAAGCAGCTCAAACTCCCTGCTCTGGAGTATTGGAATTAGACCTCCTGTCCAGCAGGATGAAGGTGCTGGGACTCAACTGGATGGTGGGAAATTTGGGAGGAAAGAAGTGTTGGAATTGGTCTTTAATATCTTTAAATTATTTCATTATAAAATATGAAGGAGGAGAAAAAAACTCCCAATCTGTTTTTTCCTTTGTGTACCCTCCATCCCTCAGAGCTAAGTGTATAAAAATTTACCTAAATGGAACAAAAATAGGCATTTAAATGAAGAGTCACGATTTTCACCTGCTTTCATGTTACAACAAAATGCCATGCTTGTCACTGAGGTGTTCTGGGTCACTTGCTTGGCTCAGAAAAGTGGGATATCTAATTAAAAATGTCACTTGGCGTGCTGTAATTGTCACTTCTTGCCACGGAGAGGCCAAGGAGTGGGACAGAATGCAGCGGAGTTGTCACAGAATCACAGGAGGGGTCAGCCTGGAAGGGACCAAGGGGTTCCTCTGCTCCCACCTCCCTCCCTCCCTGCCCAGCACAGGGCACAGGATTGCACCCAGACACCTCTGGGCTACCCTGTCACCCCCTGGGCTTATCTGAACAGCTCAAACCTGAGAGATAAGGGATGTCTGTGGGTGGCCCACGCTGTTTCTCTTGGTTATCTCCAGGTAAGTTACATGACAGCCAAATTGATAAGGGAAAAAGGTAATTTTTAGACAGAGCCTTTTAGTAAATCATGAAGAAATAGCATAACAATTGTTACTGATTGTGCTGCTTTTAAAGTGCAAGTTGAAATTCAGATGCATTCTGGTTTCTGTTAGAGTTATGAAATGCACTGTTTAAGTGTTACAAGAAGTGTTTTGGGGGAAAATTAATCCTTCTTCAATATCAGTTTGCAGGGTTCTTTTAGGCTGACAGGTAGCACTTAAAAATGTTTGCTGTGTTTCTTCTCACTCGTCACCTGACAACTGCCATGAAAAATCAGAATTACGCTCAGATTCCAAAGCAGCTGAAACCAAATATTGTGAAAGGAGAAAACGTGATCAACAGACAAAACAAAACCTATTTATTATTTAGTAAAAGGACCCTCCCAAATGTGTCATAAATAAAAGGGCCCCTCTTGTTGATGCTGAACAAATGTAGGGCCGTGGCTTCAGCTGTAGGGTTGTGAGGCACTGATGCAGTTGGGTTGTTTTGTGAGAAGAGATGAAGTGACAATTCCATTTCAGCGGTAAGGAACAACAGATACGTGTGGGATCTCTCTTTTCTTGCAGAAGAACATGTTTTTGGGAAATGTACTGCTTGTGTGGATGGAGGGAGAGGAGGGGAAGCCTCCTAAGCATGGCATGAGCTCAGGAATGCTGTCAGCCCCACGAGCTGCAGAAATGTGGTTGTTCATTTTTATTAAATGCACTTTATTGGCTCCTTCATGCTTCAGAGATGTGTAAAGCACAACATATTTGTAGTTTCAGTCTCCTAATTGACTCTGATATTTTTTTCCCTCCGAGTCTTCATTAAAGGGAAATGATTTTGCAGTCGATACCTTATGATTTGTTCTAATGCAAATAACATTTAGCACATCTTGTAGACTGTCTGGAGAATTCCCACAAGCTCCCTGCAAATGTCATCTGACTCCTCAATCGAGTGAAGCACTGCCTTCCCTTCGCTTTCCTGCAATTTGTCATGCTTCATACTTGGCTAAATCTGCCAATTTTCATTGTCCTCACTGACAGCAGCTGTCACCGTGCCACTTATGGCATGGAAACTCTTGGTGGCAGCATCCTCCAAGCCACGGGGCTGAGGTGGAACCTGAGGGGAGCAGAGATGTGGAGCTGGAGCCTTCCTGCTGCCCCGTGCTCAGGAATGGCACTGCAGGATCCCCAGGGAAGGGAAAACCCAGCGGGATGTCCCGGGGTGGCCAAGGGGTCACCAAAGCCAGGATTGTCCCCTGCACTGCTCTTAGGGCTTAGGGCTTAAAGGGGTGACTTGGACACGGCTGAACGTGAGCCAGCAGTGCGCCCTGGTGGTCAGGAAGGCCAATNAATTGAGGTGTTGGGGCTGGCCTGGACTCCATGATCTTGGAGGTCTCTTCCAACCCAGGGATTCTGTGAATTCTGGGATTCTGTGATGGGGTTAAGCTCCACTGGAGAAGCCTCCATGTGTGAATCTGATCACTGGAAAAGGGTGCAGGGCAGGTGAGGAAATTTCTCCTTTTGTTTCCCGCTTTTGAGAGCAGAGTTGGGGTGAATTTTTTTTTCTCCATGAGAAAAAAAAAAAGTCACTTTTACAGCTAACTTATCAACTGGGGACGTTACTTTGCAGCTTTTCTTTACATTTTAATTTATAGGAAATGAAGGGATTATTTCTGAATCACAACCTCTCCTTAAGTTTTCATCTGCCAGAGACACAGATATGTTGGAATTCAGCCCCTGTTTATCCAAGCCCACAGCTGTGTAAAGACTTGGATAAATTATTGCCATTTCCTGATCTCCTCTCAGGTGGGATAACTCCATAGGGGGGGTCTGCTTTCTCAAAGCTCTCTCATTCAGAATTTTCAAAATAATTCAAAAGGCTCATGATTCTGTTTATTAATTTTATCTAACACAAGAATATTTGACTTAGTAATTAAGAGGAGTAGTTCCAGTTTGAGGCATGTTTCAAATTATTATTATTAGTACTAGTGGTTTTTTGCAGTAATTTTATTAATTGGATAATTTTCACCTAAATTCTTTAATTCTAAGTAAAAGGGATGAACCCAGAAGACTCTGAAAAGTGATTTGTGCATATTATAGAAGGAAACTATTTCTAAACATTATGATATTTCGTGTCACAAGTAAGAAAACATAAGCCCATGAAATTTACTGAAGTAAGTAAATAAAAATACATTGAGGACTAATTTAAATAATTATTATTTGAAAAGATTGAAGAATAACTGCTGGTTTCACCTCCCTAAACTTGAATATTCAGCTTCAAGGAGGAGGAGAATGGTTCAAGTCCTACTTTGAAGGCTTGGGATGTTTGAACTCCTGCAGAAAACCCAGGAGGATCTGTGATTTCCTCTGCCTGGAATGAGCTGCTGAGGGTTCAGTGATTGGAATGATCCCTTGTTCAGGCTGCCCTAGAGCAGAGGCTGGCCAGAGTCACAGAATAAAGCAGGGATTTATGAAAAGCATTTCCTCCATGGATCCACCTTGGGCAGCACAAGAGCCCAGCCAGGGCTGCACCCAAGATGAACCAAAATGGTCCCAAAATGGACACCGGGCACGGGCTCTGGCACTTTTATCAGTTCTGCTCCATTTGCAGATTGGAGTTCATTGTCCAATTCCAGCTTTAGCCCATCAAGTCCCATCCTTCTTGTTTTTCTCTCTCCAGCCCACGTTGTTTGTGCTCTTGGGCCTGAGGTTTGGATCATTTGTCCTTGGTCCCCAGCTGGAGAAGGAATTGTTTTGTCTCCCTGCTCTGTGCAGAGAGCTCACCATCCCCTGATATGAAGCCCAGCCCCACACACTAAAGCAGCACAGAATCTGGAAATATAAAAGCCAAAACCTAAGGCATCAGGAGAAAATCTTTGCTGCCAAAACTTCTCCTGGCACAGATGCCCAAGGTTTTCTCCAGTGCTAAGAAAAGCCTGGGTAACTCTCAGTAGCTCTGCAGGGAGTCATTATGAGTCTGTGATCTGTTAAACCCGGATTTCCACAGGGTTTTTAAAGAAGAGGGGGATGTGTAGGAACAAAGACTACTGGGTTTAGGACTATGGGTGTTCTGGTCACAATTTTGTTAAGTCTGACCATCCTGATGGCACTGTGCACTGAGTTGTTTTTTTAGGGATTTCCCCCAAAAGTGATAATTTCCTGCAGTCAGCCCCGGTGAGGCACCCCATCAGTCAGGGTGGGTGTCTGGAGATGGCAGCCCTGGAGCTGTGAGCTCAGCTGGGCTGAGCTTGCTGCAGGGAGGGTTCGAGCAGCTCTGCTTTTGGAGGAAGAGTTTACTGCTCCTGGGCTCCAGTTGCTCTGGGCTGCAGGTGCAATTCCAGCCTGAGGCAATCCAGGTGGTTGTTAACTTTCTCTTCCCCAAGGTGTTTGGAGGAGTGTCAGTGCTGCTGTGGAGGGGTCAGGTGTGGTGTGAGGGCTCTGTGGCTCCTGGGAAGGGCTGGAATATCCCGTGGGTTTGGGCTGTGCTGGTGGGTTCTGGTTGTCACTGGGCAGGGAAGGTCACTTTGCTCGGAGGGGTCACTGCAGGAGTTCCCACCACAGACTGCCTGTAGCTTTGTGGAGTTGGCAACGTGGATTTTTTCTAACTTTGGAGGCACTTTCTAACTTGACAGTTGTTATAGAGTAGTTTAGGTCTTGGCTTAGCTCGTAGCAAGAGAACAGACCTGCAGCCTGGCCTAGTGGGAGGTGTCCCTGCCCATGGCTGGGGGATTGCAACAAGTGGATTTTTATATCCCTTCCAACCCAAACCACTCTCTGGCTCTCTAATTCAACAATCACTGTCTCTCTACTCACATTTTTGCAATGCTGTGATGTCTCTGTGGCACCCCTTGCATGCCCACAGAGACTCAGCCATGTTTTCTGAGTTAACTTTTAACTCATTTTCCCACATTTAGCTTTGCTCAGGAATTCTGTAGGAGCTGCTGCCTCAATGCTTATTTGCTTTGCTTCCAGGCAGGTTTGCTGCTGAAACCTTTACAAGTGCCTGAGACAGCAAATCCAGCAGTGCCCAGGTGCTTCCAACCACGCTGAATTCTCCAGCTTGTACANCCCAAAAGTGATAATTTCCTGCAGTCAGCCCCGGTGAGGCACCCCATCAGTCAGGGTGGGTGTCTGGAGATGGCAGCCCTGGAGCTGTGAGCTCAGCTGGGCTGAGCTTGCTGCAGGGAGGGTTCGAGCAGCTCTGCTTTTGGAGGAAGAGTTTACTGCTCCTGGGCTCCAGTTGCTCTGGGCTGCAGGTGCAATTCCAGCCTGAGGCAATCCAGGTGGTTGTTAACTTTCTCTTCCCCAAGGTGTTTGGAGGAGTGTCAGTGCTGCTGTGGAGGGGTCAGGTGTGGTGTGAGGGCTCTGTGGCTCCTGGGAAGGGCTGGAATATCCCGTGGGTTTGGGCTGTGCTGGTGGGTTCTGGTTGTCACTGGGCAGGGAAGGTCACTTTGCTCGGAGGGGTCACTGCAGGAGTTCCCACCACAGACTGCCTGTAGCTTTGTGGAGTTGGCAACGTGGATTTTTTCTAACTTTGGAGGCACTTTCTAACTTGACAGTTGTTATAGAGTAGTTTAGGTCTTGGCTTAGCTCGTAGCAAGAGAACAGACCTGCAGCCTGGCCTAGTGGGAGGTGTCCCTGCCCATGGCTGGGGGATTGCAACAAGTGGATTTTTATATCCCTTCCAACCCAAACCACTCTCTGGCTCTCTAATTCAACAATCACTGTCTCTCTACTCACATTTTTGCAATGCTGTGATGTCTCTGTGGCACCCCTTGCATGCCCACAGAGACTCAGCCATGTTTTCTGAGTTAACTTTTAACTCATTTTCCCACATTTAGCTTTGCTCAGGAATTCTGTAGGAGCTGCTGCCTCAATGCTTATTTGCTTTGCTTCCAGGCAGGTTTGCTGCTGAAACCTTTACAAGTGCCTGAGACAGCAAATCCAGCAGTGCCCAGGTGCTTCCAACCACGCTGAATTCTCCAGCTTGTACAAGTCATATCCTGAAGTGATCAGAGAGATGCACCTGGTAATAAATGGAACTGTCCTCTGGCTGGTGTCTGGGTAAGAGCAGAACCCCAGCACCCCTGGAAATGGTCTTTAATCTTTGATTTGTTCTCCTGTTCACCAGTGCAGCCTCTCAGTGGTTTATCTGCAAACAGTGTGTGCTGTCTGCAGAGAACGGGGGTTTCTCTCGCTCAGAAAAAATATCATTAGCTCGTGCTACAGTAGAGCGTGCTTTTGTTTCAGTTTATCAGCCAGAACTGGGGATCTGCATGCATAATCTAGTGGATCACGTGGAGGCCAAGCCACAAAGTTATCCCAAATCACCAGTATCCTTTGTAGCTGTTAAACAGAGAGGTAATTCCTCCCTCCTCTCAGGGCCTGAGGTAAGAAGTGCCTGTCACCTTGGGATCTGTGTCCTGCTGCACATCCCAGAGCATTCTAATCTCTGTATTTAGCTCTGCTTTCATATGCATGTATGAAAGAGCTTTGCACAGATGGGTAACAGTTTTTATCCCCGTTTCTCAGTGGTTTAGTGTAGTTACATCAGGAGGAGTAATTATTTCTATCAGCAAGATTGTGACAGCCACCACATATTATGGAAATTTCCTTCATTGAAACGTTAACATTTTTTTCCCCCCTTTTGTTTGATTCTCGCAGCAACACAAAGAACAGTTTAGAAATATAATTGCAATCTCCAGGAGAAATATAAGCAGCCTGGCTGTGAAGCTGAATCACATCAGAGCGCTGGGAACAGAGCCACCTATGAAAGAAAATTAGCAGGAAGAACATCACATCACATCTTGAGCAGTTGTCATTTGTCAGGAAAAGGGGAATCTGTGCTGAACCACCACCGACCCTCCCCCAGGGGAAGGGGCAGCCTGACAGTGATGGCTTGGAGCTGCCAGAGCTGGGGAGCTCAGGAGGTGCTTCTCAAACAGCAGAAATTGCTGCATTGCCCGGCACAGGGTGTGTGCTAAAGCTCTTTTGTCTGAGGCACTGCGGGGTGGGCGTGGGGTGAGCACTTGGGAGAGGGTTCATGCACTTAAACTCCCTGCAAAGACCTGGAGCAGTGGGCACAGCCCTTCCCAAAGCCAAGAGCTCCCCTTGGAAGCTCAGCAGCTCTGCTCTGTGTTGCATGAACGTATTATAAGTTTCTTTGCAGAAAAATTCTTCCCATGGGAAAGCATCTGTTACTGTCTTTTTACTCTGTAGAAGCTGCTATAAACAAATCTCTAAACTCTGTTCAAGGATGCAGAGGTTTCTCTGCCTGTCTCCTGATAATAAGAAATAGAGGTTTGCTTTCTTTCAGCCTATGAGGTGAAAAGTTATTATCTCTGATTGTGTAAGCTATTCTAGCATTCCTTGTACAGAGCTGGGAGCAGGAGCTTCAGATGCTCCAGGCTGGGCAGATAATAGCCAAAATCCTTTAAATTATGGAGTCATGTTAATAAATCATATTTAGCCTTCTGGTATTATTATCAAGAGTCCTTTGTTACTACACAGACCACAGCAATAGCTCTGCTGCCAGACCCTGAACCTGGCTGCTCCTGAGGGCTGGCAAATGGCATATTGATACAGTTCTGAAAGTTCCCAAGAAAATCTGTGTAAATTCGAGTTACTTTGTCTAGTGAGTGCATTAATTCAAGACACAAACCCTTTAATGCCTCATCCTTTCTCAGCATCGTGCTCACTGATCACAATTAGGTAAATCACACTGTCACATATTGGTATAATGTCCTTTTTTGGCTTTGTAAGGATTCAATCTGCAGTATCATGTGGGAACTGCTTGCAGAAAGTATTACTAATATTTCATATCTCTATGTCTATTAATATTAAACTATTCTAGGGTTTTTTTGTCGCTTAAGCTCACAAAAGTCTTGTGAGAAGTCCTAACTAGAGTTTTACAGGGTTGAGACACAAGTTCACTTGTGAATCCTGTTCTTCCCATGTGCTTTATAAACCTGAAACTTTCACATTGATTAACCCCCACTGATCAGCAATTCAGGCCAGCACCTCTCTCACCTCTGCATTGTGAAATCATGAAAGTCATAGGAAGGTATTTTATAAAAACTAGAAAAATATAAACCTGCAGCAGCATGGTGTAGAAAAATACACGTGTTCCAGCATTGCTGCAGAATGAAATTATTAGTCCAGGACACCCCAGAAATGAATTTACATCATCTTAAATGCCATTGAGAGCCTTACATTTAAAAACAAAGCGTATTTTAGGTTGAAAAAGAGAAATGTAACCTTCTGACACTTGAAACTGGGATAATTATCTTTTATTAGTGTATAATTGTAGTGCATGAGCACAGAGATAGTACCTAGAATTAATTGCTGGGTACAGAGGTATGATTTGTAAAATGCTTTTATATCTGCAAATTTAAAATAATTGGCTTATCTATGAAAATATACATTTGCCTGTGGAGTAGAGTGAAATAGAAATGTTTACTTCTTAATTTTAGTAGGTACTAGTTTAAACATTATTTAAATATTATTGGATGTTTTCTTGCCAAGTCTTGAGTGCATCATTAAATCATCAATGTGGAAAAGGTGACATAGAAAGTGTTTGTGTCCAGGTGAGGAATAACAAGAAAGTTTTAAATTCATAAATTGCTTACTGGTTTTGATCCTCCTGCTGGGATCATTTCAGCAATGAGATACAGATGGTGAGGAGCAGATTTCCTGCAGCTCACATTTCTACAGCTCTCTTTGGGAACTCTCAAATGCCAAGAAGGATGGAGGGAATTTTTCCCACCTGAGTGGGTTTCCCAGCCCTGGAAATGGATGGAAGCTCCACAGAAAGGGACAGTTTGTGTGGTGGTTCATCCTTGATGTTTTTGTGCTTGCTGTAGGGACGTTTGTAAGTGGGAAAGGTGAGAGGGTTCCTTGTGAGAGGTGGGAAGTGATCCCACAGCAGCTGGTAGGGTCATGAAGGGGGTGTTTGGGGCCAGTGGGAAGAGATGCCATTAAAGGATGTTTAACATAAATGTTATGTATGATAATCATGCATGGAGGATAAAATACACATCATTTACCCCAAAAAGCAAGACTGGAGATCCAGGGCCTGTAGGCAAAGGCAGTAATTTTTTAATTAGAATGGCTTCATGATTGAAAAAAGGATGAGCTTTTGAGCTTCCTGCTCTTTGATCTGGTCCCAGGGGGCGATTTGTTCTTTTCCATCCACGCCAGCTTTCCTAAACAAACAAAGTGTGTTCAGACGTGGCATCAGGGCTTTCACCACCAGCACTTTTTTATTGCAGCCACTCACTGCAGTCCAATGGAGCACAGGGAAATTCAAGTAGAAAGGGCTGGCAAGTCAGTAACAGGTACCGTTTATTGTTCAGCTGATTTGAGGCAAACACCTCAATTACGGAGCAGATCCTGGGCACAGCTTGGCTCTGTTGCATGCCACAGTTTGTATTTCAAGGAGCTGGCAGCACAGTGAGGCTGCTGTTCAGCAAGTGGAAAAGTTGCACTGTGCACAAGTGGAAAATACCTGCTATTGTGCTGATGGAGCTGTCAGGGGACTCGGGCTGGGAGCAAGAGCTCTGAGCTGGGCTCGCTTGGAATTGGTGAAGCTGTGCTGACACAAGCTGCAGGAAAACAGTGCTGAATTCAGCCCCAGGAATTGCACAGGAAATCTGAGGGGCTGTGGGAGAGGTGTGCTCTCAGGTAAGCAGTTAATATTTCATGCACTGGCTTTTAGTGTCGGTGTCACCACTAATAAAAGTATCATGGAAGTTATGCTGGAGAACTCTGCTTGTGTCTGCTCGCTGATTTTAACCTATTGAGCATTTCATCACGCCTTGTAAAATTGCTTAGCTTTGACAGCTGCTCCTGCAGCACAACAAGCTTCAGCTGCCTGGGACTGAGAGGTTAAAACCTGTCAAAAAGCAATGATATAGGCTTGAATCTCTTTTGGGTAAGAAATTGGATATAGAAATTCCTGTGTCTCTGACTAACCTAACTACTGAGCAGCCAAATAAATGGAAGCAATATTTTCTCCCCCAGCTTTTCCTTTTTATTTTTTTTTTGCTAGCTGAGGAAAAAAAATCCTAATTTATGAGGGTGCTATGAGGTCTTTACACAAGGGGCCTTGGCTGTGTGGTGAGTTAAGGACAGTGATGCATAGAGCCAGGGAATTGTGGTGTTGGGTTCTGGTTGGGTTTGAGTTTTTCTGGTTTTTTTTTTGAGAAGTCCTGTGGCCTGTGTCCTTTCCGGAATTTATCCAAGTGACACCACAAAATCAGTATATTTAAAATCCAGCCTTTTGAAATATGAGTATCATTAAAAGTCAATTTTAAAATTAAGGCAACCTCTTTTGAAAAATTTACCCTGGGACAAGTGTCAGGAAAAATTAAGCTTTGCAGGCAAAGCGTGCCGAGATGCACAGTCATTTTGGGAAACACTTTTCTTTGGTAGCACAGAAAATGCAGACACAGAGAGAGCAGCTGATTGCTTTTCACTGGGGAATAAAGTTGAGTTTTTCAAATTCCTTGGACTTGCTGGCTCCATGAAAGATTTTTAGTGAGCAAATGCAGCTAACAGTGCTTTGATTCTCAGTTAAGTGGAAGTTACTGAAACAGTTGTCCTGCAGTTTTTGTAAAGAACAAAAGACATAAATAATTGAGGTTTTACATACGTTAGGAGCAGTAGGAGTAGGAAAATATTCTGTCTTAATAATAGGCTTAACAAGGGAAGGCAATAAATCATTTCTAATTACCAGCCTTGTCGATTACATGTTCTCATTCTAATCTTTCAAATTGCCTCCTAAGCTGAGACTTCTTTGTAAAGACGATTTGCTTTTCTTCTTCTTCTTCCGTTCTGGGGGATGTGTCACTCTGCAGGAGCACATGTGTGTGTCTGCTTGGAGCCCAGGAGGGTGGAGAGCTTTCCACAGCCATCTGGAATGTCACTGTCACATGGCTGGCTCCAGTGCTTCCAGGGGAAAAGCATGGACAAAACAGGTTCTCCTCTGCGTGGTCAGTCCACCCCGTTAAATGTTGATTACTTTTGTGTATTTGGTTGGTTTGAGGTCTCTCATTCTGTTCCCATATTTAAAAATTATTGAAGTGGTAAACCTTTGAGGATGGTGTAAGAAAACCTAAGGAAGGTTTGCTGGATGATGCATCTCCTCCCATCATTTTAGGAAAGTGGCTGGTACACAAAGCTAAATAGAAAATAATCATGATTTTATCTTACTGAAAATTAAATTGATCTTTTATCTAGCCCTTGAGGCTTGTGAAAAATAATAAAATAATACTAAGAGTGGGAGAGAGCTTGAGATGTCTGTCCTGCTCCTCCCAGGGTGTGCCCCACAATGCTCACCTTGTGCTGTGATTAAAAAAAGGATAAAAATTCTCAGTGACTGAGCAAAGCAAGACACTGTAGAGCTAAGAATTCAAAACCAGAGGGGCACAGACTGGTTTGGGTTGGAGGGGACATTAAAGCCCATTCAGTGCCACCCCTGCCATGGGCAGGGACACTTCCACTGTCCCAGGCTCTCCAAGCCCCAGTGTCCAGCCTGGCCTTGGGCACATCCAGGGATCCAGGGGCAGCCACAGCTGCTCTGGGCACCCTGTGCCGGGGCCTGCCCACCCACAGGGAGTAATTCCTTCCCAAAATCCCACCCATCCCTACTCTGTGTCAGTGGGAAGCCATTCCCTGTGTCCTGTCCCTCCATCCCCTGTAAGGAGCCTCTCTCCACATTTCCTGCAGCTCCCTCAGGCCACCCTGAGCTCACCCCAAAGCTTCTCCTCTCCAGGTGAGCACCCCCAGCTCTGCCAGCCTTTCCTCCCAGCAGAGCTGCTCCATCCCTCTGCCCATCCTGGAGCCTCCTCTGGCCTGGCTCCAGCAGCTCCAGGTCCCTCCTGTGCTGGCCCCAGGGCTGGGGCAGCTCTGCAGGTGAGGTCTCACCTGAGCAGGGCAGAGGGGCAGGATCCCCCTCCTCAAAAATCAGGTGATCTTAGGATTTTGCTTCTTGTCTACCTGCTGTGTTGTCATTTAAACAGAGCATGTAGAAGAAAAAGAAGAAAGGAGAGAACCCCAAAACACTTAAGGCAAAGGAACAGTGTTTCTGAGTCACTCTGGTTTCTTAGGGCTTCTCTGAGGGCTGCAGATTATGTACTTATGCCCAGGAGTTTGCATAAAAGCAGCTTTGGTTTTAAGTGTCTGCAGTGTGATACCTTTACATTTCTCTACGTTGTTTACTGCTAAATTGGCAGAAAGTTTGGCCCAGGAGTGTGGAGAATGACAACAACAAACAAAGCCCTGTTTTTCCAACCCTGTCCCCTGTGGGCTATCACTTACTGACATAAATAGTCACTGCAATAAAATAATAATATTTTTTTAAATTTCTTGAAGTGGTTTTAATTCTAGCAAGAGCAACAAAGAGAGAGCAGTGGGGTGAGAGTTCTGTCCCTGCAGTGAGGATGGGCTGGAGCTGTGCTGGTCCTGAGGAGCTCCACGTGGCCGTGAGGAGGTTTCACTGAGCTGTTGTACAACCAGCAGAGAGGTAATGGCTTCTGCTTGTCATTCTGTGGGGTTGTTCCTTCACCTGCTGGCCTCTGACAGATCTGGTTTGCCAGAGGCATTGGAGATAAGGTTCTGGAATGTTCTGCCTGGGGAGGTGCTGGAGTCACCATCCCTGGGTGTGTTTAACCAAAGCCTGGATGTGGCACTGGGTGCCAGGGTTAATTGAGGTGTTGGGGCTGGCCTGGACTCGATGATCTTGGAGGTCTCTTCCAACCCAGGGATTCTGTGAATTCTGAGATCTGTTCTCCCAAATCTGGGACTGTGACTGCAGGAGGCTGCTGAGGGCAGTTTTGGTGCCTGGAGGGTGGTTTGGTGTTGGGACAAGTGCCCTGCCATCACTTCTGCACTGAGCTCAGGAAAAAGAGTCAGGAAATCCCACAGCAGCTGCACCCTGTCTGTGTCTGCTGCACTCTGACTGGGCTGGATCAGCTTTAAAGGCTCATTCCAACCCAAACCTGTCCATCATTCTGTGCCATCTCTTCTGTTAAAATGTGATTTTTCGGGGTTAATGCCATGGCCAAGCTCTGGGGTGCTGCTGCAGGGGATCAGGTCTGGTGCTGGTCCCTGTTCCTTGGGACACTGGGAGCACTGGGCAGGAGCACCCAGACTGGCACTGGTGGCTCTGCAGGAGCTGTCACCAACCCTCCCCAGCTGTGGAGACTCCTCTTGTGCCCAGCCTTAGGGGAGGGAAAAGTAAAGAGTGGAAAATTACAGTGTCATGCGGGGTAATTGGTCCTGAACTGGATTTAATTTAATTTTTTTCTTAATTAAGGGTTTAAGGTAGAACAAGAAGAAGGTAAGCAAATAACAATGCCTCGTGTCTTGCAGGTGGCTTAGGGAATATGCTTTACAAACTGTGAAATTAAGGTAGAATGCAGATTGATCTATTTATTTTTGTGCAATAAATTGAGTCTATGGGGTAGTGGCTCAATATATATTAAAACCAGAGATCTGGGAGTTTTATTGTTAGCAATTTATGTTTTTAAATCAGAAATGGGATCAAGTTTCTGGGTGAAAAAAAAGAGTGTTGAGAAGGTTTTTATAAGGAGATTTAAAGAAGTTTGAGGTACGAGGGAAAAGCTGAGAACCATCCCATATGTTGTGTTAGGGTAATCAGAAATATTGCAGCAAAAGTTTTGCAAAGCTTTTAAAAATCTCTTTGCTTTTCATATTTAAGAGAACTATTGTGCACATCCTCAGCTCTGACTGTGTTCACACAACTGCCTTAATGCAGCTCCTGATGGTGTTGAAAGAAATTGCAGCAACATTTCTGAAGTGTTTTGTCACTGATGTGGTAAAAGCCCCCAGCCACACCATTAAACTCCATTATCATCTGCTGAAATATTTGCCATTTTCCTTCCAAACTAATGGCATTAAATACCTTTCAACAGGCTGTACAGCAGATAAACCCCGCAGCATGGGTGGGAATAGATGGTGTGAGGAGGTAGGAAACAGGTGGTGAAAATCAGTGCTCCTGACAAAATTAGTGGCAAAAACTTGGTGATAATGGAATTTTGTTGGAATAATAATGGAATTTTCTGTGCCATGGCAGTGCATTTTTCCACCTGAAGAAATCTTGAGGCAAACAGTGCTGAAGGGAAAGTCTCAAGGTTCTTGTCTGGAGTCAGACACTTTCCCCCTGGACTGAGCACACATAAAACTCCCTGAATATGGATGTACATCAGTGGGAATGCATCTTGTTCCACAAACTTCCCTGTCTGAGCAGCTGGAGTTTCCCCAGGTGATCTGGTTGTTCCCTGGGCACAGTCTCAGGAAGGAGGAACAATTTGTATGCTCCTGTCTGTACCTGTGGAGCTCCAGGCAAAACGCCTCGGGGGCTCCCCTGGGGCAGAGCTGCTCCATGTGCTGCCCAAATGGCCCATAAATTATTTGTTCACCTGTTTTGAATATTCACAGCTTCAGCAAAAGAAACCCTGTGTAAAACTGATGACATTGAATTATTTCATATACCCCAACTGCCTCGTTCTTTTGATTATCTCAACATTTTGAATTCAAATTGTCTTAGCTGTAAGTTAAAAGTTGTCTTGGTGTGGGAACATGAGAAAAAACATTCTGGCAGAAATTTGTCAGTAGAATTCTCACTAAAAGGGTAATCAGAGCACAATTCGAGAAATTAAAACTGGGTTTGAGGGGAGGATTTTCTTCCTTCTTTAATCAGGGCAAGTTATGTTCGAGGACTTGCAAATATAAAACCAAATTAAGCAAATCACAGGAGTAAGAAAGTGCAGTGCAAAATTGCTGTCAGCACAAAACACAAGTTAGTCACATCAATCTTTAGGACTCCTTAAAAACTGTAACGAGAAAATAATAATCAACTAATGTATCAGCTTGATATTGCACCAAATATATGCGGATTTTTTGTTTCAAATGGCATTTAGTGCTGATCAGAAAAACAGATAAAACTCGATGTAATAACTAGATCCATTCTGTTTAGTGTCTTGGAATCTTGCATTTAGCAGAACAGTTTCACCACAAATGGTATTTTAACTCTGGCTGTTTCGCATTTTAATTGAAGTCTAAATTTTCTAATGAAGTTTTCATTGTAGGAAGTTCACTGAAGTGCATTTCCAGTGCGGGAATTGCAGCATCCTGGGGGTGCCAGCTCAATGGAGAATGATAAAATTAATGTCAACATCCTTGCTTTATTACCATCAGGATGGAGGAGGTTTCAGAAGTAAAAGAGGTTTCCTAACTTGGCCTAAATAATACAGTAATTTTATGGGAAAATGAGAGAGTGGGAGGTTCCTCCAGAGGGATTTGTTGGCCTTTTGGGGAGAACTGGGAAAAGGAGATCTGGTACCAAAGTGGTGCAAGGTGACAAGGCTGGCCTTTGTAACAGAGGACACAAAGGATGTGAGATCTCTGAGCTGTCAACTACCTCGTGGAATTTTTGGAAGGGGCTGAGTTATGTATCCAAATTCATCCCAAAGACTTCATCTTGTATGGGTGAGTATTGTGTTGAGATCAGGATTTTTTCTGCTGTCTCCAAGTGTGTTTCACTCCTAACTAAGTTTGTTAGTTGATAGAAAACTTTGCCCTCACAGGTGCTTCTTTAATCATCCAGATACCTGATTGGAGAATTCAGGTAAAAGATGATTTAAAAGTGTCCTGGGTCTGGAGGGAGACAAGCTGTTCTTTGCTTTTAATGCCTTGGCTTTGTGTCTGCCCTTTTCTGTATTTTCTGCTGCCTGTTATGCTTTTAATGGGTATAAAGTTGTCTCTCTCAGACCCAAATTTCCTCAGCTAGATGGTGTTGCCTGCTCACCACCACACCATTTCTACTGATCTCTCCTTCAGGAGAGAAGAGGAAACACCATTTGATATTGCATTTGAACTCAGACTTTAAAATAGGGCTCAGGAGAAGCAAGGACTCTTGTCTGAGCAAAGAGTTGATTTAATCAGAGAGCGAAAATATTCACCCTTGCTACCTTTCCCTCTTTTCTTTCATCTCTGTTTAAGCTGGTATTATTACTGTGGGAGAAAAGCTTCTGTAATCTCCATTTTTCTCCTGAGGAGAACACAGTGGGAGCTTTCAAGAATTTGGAAACACGTTTTAGCATCCAGTGCCAAATGTGAGGTGCTGGCATGGAGTTGAAGTAGGTCCTTGTGCAAACACTTGCCTGATGCTTTAAATGTTTGACAAAGCCAACGTTGCCACATTGTGATGGTTTTGCCACAGCCACAGGTGACATGTCAGGTGTGCAGTGCTGGGGCACAGCCTTCTGTACTCACTGCCCGGTGGAAATCAGTTCTAAAATCGTTAAGAGCTGATCATTCCTCCTGAAAAAATTGAAGATATTTTGATGATCTTGTGTTGCATGCACAGAACTTCCCAGTGTGACACTGGCAGCGTCACCTGGGGGTGAAAACTCTGGGGGAGACAGCCACAGATTTTGAAGCTGTAGAAGCATGGAAATGCAAACACCGACTTAAACCAATTGTGTTTTATGTAAATATTGATAATTCTGGTTAAATACTCTTGAGTCTTGCATACAAACTTCATCCACATCCACCTGTGTAGCAGTTACAGACCCCTGAGGCGTGTCTGTGCCCAGATGCACCTTTTGGGGTAAATTTGCTCTTTTGGGGTAAATTTGCTCTTTTGCAACTCGGTGTAAACACAGACTCTCAAACACAGTGATTTCATGATTACCTTCAGCCTAATGAAGCACAGCTTCAAATCACACTTTTGGTGAGGGAGAACTTTCACTCCCAGTGGCACTGACCTCTCCCTCCTCACCAAATTACCCTGGGTTCAACTTCAGCTCTACATCCACACAATTAATTCCAGCAGGCTGCTGAAAAAGTCATTGTCTTATGCCACAGCAACCCATATAAAATGTAGCTGCACTGTATATATTAAATCTTGCTCTTCTCTGCAGCAGTACCAGCTCTATCAGCCCCTTTCCTTTGGGTTTCTCTGCCTAAAGCTTCCCAAAATCATAAAGCACAGAGAGAGGAAGTGCTCCCTAATTGGGTGTATGGTAAACAGAGAAAAATCTCATTAAAACTGAGGAGTTATTTGTGGATGTTGGCGAAGAAAACAAACCTTTGTAGCCAGAGTTCACTGCCTTGTTTTAATTGAGTTCATCATTATTTTAATTTATGTGTGGCTTGGACCTAACTACAAAGGACAGTCTGGGTCATGTCTGTGGAAATTTAGTGGCAGCTGTTGCTGTTTAATCAAGGCAGAAGATGCACTAACAACTGAGGTACATATATACAGATACTTTACTGTGGCAGAGAGCTGGTTACAAGATCCAGAATTCCACAAGGGAATGCACAGATTTTTCTTTTTTTAATTCCTTTATTTATTTTAATATTTGAGGAAAATTGGTTGCTCAGAGAAGCTGTGGCTGCCCCTGGATCCCTGGAAGTGTCCAAGGCCAGGTTGGACACTGGGGCTTGGAGCACCCTGGGACAGTGGAAGGTGTCCCTGCCATGACAAAGGCGGAGCTGGATGATCCTGAAGGTCCCTTCAAACCCAAACCATTCTGTGATTCCATAATATTGGTAATTTCGAACTAATTTTTTATTATTGCGGTATCACAGGCATCCAGACTGAGTTTAAGACAACTTCTTGGCACATGTGTGTGTTGCAGCACAAAGAGAGTGACTTGGGAATAATTCCAGAATTTTTTTTTTTTTTTGGTTATTCTGTGACCTCAGAGTTTGAGTGTAAATACTTTCATATCCAAAGCATGAAGGTCAAATACGAATAAATGTTGAAAAAGACCTCAGAGAGGTTTAAGAAAATCCCAACCCCCCTGGAAAACCACAAAAGGTAAATCAGAGGATGGGAGAGGAGATAATGGGAGAATAACTCTGAGTCAGCTGTAAACTTTTCTGTTATAATGGGTTTAGATTTCTTTACCTTTCTCTGCAGGTCTCTTTTTTGTTGTTANTTATATGCATATAATAAATATATGTATAAATACATGTATTTTTCGCAGGAGAAGTAAGAAATACTTCTCAGGGAAGTTGCTCTTGTAATGTTGAGATCTGTTCCTTCTCTCTTCACCACCTGCCTTGGGTCTAAAAGATGGAAATATATTCATCCAGTGTATCTGTGCACAGCTCCAGAGATTTTAAGAGTATCTCGTCTAACAAAAATTTATGAGAGAAAACTCCCTTTGTTTGCATTGTTTAAGGCCAGAAGAGAGTCTGTAGCCTGACCTTCTGTAAATGTCAAACCTTAAGAGCTCCTGAATTGTTCTTTGCTTCTAGTAGAAAACAGGCAGCCCTCCCTGTGACTGCCAGAATTGTTATTGCTTCTGAAGGCTTGTCCATCCAAGAGTTCATTTTTAAACTTGTTATATTCACTTCCAGGCTAATTTGCCATCTTCAGCCTTTGAATTTTTCTGTTGACTGACAGAATTGTGTTGTTAATATTTCGTTCTCAACATTCACGCAGGGTTCTATGCAGGTGCCGTTGCAGGGACAGTGGAAGTCTGTGAATCATAAAATTGNGAAGCTGTGGCTGCCCCTGGATCCCTGGAAGTGTCCAAGGCCAGGTTGGACACTGGGGCTTGGAGCACCCTGGGACAGTGGAAGGTGTCCCTGCCATGACAAAGGCGGAGCTGGATGATCCTGAAGGTCCCTTCAAACCCAAACCATTCTGTGATTCCATAATATTGGTAATTTCGAACTAATTTTTTATTATTGCGGTATCACAGGCATCCAGACTGAGTTTAAGACAACTTCTTGGCACATGTGTGTGTTGCAGCACAAAGAGAGTGACTTGGGAATAATTCCAGAATTTTTTTTTTTTTTTGGTTATTCTGTGACCTCAGAGTTTGAGTGTAAATACTTTCATATCCAAAGCATGAAGGTCAAATACGAATAAATGTTGAAAAAGACCTCAGAGAGGTTTAAGAAAATCCCAACCCCCCTGGAAAACCACAAAAGGTAAATCAGAGGATGGGAGAGGAGATAATGGGAGAATAACTCTGAGTCAGCTGTAAACTTTTCTGTTATAATGGGTTTAGATTTCTTTACCTTTCTCTGCAGGTCTCTTTTTTGTTGTTAGTTTTTGTTTGTTTGGTTTGGTTTTTGTTTGGCTGGTTTTGGGCTTTTTTGTTTCTTTGTTGTGGTTTTCCTCATTGTTTTCTTATTTCCCCAATGGAATGCAGTTGACTTGGTAGGGAATGTTGCACTAATATCTGGATATATACCATAGGAAGGTAAATACCAAAATAAAGAATTAACTGGCGCATTTTACTACTGAAACTAGTTCACATAATACTCTAAATAGTTCTTTTACCAGTCAAATAAAACACCAATTAGCAAAACTATGCCAATTAAACATATATGAAAGGAAGAAAACTTCACTAGACTTAAACTTTACTTATATTTGTAAATTAAATTTTCATAACCAATAGTGATATATATCGACTAAAGAATTGATTCTGTTATTGTGGCATTAAGAAATGCCTATTTCTTAATATTAAATGTTAAAAACAGTCATTAGAACATCCATCAATAAATGGTACAAATGCTGCTGTTTGTGGTGGTGCTTCTGCATCATTCCTCATTGTTTTTATTATGTATATATATATTATTATGTATATATATATTATTATGTATATGTATNCTGTCCCAGGTGCTCCAAGCCCTGTCCAGGGATCCAGGGGCAGCCACAGCTTGTCTGGGGAACTGTGCCAGGGCCTTACACCCTCCCAGGGAACAATTCCTTCCCAACATCCCATCTAAACCTCCTCTCAATTGATGGCTCAATTTGAAGCCATCCCCCCTTGTCCTGTCACTCCATGCCCTTGTGAAAAGTCCCACTCCACCCTCCCTTCAGGTCTGGAAGGCCATGAAGTGGTGGATTGTCACACTCTACAACCTTTCCTTTCCAACCAGCACCTTGAACACGACACACGCACACAATTCACACCCGTTAAACATCCCCGTTGTTTTGACAAATGCAATTTGTGATCGTACAGGCCAGAGCACAGAGCGAGCCGATAGCTGAACATAATTAATCCTTCAAACAACTTTTGACAAGTAGATTAAAAAAATTTGCAGCCCCATTCTGCATTATGTCTTTTCATTTATCCGTGGCTGTAAACACGGCGGCACCTGTGGCGCGCGCGGTGCCCGCGGAGGCCACGGCGTATGGTGTGCCACCTGTGCCATCCACTGCCTTCCCAAACCAGCCACGGGGTGCAGCCCTGCCTCCAGCAGCACTTTGTAGCTCTGAGAGTGATACCTTAGGTTTCAGGTTTTTCTGTTCTGCTTTGCTGTGCAGCTTTTAGCTTTGTGTGAAGTGTTCCTGGGATCTTTTCACAGGGTGGTGAAGACAAAACAATCCTATTCCAGCTGGAGACTCCAGGACAATCTCCTCAAACTTCAGGCCCAAACATAAACAAGGTGAAGAGAGAAGGGCGGGCAAGCAAGCAAGGAGGATGAAACTTCATAATGTGAAGCTGTTAATTGGACAGTTAATTCCTATATGCAAATGGACTGAAACTTATAAAAGTGTGAGATCCATGACCAAGCTCTCTTTTGTTCCATCTCGGAGCCATCCAGCAGAGCCACGGCTGTGGCTGGTGCTGCCAGCGTGTGGCCTGTGAAGGCACCTCAATAAATCTCCACTTTATTCCTCTGAACTCTGCCCAGCCTCTGCTCCAGCTCCTTCAGGCATCAGTTTTGAGGACCACGGTAGGATGGTGAGGCATCTGGAAAACCCTTGGACCTGGCATTCCCAGAGAGGCCCAGCTGAGGTCCAGAGGTATCAGAGCCAAGAACCCTTGGAACAGAGGCATGTGAGTGACTGAATAAAGGGATATTCAGTTTAGCATCTGGGTTAGGTGCTAGGAGGTATTTGTAAATTGTAATTTTGTTTGGGGAACCCTAGGGTTCTAGGCAGAGCTGTTTTGTTCTTTACCCACAGGTAAGAAAGGATACTTTCCTAAAAGGGGAGGTTTAAATTGTAGTGGGGTTGGCCTGAAGCCAAAGGGTGGCACAGCTGATTGTCTTCTGCACTGTGGCTCCAAAGGTTTTGAGTTCTAATCACAATTCTGATTTGTTTGTTTGTGCCTCTTTGCTTTTTATTTTTGGGTATCAGAATGGCTTGTGCATCCTCTTGTGAATCTGATAACAGTAGTAGTATTCCAAGAGGCATCAAGAGCAGGACTTGCATCTGAAAGGTGGAGGAGCAGAGAGAGCAGAATTGAAAACACGCTGGGTGGATGGTTCTTTCCCAGGGCAGTGGTGAAATCCTCAGGAATGGGGGAAATCCAGGAATATTCAGCCAGTCACTGATTTAACCACGCACAAGACACCCTTCAGTAGCACAAGCTGACAAGCAGGACATTTCTAGAAGCTCACTGCACATCTCAGATCACTTTTGAGATAATTAGGCTCTCAGACATCTCTCTCCTCTTACTCTGGGCCCATAGATTCAGAATCAATTTGACTTTCAGCAGTTCCATGCCTCTGCCAGGTGCAATTATATTTTCGTTCTCTGCAAACAAAAGAAAACCCCAAAGTATTTAATTTTATTTTTTTTTGGCATTGGAATCAAACTGGTTTATGTGACAACAAAAGAAAGAGTCTTGAAGGCCACTGCATGAATCTGTGACACTCAAGGGGTAGAACAGGAAAGGAAATTAAATATGACTGGTGTTCTAGGTTTTCCAGAGCTTCAACACAGAAGATGAGTTAGGAGGAGGAATTCCAAGGAGGAATATTGCTGATATGCAGTCCAGCTCATGCATTTATTATTTTTTTATACATATAGAGCCCTTCATTGAGAGCATCTTCTAAAGGTTATAGCTAACGTGAATTATAAGCTTGACTACTGCATTATAGGAGATACTGAGAGCTGGAATTTAGGGAAGGCAAAAAAAGGGAAAAGAGCCAGCACTGCTGCAGCTCAGGCATGGGTAAATCCTTTCCTGCTAGGGGCAGGGTGAGATCTGTGAGATCTGTGAGAGGCTGACAATATTCTGCTTGTGATGGAAGGTCTGGGAGAGAAACAGGAATTTGAGGTCAGGAGGGAAGCAAAGAGGGGTAGCTCCAGCACCCAAAGCACTTTAAAGCTGCGGCTCTCTGGGACATAAGCTTGGCTTGGCAGAAATGAGGGGAAAGTTGATGGTGATGGGGAATTCTCTTTGCAAACACTAAAAAATTAGAATTGGCTGAGTGTGGGTTTTTGGAAAGAGCTGACCGACCAAAAAATTAAAAAAATCTACAGCTTTTTAAAAGGCTTCAAAGTTTCTTGCAGGTTGATTCTGATTTATGGAAAAGGCAGTCACTTTTGAGAATGTTTCCTTACATTGGCCTCTTCACCAGATAAAGAAAACATTGCTGCCCCTATTGATTTAAGACCACTCTGACTGAAAACTGTGTTGGAACATTTTGCCTTCCTGAAATCTTACAAAGAGATCAAGAATTGTTTTCACTTCTTAAATTACTGTAGTTTGTATGCAAGACCAAATATGCCACTGGTTTAGTTAAGATTGTCCTTTTTTGTCTAAGGTAACCAATTTCCAGCCTCTAGAGACAAAACCTAATCACACCAAAACTCCAAAAATGTGAATTCATAATAACAAGTTCTAGATGAACCTGTTACTCAAAAAGGTGCTGGGTATGGTGTTCTCACTGTTCCAGATCTGTGGCTTTTTTCAGTACCGGGAAGAGAAAATGCCTTATCTTTTGTCTGCCTTTTTTTCTTATATAATTATTTTGCTGTGGAGACCTAGAATTAATGCAGCTAATAGAAAAACCAGCCAGCCTGTAATGCTTTGCTTTTCTGGTCAAATGGATTTTCATTGAGCACAAACTTTGAAATCAAATACTATATTTCCTTAGGAATATCTGAATAGCTAACAAGCATAAGAGAGCATTTAGATGATTATTTGGAGTTGTATTTATCAGAAAGAAAGATGTTTCCCTTTTAATATTATGACAGGGAGAGGAGGCAGACCAGAGGTCTGAACACAGACTCCACAAACAGAGGCCCCATCAATGCCTGCAACACAAATGCTGGAAGGGACAATCTGTTTTAGTTCTGCTTTTGAGCACACTTTAAATGTAATTTTAGTGCACAATAAAAATGAATGCTCTGTTTTCCAAATGCATCTGCTGAGCTCAAGTTTCCATACCAGATGGCTTTATATTATGTTAAAACCCCACATACAGTATGCTAGTGCTCACTGGAGCTGCTGAAAGTGACCTTGCATTTTTTTTTTTCCTGCATGAGCGAAAGATATGACATTTATTAATTTTGACATGCAAAAATGTTGCTCTTTCCAGCCCGTTGTCATATCCTGCTTTACCTGGGTTTAGGGGCTGATTGTTTTTCCTGGTCAGAAGCGTGTGGTGTTTCTAATTTAAAGATGGATTCGGGTACAAGCAATGCCCAAATTGCACATAAATCTTGTTCAACACACGCAGTGTTTATGTTACTAAATACCAGGCATAAATCACGTCTGGCCTAGTGAGTTGGGACTTTTTTTTTTTTTTTTTTTTGAGTTTGCAGCTGGCAGATGTCCAGGCTTTATCTTTCATTCATCCCTGAGCCTGCTGTGCCCTGTCCCTGTGTCATTGCACCCACGGATGCTCTGACCCAAGGCGTGACACGGAGCCTTCGGGTGGGAGTCACCTGCTGTCCCTGCAGCTCTGGGGGCTGCACCTCGGGGGCTTTTTGTCTGCCAAGGCTCTGTGGAGAGAGCAGTGCCTAAAATTAGGCCTTGAGTAACGCTTGGGCTCCACCTCAGCAGTGAAACCTGGGTGAGAAATGAAATGTCACCGTGTCACTGGCATTTGCGCCGCTCCCTCCACGGAAACTCCGTGTCCTGCAGAGCCGAGCTGTGCAAAGCGTGTGAAAACCCTCCCTTCTCCATTGTTTTTCCTGCTGCCTGCTTCAGAATGGCAAGTGACTATTCCAGCTGTGAATGGCTAATTATATATTGGATTTCAAATCCCTGTCCTCAGCCTGGTCCTTTATTAAGAGCAGGGTGAAGTTTTAGCCATGATGACCTGCTGGGGGTAAGGGCTGCCTGACCAAAGGCAATGTGGAGCTGCACGTCTCTGCATCCCTGTGTGGCTGCCAGGTGCTGATAATTCATTTTACCTGACCTTTAGGCAGCAAATATGCCATGCAGGAGAGAAGTGCTCTCCTGGCTGATTCCTCAAGGATTCTTTTATTTCTGAGGCTGTATTTCCCACTTGCAGGTCATGCAGATCGCCTCTTTCTTAGTGATTGTGTTAATTTGCACTTCATTAGCCTGGCTTTTTATCCATCTGAAATTCGGTGTGGTTTCCGTCCTGTCTCAGTTGTCAGTAATTGTTGGTGTGTTATTCCTCACAGCATTTCTGCAAGCTGGAAGAAATGTATAATATTTTTACTGAGGCATGAGAGATAAAAGAGCCTCACTTGCCACCAGGTGCCCTGGAAGCCACTGGAAAGGGAATACCCAAATTCTAGGATAGTTTCCTAACACTGAATCAGCTATTTTCCTCCTTGCAGCAGGCTATTATTTTAAATATTAATATAATGTGTATAAACTCTGTCCACTTTTGTATTATTTGAGTATTTGTTGTGGCCCAAAACTTGTTATTATTTTTCAAGTGTTTTCAACTGTTAATTCAATATTTGCTCACAGTTAAATCGCTTTGACAATATCAGAGCTACTGAAATTATTCTCTTAGCTTAAAAATAGGTGTATTTTAGAAAAGTAATGTCCAAATAATTGAGACCAATTAATTGAATATATGCAGTAACTAATTAAATGTTGTCCTGTTTCTCTGCACACCAGATTTCATTAAAAATTTGGAGCTAATTTAGTTTCCTAAATATTCTTTTGGAAGTTGCTGTGACTGTTTTGGTGAAGTCAGTCCCTGAGCTCATGTCTTTGACTTCTTTGTATGTTCTGATGTTATTGAATTCTATGTTTTACCATGATTTTGCCAGTAATTTATGAAATATTTGGTATGATTGAATACAATTTCCACGCATGACTGTGAAACATGAAAAGTCATCTTGCTATCGGTGTGTTCCTATTAATATTGATGTGATAACACATTGTTGCATCAATTGTAATAAATGGCTCAGATAAGGAGAGCAAACAGAAAACGTTCCCAGCAAAGTTATTCAGACCTGACACGCAGAGCAGCAGTGGCAAAGTCAAGCAAGGAGACTTTGCAGTGGCATTTTACTGAATAACTAAAATTTTATTGACTTATGTTCCACATGATGGAGCATTAAGCAGTCCCCCACACCCTAATTCCTTTCTTGCAGGCAGCAGGAATGACCTGCAATTCCCATCAAATTATGTTTCCTTGTGGTTTTGTAGACTTTATGGTTTTTTTTGTTTTTACTACTTTTTCCCCTCCTCAAGCCTATCTCCAGAGTTAAGGATTTTATTTAGAAAAGTTTTAAAAAGTTCCTTTAATGTGTTTTGAGAGACACAACTTTTCACAAGATTTGCCTGTATTTCACTCTTTGGAAATGCATTTTTTTTAATGTAACACTTCATATCGATCATAAAAGGAGTCCTACTTATCTGTGGGCATCTTTCACCACAGAGCAGACATTGGAAAGTCTTGATTCATTTCCCCAAACCACAAATGAGCTGAGAGATGACAATGCTGGGTCATTTGCCTGCACTAGCACTTGGAAAAGAAAACTGCTGATGTGAGGGCTCAGAACTTGTCTTTTAATGGAGTGGTTTTGAGGTTCTTTTATGATTCTTCTGCCACAGCAGTGTAATATAAACCCAGACTGGTACTCAAGTACCCACAGGGCAGTGCAGGCAGATTCTTATGGTTTTTAGTTCAGGTTGTTCTCAAGAATGTCCTGGAAATTGCAGGAAAAGCAAGGATAAAATGTTGGTGTCCTCCTGAGCAAATGGTGGCTTTTCTGCTACTGCCTTAATTTTAACGGAAATGTTTGATTTTGCCACCAGTTGTATGTGCTCAAATGTCCTACTCTGATAATCCATATAAAAAAACAGCAGGAAAAGGTGAAAAACTGGGATTTAGGCCTGCCATCTCTCCTTCTGCCTAGGTGAGGGAAGGACACAATGTAAGGAGTTGTTTGGATGTGGAAAATGTCTCACTATTGTTTTTTTTTCCCCAGAGAGGTGAACTGAGAGGGATCTCCTCAGAAGGCAGCACAGGTGACACTGCTCCTGGATGGGAGGAGAACCAGAACTGTCCNGCTCTGCTCTAGGCCAGCCTGCACAAGGGATCATCCTGAGCCACCACACTCATGACCACTGAGGAGCTCTGCTCAATTGGATTTACTCCTCCTTAGCATCTCCTAAAGCCATCATCTTAACCTTTTTGGGGTGAAACTCGGTAAGTTTGGCCTAGCAAGGTAAAAACTCTTGTTTGTGATGTTGGTAGAAGTTTGCAAAATTAAGGAGAATGTGTCTTTGCTTCTACCTGACACTGATTCTTTTCTCATCTCTCAGAATTCCTGCAGGACGTCTCAGGCCCTGGGATTATAAGTAGCATAGCCATGTTTCACCTCCTAGATCCCCCAAGAAATGAGCTGCAAGACAATAATTTTGAATTTCTGTACTCTGATGTCAACCTGGGGCCCTGTCAAGGATCAGCCTTCTGAGCCTTTGTGGAACTTGGCTCCTTTTTTGGGCTTCTGGGTTTGTATCCATGCTTTCATCCTCTGGTATCTTTGGAAATTCTTTTTTGGAAGTGCTTTTATCTTTATTTTTGCATCCCTGGCTGCTGTGGAAATGACATCTCTCACTAGAACACAGACCCTGAGGAAACCAGATGTGCTTGTGGGGCTCAGGTGCTCAACCAAAGTTGAGTTCGTTGGAGTCACAATCCTGTTCCAGTTGTCAGTTTTCCCAATTTTTTGAGTAGCCATTCTCTTCATTTGGACTGTGCTGTTTTGAAGGGCATTTTCAAGAGGCAGCATGTGCTCCTGGAGACAAAACTCACTTCAGCTGTTCTTGTATCACAACATGCAACTGCAAATGGCCAAAATTCTGTTCCAGCTGGTTCCCTGCAAACACCTTGGCCTCCACACATCCTCCCTGGTGCCCGAGTCCTTGCCAAAGGCATTTTCCATGCACGGAACGTACACAGAAATATTTGTAACCTGCGTGTGTGCTGTGGAAACGAGATGCAGTTCCAGTGAAAGATGCAACTTTTGATCCTTTACTGGATGAATTCCATGTTTTGAAGTGTTTGAAGCAGGGAAGACCACAGCAGATCTTTCATCTTTCCTGTTGGTTGATCTCTGTAATGTCATGGTAAAGGGTGCTGTATGACAAGAGAAAATGCAGCCCTAAAAAGATTTTCCTATTCCTCTTCCTTGTTTGTGATTTGAGAATTTTTATTAATTTCCCTTCAGGATAATCTGTTATCTGTTAATGATATTTTTCCCTTGTAATCTTGCTAGTTTGGTTTAAAGGAGTGATTTAGAAAACAAGGGCAAGACAGCCTGATGAATAATTGTGAAAATATCTGATGTGTTGAAAAAGTCTGAACTCCTTAGGCAATATTTTCAGCTGACCTCTAAAAAACACTTTGCAGGTGTATGTATCTGAATATGAAAAGACCAACATTTGCATATGCAAATCCCACCCCTGCATTTGCACAGTGTAGCTGGATGAACAATTGAGTCCTCTTTGTGCAATAATTGTCATTTCTGTGTAGAAGTGACCTGCTGGTGGCTGGTTCACCCCTTTTTTATTAATGTTGCTTTTATGATGCTGTGCCTGACTGTGGTTACTTTCTGTTTTCAAGGTAAAAGAGACAAATTTTCAGAGCTAGGTGGGCATTAGAAACTCTGAAATCTCCAAGCAGCACCGTATTGTGTTTTTATTTAAATCCACAGATCATAACATAGCTCTTCAACTTCAGACTTCTCGTTAAACATTAAATTGCCAAATCTATTGGAAAACATAGACCCGAGATTGCAAAGAGTAAGAACAAATCATTCAAGGGTTCAGCATTGAATGTAAAGTGCAAAATCTAACAGAACAATGTGAAAAGGCATATTTTAAAAGTGAATAAGTTATGTTTTGTCTGATGCTCCCTGCCTACTCTTGTTGCCTCTTCTCCTTCTCTGCCTGGGGACAGAAACTACTCAGTTCTGTGGCCAAAATTTATAGACGATAATATGGACTTTTTTTTTTTTTTGGTATTTTTAGAAGTTTAACTTGGCTTTTTATGGTTGCATCTCTAAGACAGCATAGATACATAAATCCCAGATGTCTCCTTGGGTGAAGGATAATGAAGATAATTACAGCCTTCTCCTTGACCTGTGACAAATTCCTTAACTTTGTCCTGCCCAAAATTCTGACATACTTCATGCTTCACCCATGGAGTCCCTTAAGTGTTGAAAGTTTGGACTCTGGGCAAGCCAAGCCTCGTCAATCTTGTCTCTGTAGAAAAAATACAAATTATCCTCATGAGGTTGCACAGGGGTTCCACAGACTTCAGAAAAAAGTCAGTGGCTGGGCCCTGGGTCACTCTTGGAGAGAGATCTCAGGTGACAGAGGGACCAAGGGAGCTTTTCATCTCATTTGGTTTTTGTGCCAGCCAACAGAAAAAAAAAAAAA